>PTEX01000195.1:652645-665060 GCA_003342815.1 Eudromia elegans
GCATGACGGCTCTCCCGGCAGGCTGCGAGGAGGGCACCTACGGAGAGGGGTGTCAGCAGCACTGCGACTGCGAGGGCGGCGCTGCCTGCGATCCGGCCACCGGGCGCTGCTTGTGCCCGCCCGGGAAGACGGGCCTCAAGTGTGGAGAGGGTGAGCGCGGCCGCGGCCTGGGCGGCCTCAGGGCCCTCCCGAGGCAGGCCGTGCCCTGCCTGATGCTCCGTGAGCTTTGCACGCCGTGCAGCAAGGGCCACGAGCGCCCCGGCTCGTGCAGCGGCCTGATGGCCTCTCGCCCCTGCCCTCCGCAGACTGCCCAGCCAACAAGTACGGCCCGAACTGCACCTTCTCCTGCGAGTGCGCGCCCGGCCGTGCCGCCTGCGACGCCCGGAGCGGCCAGTGCCTCTGCCTGAGCGGGTACAGCGGACCCACGTGTCGAGAAGGTAATATATAGGCGCCGTGCCGCAGCAAGGAGGGCAAAGAGCGGTGGCAAAGCACCGGGACCAGTGTGCGCCCCTGCYCTGGTGAGTTGGGCTTGGGACCGGCGCTCTGACCGACAGCAGCAGCGTGGCGTGGCTGCGGGCTGCCTCCTCCCGAGGCGCCGTGGTGACAGTGCCTGGGGACAGCGGCTTGGCACCTTGTCTGCTGTCACCCTGCCCGCGAAGGACCCTGTGGGCAGGCACAGGGTGGGCGGTGGTCGTGCTCCAGCTGCAGCGGGGCTCAGCAGCGGGAGCCAGGCAGCGCCRTGCTGCTAACGCTGCCGCAGAGCTCGGTGGCTCTGGGCGGGCGGTAAYGCAGCGAGCGTGCGCCGAAGGGAGGAAGAAACCCCCGCGTTTCTGCACTGGTTACGGGTGCCGCGCGGCGCGCCTGCCTCGGGGCCCGGCTGCGGGGCCGCGGCGCGCGCTGCCTCTCTCTTGCAGGGGGGCCGCCTCGCCTGCCAGCCGCGGAGCAGCCGGCGGTGACACCAGGTCGGTGCCGGGGGCTGCCGGGTGCCGCGTGCGGCGCGGCCGTCCCTGCAGCCGCAGCGGCCCCGCGCGGCCTCTCACTCGGCTCCCTCCTGCCCGCAGCGCTGCCCGCCCGGCTGCGCCGCGCGTCGCCCTCCCGCAGGGAAGCGCTCCGGCCGGGAGAGCGCTAGGCGGGAGCGGAGGAGCCCCTGGTGCGGGACCGAGCAGCCGCCCACAGCGCCGGTGGGAGCCGAGAGACCTCGCGCGCCCGCCCGGCTGCTGCTTTCGGACTAGTTTGACTGCGGCTGCAGGGCCGCCCGCAAGGGCTTCGCCTCGGAGAGACGCCCGGCGGGAGGCAGCGCCAGCTTGGGCTGCCCCGCGCGTGCCCGGGGAGCGAGGCCGCCGCCGCGGCGGGACGGGCCCGGGCCGGGGCTCCCGCTCGGGGCCTGGCGCTCCTGGCGAGCCCGTGGCCYGTGGCCGGCTCGCTTCCGTGCCTTGGGGTGCAGGAGTTTTCCTGGGGGAGGGCTGACGTTAGAGGCAAACATACGTGTTTTCATGAGGATCTTCATGGGCAGCTCTGCAACTGGGTCCTGTGTCCAGCTGGAATGGCCGTTCCCAGCACTCCTGCACAACTAGTGATGACACCGGCGTCACCTGAGACTTTGGTGTTTGTTTCTGACCCTGCAATTGCTCCTTTATCACTGTTTGCTCTGGGGACAAGGGGCCTGTATATTGAGGGTCCCCCGTGAACCCCACAGCAGCGCTGGGCCGTGTCACTTGCTCCCGAGGGCTGTCACAGTCTGCACCRGGAGCTCAGGGCTGCCCTATGGCTGGAGTCAAGCCCTGCTTGGCCGGTCCCCGCGGTCACGGTGCGGTGGCTCCATCTCCCGCACCTCGGACTCTGCCTCGCTCTTGTCCATCGCAGTCAAGAGCAGGAAGGCCGTGTGGATTGGGAAGCAGGAGGCCGAGCCGTGCTCCGGCTGCGAGYGCAMGGGAAGCGCAYGGGAAGYGCATGGGAAGCACACGGGAAGCGCAYGGGAAGCGCAYGGGAAGCGCGCAGCCACTGCCAGGCCTAGGCTGCCACCTACCGCACCCGGCAGTGCCGGTGCCGAACCAGCTCCGGAGCGGCCCGGGCGGCRACACGGCCCCGGCCAGGCCGGGCGTGCAGAGCTGCAGCCGRSGGCGTCCCCACGTGCAGGAGCTGCCCCGGCCTCCCCGCRCCGCACGCAGCGAAGGGATCGCCTCTTTTCCCGGTGGAATTTATTTTAATCTGTATATAACTTGTAATTTTTGCTAATTCTTTTTTTATTTCCTCCTTAACGGTATTGTTTGCATTAGCTATCGTGATTGTGAAGAAATGATGTTARTAYAATKGAGGTTGTGTGGCGAGTGCCTGGTGCCCGGGGAGGAGGGAGGCCGTGCCCACGTGCCCAACGACCCCCTGTACGGCTCGCTGCYGGCCCCGGCCCCCCGTCCTTGCGTTGAGAGGACACTTGTCACTAGCGCCAGGCTCCTGTTTTCCCTGCATTGGGCAGGGRGGAGGAGGGCTGCAGTAGGAGCCTCCTGCGAGCCCCGGGGCAGCTCCACGTGGCTGAGGAAGCCTCGAGCCCCCCGCGCTCGCGGCCCTCCAGGCGCCCAAGGGCTCMAATAAAGGCTGATCTGGGGCTGCAGTCCTCTCGACCTGAATTTTTAAAACCCTGGGTTTTTTTATTATTTTCTCCTTTTGTATGTCTTAATATAGGTTACTTCTTTCCATCTAGCTCATCTATTGCTCACTCCCAACTCCTCTACTTTAGCTACGATTCCATGCTTTAATTTTCCCGGTCAAGAAGAATAAACAAAGGCCTCTCTGAAGTTCTGTTTACCCCGTGGTTCTCATTCAGTCACGCCGCAAACGTGTTGCAGCTCAGAGCAATGCTCAGCTCTGTTTTGTTTGCAAGCAAAGCAGTCCCCACTATTGAAGGACGGCTCCRGAGCCGTGCGCGTGTTGAGTACAGGCGGAGGTTGGGAAGATCCTGCCCTCGGCAGGCAGCCTTCCTCGGAGCAAAGGGMAAGGGAGGGCCGTGCTTCCACTTGCACAGGAGCTGCGGCCGTCGGGACGCCCCGCACTGCAGATGCACTGAGCTCAGGAGCCGGTGCTGCTCCTGCTCGGTGCAGTTTGACTTAGGCAAGCAGAAAAGACACGCTTCTCATTGGGATCCAGGAATCTAATATCAGTTTAATTAATKCCTGTCCAATCAACGTGCAGAACGGGGCTGCCGCCCAGAATCCAAACGAGGGTGGTCAAGCGACCCGTCTGGCTTGGGAAGGCAGGACGGTGTCCCGCTCTCCTGGTGCAGCGACGCTGCTGGGGTTGGCAGGAGTGCCCTGGAACGCACCGACCCCGAGCTGCCTCTGCCACCGCGTCGGGGACTCGGTCAACGGAGCCCTGACCCACCAGGAGCCCACATGCAAACCGCTCGACTGCCACAAAACAACTGGCTGCCTCCGTGGCCTTTTTCTTTAACCATGTTTAGCAGGACAAACGTCCCCCCCGCCTGCTGGAGGGCTGAAGTCTGAGCCTGCCCCACCGCATCCCGGCCCGTGCTCCTGGATGCAGGTGCCTGCCTCTCCTCCCCTTCACTGCTCTGCGACAGCGAAGGCAGCGAGATGGACACGGAGCTCGGGAAGCTCCAGGACCTGCAGCACGGCCCTTCCTCATTCCTCGGGGTTTGCTCTCCTTGTGGGAATTCCCTTCGCTCCTGTGGGAACATAGGATTTCTGGTCCTAGCTCTGAATGCAGGACACCAATGTGCGAGGTAACGAAGTGACTGAAAGCACCTGGGCATCCCCTCAGCCCGCACAGACTTCAGCTGCGCCCAGAAAAAACAGGAATGATTTGAGGGGGGAAAAAGAGTAAGAGGAGAGGAATTATGTAAAGGAATAAGTCTAGCACACAGCTAAAAGAAGTCCCTGGTTGGGCTGTGCGCTCCTGGAGCGCACGCGTTCGCATGCAAGGTGTGCAGCAGCGGCACCGGCAGCAGCGGGGACAYGAGCCCCTCCTCTGACCCCACGAGCACGGCCACAACCCGCTCAAGTCTGTTCTGCAAAAGCCAGAGCCGACGCCGCTCGGAGCCTCTTCGTGGCATCACCAGCACGCGGGCCGGGAGCGCCCCAGGCCAGGTCCCGYGTCAAGCTGCTGCTCCTACTCCAAAGGCCAGTCTTGAGCACCAAGACCTGCTCCCGGGGCTCCTCAAGACGAGAAGCCAAGAACAGACCTCCCGGCTTCTTGTTGCTCCCGGCTCAGGCTGCGCAGTGCAGTGCAGTGCAGTCCGGAGGGCGGTTTCCTCCTCGGCTCGCAGCCTACACGTTGGTCTCTATGCGCAGCCGCTCCATGCGGCGCACGTTGCACTCCACGGCCGCGCGGCTGGTGATCCGCCGAGCGCAGCCCTGCGGAAACCAGCCCCGCTCTCCGTCCCTGAGCCTCTCGCCCCAGTACCAGCCTGCAGGAAGAGAAGAGGAAGGATAACGGCTTGCGGAGCCATGGGCGGACGGAGACGCTCCAGCGCTCTCCTCCTCGAGGTGCCAGAGGTGTCCAGAGGAGATGCTGCTGCTTCAGGGTTTGTTAGGGAGGTTCTTGATTTGCCTTCGAGGTCTCTGTGATGGCCACCAGGTCCTGGGCACAGACCAGTGTCTCTCTTCACACGGGAGTCACTGGCTCCCACGGCAGCTCCAACTTGTCCCCCRCTGGGCTGCAGCAGCAGCCCCTGTCAAGGGCAGGGCCCTTCACAACCGCTAYGGCTGCTCGGAAGCTTCTGGAGCTTGCTCAAAATCACCGTTCCCGGGGGCTCTGGAAGACTTTCCACGATGTATCTACCTAAGCACTCACCATCCTCCCCAGCCAGCACCAGGACCACGTCTGCCTGCTGCAGCGAAATCTCATCCGTCTCTTTGGCCCGGTAGGCCCGGGTGATCTCCACTTGGCTCAGCTCTGCCGAGGACAAGAGCGAAAGGACCCGATGAAGCCCCCATGGCGGGGCAGGGGCAGCGGGGCAGGAGGGCGCCGGGGTGCTGTGCCCCGGGCGGGACGGGCGCCGCGTTACCTCCTTTGGGGGTGGCGTCGAGCTCCTCCTGCTCTCGGTGCATCAGCGCGGCCATCCAGCGGGCCCGGTCGCTCCTGGCAGAGAGAGGGGCCAGGGCAGCTCAGCAGGGGCAGAAGGTGCCGAGCGGGACGGAGGCGTTCCCGGGGGGCGGCACTGAGCCAGGCTCCGTGTTCAGGCCCCACGTAGAGCTGCTCCGTGAGCAGTACGTGCAGCCCRGGCACGCTGCTCCATTTGCTCAGGGGCAGCGTCTTGTGCGGATTGTTGGGAAACCCAAAGGGGAACCGGAGCGAGGGACGCGGCCCGTGCACCAGGAGGGAGGCGCGGGGAGCACGGGGCGCTCAGCCGGAGCCCCGCGGTGGCGGCGGCGGGGAGGGCTCTACCCCCACGGGGGCTGCCCCGCGCCAACCGCCCCCGCAGCAGCCCGGGGCACTCACAGCGTCTCCGCCGAGAGCACGATCTCCTCCCGCCGGCTCTCGCCGCCCTTTCCCAGGAGCACTCGGAAGAGGTGCCCGCTCGCGCCGGCCTTGCCCGGAGGAGGGGACGGCGGCTCCGCGCTCTCCATTTTCTCCACTCCTATSCGATCCAGCGTGGCGTAGTTCATTACGGTGTAGCTCTCCTCGCTACAGCAAGGACAGGATCAGCGCGTCGGCCGTGCGCGCGCGCGGAACGGATGGGGAGCTGCCTCCCCCCAGCGCCCCCAACGAGCTGTTTTTCCTGCCCGTTGTATCCCGGGAGCAGGGAACCCCGAGGCCTGCGGCACGTGTCAAACCGCTGCCCTCGCTGCTCCAGCCTGTCTCCCCAGGTTGGTTTGGAGGATTACAGGCACACCCGGGACACGGCCGGAGGCTCCTTGGCTGTGACAGCCGCCCTTGGCTTTGCACCCGCACCGCGTGGCAGGGAGACAAGCGCCCCCCCACCGACGTGTCCACCGCAGGGACGGCAGGGAGCTCAGGCCTGCCCGTRAGGAGCACCCGGAGCTCTGACGGACCAGGGCCCCCCCCGAGCAACAGGATCCCGGGCAGGTGCTGTCCAAGGAGCTCGCGGGACAGCAGGAGGTGCTGCGGGGCTCACCTCCTCTTCTTGGTTATGATCAGGACGTCGTTGAACAGAAAGAGGTAGCAAACCCTGCCGGAGCCTTTGCGGAAGATCCCCGACTCTTCTGAGAGGAGCTGGTAGAGTTCCCCCCTCTTCAACAGCCACCGGGAAGCAGAAATCAGTGGAAAAGGCTGGAATGGGCCCAGAGGAAGCCCAAGTCAGAGTTTGTCTCACCAGAGGCAGCTTTCTGGCCAGCTTCCTCCAAAAGCCTTCCCAGAAGAGGCCGGACAAACTAGGCACACCCCAGGAGATGCCCCGTCCCCCTTCCCTAAGTGCTCACCTTCATTTTTCCGAACTCGAGCTGCTTCTGCAAGGTGTACATCTGCTCCGTCCTCTCCATGGCACGGGCTCCCTCGTTGCAGCTCTTCACCAGCTAGGACAGACCAACGGCAGGAGGCGAATGCCAGGGCGCTCGGGCAAGCCCAGACCGCCCCGAACGGCGGCTGACCCCGTCCCTTGGGCAGCGCAAGCACTGGAGCCACGAAAGAGATCGCGAGCTGGGTTTAGCAGAAGAGGGCTGCGAGTTTTAACTCCACGGGAGAACCCGGTGTGCGGGTGTCCTCTGCACACACAAGGACCAAAGGGAAACCAGAGCAAAACCCAGGAGCAATAAGAGAAGGGAGAATTAATCATCTGAGGAGAAGAGACTGTGACAGGAGGGTGAAGGAGTGACCAGAGAGGAAGAGGGGAGGACAGCGGCTCTGCAYGGGCAGGGGGACACACCACCCCGACACTGCTCCCAGGAGGCCTCGCAGCACCCTGCCCCAGCAGCGCGCCTGGCCCTGACGGCACCTCCGTGAGATGCACCTCTAKCCCGGGAAAGGGCTGTCAAGGTCCCGCTGCTGGAGCAGGGACTTGGGGACGCTKCGTTGGCCTGCAGGACGAGCGAGCTGGACAGACCACGGGGCCACCTCGACCAGGGCCGGTCCTTGCAGAGACACAAGGAAGCTCCCGGGGAGCAGCACCCAGTCGTGGTGCATCGCCTTGAGCAGCAACCGGACGGGGAGGCCGGTGGAGGCGAGACGACTGCAGGACTAACGGGGCAAGGCTCTGCCCCTGCTGCCTTGGCTCCTTTCCTCCTCTATCCCTCCCTCTCTCCTTTGCCTACTGTCTCGGCCCGAAGTGCCAAAAGACGTGGCAAATGGTAACGGAGTCCAGTGTGACCTCCAGGGAGGTGCCGGGGTAGGGAGAGCAGCCAAGAGGACACTGAGAGGAGGGAGGACGGATGGACCACAAAGGAAGGAAGGAAAGAACGATGAAGAAAGCAAACAGAGAGGAACCAAGAAGATACAGGTGGAGGAAGGCAAGCACGTGGGCATCTAAGAGCTATTCGGGAAGGAAAATCTCAAGTGAATCAACCAAGAAGGAAAATGAAGACGGCAGAATGGGACCAGAAAGATGAATTTGTGCACTAAGAGGGAGAAGGGCCGGGGAGGTGGCAGCCGTGCCTCACCTTGCTGATGGCCCTCAGCGCTCTGGTGGCAGCGCCGTACGCTGCCGTGCACGCTTTGGTTTTCTGGCACAGAGTCTAGAATTTCAACACAAACACTTCGGTGACGTCGCACGAGAGCGGCCGCGCACCGGCTGCCTCCCTTCCGTGCAGGGACGTGATCCCTCCTCAGGCTGTCCCCAGGCGCRGGGCGGGCGGAGGGGCCTTCAAAGGCAGGTTCAGCACCGCTCGTAGGCGCGAGCTGCCTCTGCGGGGGCAAGCCCACCCGAGACAACAGGCCCCACCACTCCAGGCTCCCAGCCGGCCTCCCACCTCCTGGCTGCTCCAGGCTGGAATCAGGAGGCAGCCATCCCACGGCCGGTGCTGCTGCTGCYGCCCTACAGCCGCCGGGCTCCGGAGCCGTGGGGTCGAACCACGCTCGTGCAAGACCTGCTTTCCCTTGCCGGGCAGCCGGAGCGTTCCCCAAGCCCGGGCTGCCCCTCCCGCGCTGCCAGCCGCAGCGGAGAGGGCAGAGAGGAACCCCATGTCCTGCCCCGGGCCGCCTCCGGACCCGGCRCATCCGCTCGGGTAACGGAGCAGTGTTAACTACAACGGTTTGGAGCTACACGCGTGGCATCCACATAAAGAGGACGCAGAGCAGATGACTCGGTTTGGATCCACGACCTCAGGTCACCACGATGGTGGATCCACGATGCTCAGGTCAGCATCCCAGAGGGACTGGGGCAGGACACTGTCCTGGGCTCAGCCAACAGACGAAGGGAACCACAGTCCCCATTCGGGAGGTGCCAGGGAAGGCACCTTCCTTACTTACATCTAAGAGCAGAGGAAGCCGTGTTACCCTCTGCATAGGGAGAATGAGAAATGATATCATGGGCAGGCCTCCGCATTCTGGCTTCCTTTCAATTTGTTTCAAGGCCTCTTTAAATGAGGAGTTTGTGTCGCTGGAAGAGGACAAGAAACCTCCATTAGGTCTGTTCTTTCAACAGCTTCCAAAAGGTTTCCAAAGACGAGACATTCACTGCACCTAGGGCAGGATGTTCAGCAGCAGTCAGTAGAGTTCAGAGTACACAGCTGCTGCTGTGGRTGATGCTAAGGGATCGATCCATTAGCAGGTAATGGAAAAGCAGCTAGAGATGCCGAGCCCTCCAAAGGAGGCAAAGCCACGGATGACCCAGCGGATGACACAACTCGGTGTGTTCTACCAGYCCGAGCTGGGGACGAGCGGGTGTCCCCAATGCCCCACACGCACTAGTGGCTGGGCAAGATCCAAAGCGGCCCTGTGCGACAGCCCCTTCCCCACTCACCCCTTCCCACGTCCCTAGGACACAACACGCGTCCAGCTTCGCCCCCAGCCCCATCTCACCGGTGCCCTGACGACGACCGTGCTCACGGCTCCGGCAGAAGGGAAGGACACTCCCCGGGGGGACGGAAGCCACCCGGGGCGCTCAGGGTCCTGCCCACCTGAGAGCCGGGCAGTCCCAACCGCAGGGAGCAGGGGCAGGAGGCCGGGCCCCGCACGCCGCAGTACTCACAGCAGCCTCTGCAGGGTCCTCTGCTGATAGACTTCGTTGGAGCAGTAACTGACRTACGGACCGAAGCGGCTCGAGGCGTGCTCCTCCACGATGTCACTGATGTCAGGCATGAGGAGGTTCTCCTGGTGGCGCTTCTCCAAGGCTTCGAAGAAGCTAAAGAGAGATCCCAGGGTCAGCAGCCCTGCRGAGGGTCCCTTTGCCAGCCACAAGGTTCAGCTCTGGCCCCCAGATGCCAACTACTTCTGAGGAAGCAGAGCAGAGAGCTGGGGCAGCAAAAGCTTTCTGGATTACGAGGTGAAGACACGGTTGTGGCTAACAGGCCAGAGCAATATCCAAACGGCAAAGCTCAAGGSTTTGGCTAAACAGAGGAACAGCCTGGAGTGACGGTTGCCTACAAACAGGTCTCCAGTTGGACCCCTGCAGCACGGCACGTGCTCCTGAAGCACAGGGATCCATACAACTATTCATTCTAACGTGCTGGTCCCATSCTGGGAGTTGTTCCCAAGTGGTTGCAGCTGCTCAGACAATGGCTCCAACTTCCCCACGCCGGGCCCGCACTCGCCTCGTGCTGACCGCCAGGATGTCGCCGATGTTGGAGAAGAGGTGGTGGTGCTCGGTCTGTGTCATGGTGTCCCGCAGCGCCTCCGAGCGCATGAAGTGGCACACCAGCACGCTCAGGCTGTGCAGGTATGAGTACTCAGAGGTGATGATCTCGAACATGGCCTGCGGGAGCGTGCCGCACGGAGGAGGTACAAGGACACCGTTACTAGCAGCGAAAGCAGGGGCTGAAGGGAGCCCTGCTGCACCGCATGTACAGCAGGCTGGGGCGGTGCCGTAGGAACCGACGCGGCACCGAGTGCACCGGGGACCCGGTCCCGGCGGGCGCCCCCCCTCACCTCCTGCCGCTTGCGCTCCTCCGGGGAGATCCTCGCGAGGACGCCGGCGTCCAGCACCTGCGGAGCRCGGTGGTTGGCGCCGGCACGCGGCCGCGGATCCCGCGCGCCCTCTAGTGCGGCCGGCGCTCCCTCCCTCCCACCGCAGCCACCGCAGCCGCCGCCACCGCCACCGCAGCCACTGCAGTGAGCTGCGACTTCCCAGCCCCGGGCGCTGCACGCGCCGCTCCGCGGAGCCGCCCGGCCCTGCGCGGCCGCGGCCCCACCTCGGGCAGTTGGCTCCACGTGGCCTGGGCCGGCCGGTAGCTCCGCACCACGATGGCGCTGTCGGCGGGCGCCGGCTCCTCCGCGCTGGGCTCCTCCAGCAGGTCCTCGTCCGACTCCTGGCTCACGGAGGTCAGGCCTCTCTCGCGGATCTCCTGGTACAGCCGGGGCTCTGCGGCGCAYGGACAAGCCAGGGGTCACCGAGGCCTCGTCCAGCCCAGGTGTCCCACCCAGCGCCCGCGGCCTCCGCCTGGGCAGGGCTGGCAGCGGAGCCGCCGCAGCTCCTGCCCTGTTTGCCCAGAGCAAACACAGCGGGGGGGCAGCGCGGGCGCCGGCAGCACCGAGGCAGCGCCCGCCGCTCTGCTCTGCGCGCGGGTCGGGCAGAGCCCCTCGGCCCTGGAGCCCCATCTGCGCATGGGGCTGAGGGCGACCAGGGCACTCACGGTCCTTGAAGGAGCCACCRCGTTTCTGCACTCGCTTCCGCCCGAAGGGTTTCTGCAAGGAGGAGAGGAGAGGAGAGGAGCTGGGGCAGCCGCCGCCTGCCCGCGATGGGGCCACGCGCCCACCCTGAGCGCGGGGCCGGGACGGAGCTGCTGGTCACAGAGCGGGCAGCACCCGCAGCGCTGGTGGGGGCGGGTCTCTCTGCGGGTGCCCCACGGGCAGCTGCTCCTTCCAGGAAGGGGAGACGCCGCCAAGCCCATTGCCAACCCGCCCGCGGGCCCTGCCCCAGCTCCTGTTTGCTTTGCTGCCGTGATTCAGCGTCCCCTGCGCCGCAACCAGAACGGCCCCAGCAGCTCCGCCGCCTCCCACGTGCCCGTCTCCGCGCTGGACTTTGCCTGCGCCCAGCCCGCTGTCCCCACGGGCAGCCCCGCGCCGGCGCCGCTTCCCGCCGGGTCGGCCGGTACCTTGCTGCGTCCGGGGCTGCGGGCGGGCGGCGCGCTGCCCTCCTCGGGCACGGGCTGCAGCGTGGCCGGCTCCGCGCCCGCGCTCCGCATGGCTGCGCGGTACGACGTGGTCCGCAGGCTGCGCTTGAGGGACCCCGCGGAGTCCTCGTCCATGTCCATGTCCAGGCACAGGGGCAGGCCGGGGGCGGGCGGCCTGCCCGGCTCGGGGCCCCGCGGCTCCCTGCCCTGCGGCCGCGAGGGGCCCTTGCTCCTGGTGCACACGGCCAGGCTCCGGGGGATGAGCTGCTGCGTGCCCACCTTGAGCGCCGCGGGGCTCTCCGTRCTCAGCACCACGCGGCGCGGCTCCGCTGCGGGCAGGGGCGGCGGCGCCGGCACCTCGGGGTGGCAGCGGTAAACCAGGGAGAAGCTCTTGTCGCCCACGGAGCTGCCAGGGGGGCTGCGGGCCATGACGGCAGCGCAGGGAGCAGGACGCTGCTGAGGGAAAGGAAGACACCTCAGAACCGCCTTCCACCAGGCACAGGAGGGTCCCCCCAGCAACCCGGGGACCGCACGAACCCGCCGGGGACCGACGGCCCCTGGAAAGCACTTGAACCCCCTCCCCAGAGCACGCCTGTTCCCACCATCCRTCCCCACGGGCACGTCACCCCTGTGCTACTGTAAGCGTCTCCCATCTCCGCCACCGAGGGAGATGTTTCTGAGTCCAAGTGGCTCCATGAAACGAGGGGTCAAGTGGAATAACAGGGGTCTGTCCCATCTGCTTCCACCAGGCGCTACAGGCAAGCGGGGCCAGCGCAAGGGCCACGCGGGACCCTCCCTGACACCGCTCTGGCCAGCAGCTTCAGTGAGCGCCTGTGGCTCCAGGCCTGGCCTGGGAGCCTGGGGGAAGCTGCACGAGGGGCAGGACCTCGGGCGCTGCATGGGGGGCAGGACGGCGGGCGCTGGGCGCTCGCAGCCCGGCTGCTCCCCCGCACCGTCGCTCCCGCCGGAGCAGCCGTTCCGCAGCCCCGGGGCCCTTGGGCGCCTCTCTGCCTTGTTGCTCTCCCGGGAACCCCCCCGGCACCGTCCCAAGCGCCCGCGGTCCCCACGGGGGGGTCCCCGTCCCGCACCCCCCGCCCGGGGCACCCACCCCCCGGCCGGGGCCGCGTGTGAACGGGGCCGGCGCGGCGCGGGGCAGGACGGGCCGCGCTTCCTGCACCGGGCGGGCAGGAGGGCGGGACGGGCCCCGCCACGAGGGCCCTTCGGACCGGCCGCCCCGC
>PTEX01000195.1:670455-693582 GCA_003342815.1 Eudromia elegans
CAAAATCACAGAGAATGGGTTTTCCCTGAGGGAACCGGCTTGCTTCATTGCAACGGGGGGGCTCTGCCTCTCCCCCACTGCTTGTCTTAGGCACCCTTCCAGGGCCCGCAGGTGATGACTGCACGTGCTGAACTGCAGCCTGGGAGCTAAAGCAGAGCACAGGGCGCCCACGGCCCCTGCCCGGCGCTACCTGCTGCAGGGTCTGCTCCTCCCCCGGGACCGCTCCTCGCTGGRTACCCCCCTTGCTCCGCAGCGAGGAGGGCAGAAGACAAGGGCTGCTCCACGGCCCCAGCTTCGGCCTCTCCCCTTCCAAGCTGAGTCAGCCCTGCTTGTCGAATCCACCCACTGGACTATCGTAGGTGTGTGCTAAGCAGGACAGCGAGGGACGTGCCCTGGTGGAACCGGCCCGAGGGACAGGCACGAAGGAGCGCTGGGCTGGCCGCCCCACGGGCGTTTTGTTTTTATAGTACCAGGGTAAGAGATTGTTTGGATTATTCAAGCTATTTATTATCATTTAACTGCAACCGGGCTATTGAGTCTAAAAGCATTGATGTATAAATAAAATACTGCCCCTTCCCATGAAAAAAGTAAGGATAGGCTACAACCAACAATGCAGAACAAATCTGAAGAGCAAGCTCTCCTAGATAGTTAGTACAGGTGGCATATTAGTAACAGGAGACATGAAAGAATCAGGCAAGTGGCTTGTGTTCAAAGCAGTTCCAGCAGGAAGGAAGCCTTGTGCTACCTTCCCTTCCCTCTGTCAGCTCTAGCACCTACTGCGAAGCAGGACAAGGGTTTCCCAAGTCAGGGCTACCTTTCCTCAGAAACCAAACAGATCTCATGACCGATCCTGCTCTACGAAGGCTACCAAGGGACTCCCAGGCAGTAGTTCTGGCCATCCCCAGCACTAAATGTGGTCAATCCTCTGCCARCATCTGAGGGGTATTTAACTAAGGGGAAACGGTGGCAGATTTCCCTCTGCTGCTGCGTGCCAGCCTGGCGCTTCCCACCCCACCTGCTCCAGGCCGCTGCAGGCAGCGGAGCTGCTCCTGACGGGGGGCACGACGAGAGCAGAGGCCRGGTTCTCCATGCAGCCAGCAACGGGGGCTGGGACTCAGGGCACCTCGTCAGAGGCCTGACAGTCAAGCTGGGAGGTTTCGCTATCATCTCCCTCWTCCAGTCCATTGATGCCACCTCACTGAACAGTTCCTCCACGAGAGGCTTTCACACAGCTCAAGGCTCGAACTTCACGAATCTGAAGACTGAGCAGTTTTGCTCAATGGAAAAGCAGCAGGCACTAACAGGTCCAGCCCGCACCTCCCCATCGCTCTCCGAACTCCAGGAGATGCTCACGTGTCTTCTGACGTGTCCTGGGAGGTCTGAGCTGATCTAGGTGTCAAGGCAGCATTTTATTTTACAGGTGGCTCTTAGAAACCAAGGAAGTTGTCTAGACCTGCGGGACTGTGGGCCAAGAAAATCCTCCTACACTGCTGATCCCCCAGCACAATTACAGGAYTCTGTCTTTCTGCTCTTTCTGTGGCCCAGATCTGGAGTTTCCTGGTAGATACCCACTGRAGATCTAGCCCAAAGCATAAACAAACCATAATGGGAACAGCATTGCGCACGCCGCGGCCACGACTGCGCCGAGGAGCCCTCGGCTGCGGGCGCCAGCGGCCCGTCCTGGAGCGCGTGCCGGCGGCAAGCCAGAGGACACGGTCTGTCAGGTACCCACCTGGTTTTTAGCCTGCCTGTACAGAGTCTGTTTTAGTGTCTCAGAGTCTAAGGTGGAATTAAACACATCTTTAACTTCAAACGCTTCCTCGGCTGCTTTGCGAAGATCCAGCCCCTTCCCAAAATTCGGCATCTGCTCCAAATCTAACAAGCCGGCTTCGTCCTCCTCAATACACCTGTACCAATGACCAGGGGAAGGGGTTGACCTGTTGTTAGCTCATCTCACCGTGCACAGTCTGCTAAYGTGAGCGCTGCTAACTCGGTGCCTGCATGCACATACCATGGGGGGGGCTCACAAGCCACATGCGTGAAGCAACACACGGACAAACACGGAAATGACACGAAATGCAAGAGCGAAGACAAAGCGGAGCGCGTGACTGTGCACAGACAAGCACTGCGGCCGTAGGCGCCGGCGGTCCGGCGTGGTTGCGATTCGCTCTGCTCTTCCCTGGGGAGATGTCCGAACGCTGCTCCCTGCTGCTCGGCGCTAGGCTGGGTTCTGCAGTGGMTGCTGCACTGCGCGCTCCTCGAGCGGCACTGAGAGCAGGGACGTGCTGGGGCGGAACACAGCACTGCCCTGCAGCACAACAGTGCCACGAGCAGCACTCGGGAAACTGAGGCAAAAGGGAGGCTAAGCCTACGCTAGCAGCAACCAGTCGTAAAYGTCTCTAGGCATGGCACGACTTCAGGCAAAATGTCCCCGTTTTTCCCCAGGGCTCTAGGAATGCTCTTGAAGACAACCCCACTTTACTAGAGCTAAAGGGCACAGAGCGGTGCCAAGGGGAGTGCGTACATGGAGCCCTCCTCCATCCTGCCCTGCACGTTGGAGACCAACCTGATCCACTGACTGGCAGTACCTGAGGAGCTGCTCTCAGTCCAGCCCTAACTGCTCTCCTGACACCAGCGTTCCAAGTCTCGGATATAACCTTGTCACAGGTTGTCGTGCAGTCCAAGCCCTGTTGTGTCCCCCGCCACAGTGACAATGGAGTCTCTCGAGTGAACGCTTAAATCAAACGGGAGGTATGGCACATGGGGTGGAAAACAAAAGAGTAGCACTCACAATGCACCATGGACACAGTAAAAACTCTGGCCCTATGGGACTTCCCACAGGAAACCGCCCACCTCACCTTCGGGTGTGGTCAAAGCTCATGGTGAGAGACGTGGGTTCTTCATCCTCCTCATCCTCAAACGCTCCTCGGGGCTCTGTGGTGGGTGACACTGTTTCATCCTGTGACTTCCCTGTCAGGCTGTCATCATCTTCCTCCTCCAGTTCYTCATCTTCATCATCCACATCTTCTGTTTTCTCATTGGCTAATCCATGACACTGGGAATTGCCATCAATATCCTGGATTTCTGGTCTGAATATCGGGTCAAAGTGGAATAAAAAAAAAAAGGGGGGAGGGGGAAGATGCCAAATGAGTGAAGTCAAGCACTCCCACCGCAGTGCAAAGCTTACTTCATTCTGCACGTGTGCATATACACATGCATATACACATCTATATGTACAGATACACCTGATGTTAACAACAAGGAGAAGGACAATGGGTGTTTTTATCTGGTTACAAACTAGCCTTTGCCATGTGTAAGGGCCAATGCTCACACCAATGCTCACACCAACCCAAACGCCTTGCAAGCTGGAATTTCATCTAGTCTGGATTTAAGCAACCCATTTTCCTCTCTTAAAATGCAGCCTCCGTGGGACAAAGGGCTTTCCTTCCTCTGCCCGGCCGCACTCCAGGAAGCGCCGTGGGAGCAGGCAGGACGCGCTCYCCAAGGCTCCAAACCAGGGCACGGCAAGGCCGCGTGGTCGCCAGCGCCACGGGGGCGGCACGGTGTCCCCAGGCGGCACAAGCCCGGCTTAGYGTCGGCACCACCCTGCACGCCAGCRCATCCTGCCCTGCCTTAGGTGGACTGCGTCACTCAGGGTTTCGCACACTCGTGTTTTAGACTTAAGCCTTAATATTGGCATTAAACAGCTATTCGTGAAACCAAGAGAGAGGCAGAAACGTAATTACGGCTGGTCCCAGAACAAGGTGACATTTGTGCAACCCAGAACAACCCATGGGGTTCGTGGGCAGATAAAATATCACTCCATCAAAACAAGGTTTAAAAAATGAAGAGGAAGCTCAGATGTTTCCCAAGCCCCGGGTCTTGCCATTTACTCCAAGTACTTCGGCAGCGGGTTTGTTTTGCAGAATGGTGCTAGATGTTTTAAGGGAGAAGTCCACAGCACCTCTTCCTCTGGAAGAATTTCCCCAGGCTGCTGAGAGTTCCTCCTCTTGCCTATTTTCTTTTTCTCTATATCAAGTAATGTCAAGAGATTCCCAATTCCCCCCAGGAAATCCCAGCATATCCTTAGTTCTCACCATCCCCCTTGTTTTGCTCCAAGYACAGAGTCTAAACAAGAACTCTGGTGAGCAGTCACTGTATGAGATAATTCTGCTTTCACATGCAGCAAGTGAAACGAAGACCGTGAAACTGGAAAGGAAACGGTGGCTCTGCCTACACTTAGCATTTTCCCAAGCACGTGGGGAAAAGCCAGGTCTCGTGCTCTCCGCGGGCGGTTCCAGAGGGATACCGCTGGCCCAGCAGCACTGGCAAAGCAGGATCTCTGTGTGTACCACGGCCCCATGTGACACCTGCCCGACTTGCACATTTCTAAATGCAACCGAACCCCCCGGCGCGTCCGTGCACCGTGCATAGACCGAGAGACTCCGTGGGCAGCTTTCCAGAAACACGGAGCGATTCAAGAGCCTCGAGAGGCAGTTCYGGGGAGAGGGAGCACGCAAAGGGCAGGGGCCGCCCCGGCCGGKTCCCCCCGCTCGTCTCCACACACCGACAGGCTCCAAGGCTCCCCAAGGCACGGGGAGCTCGTCCCACGTTCCCATTGCAAAAGCCACAGTTCGCTCTCTGCGTGGCCGTGGGGATGGACTGGAAACAAACCCACGGATTAAAAGAGCAGGAGCCTCTGTTCTCTTTCACCAGTAACCCCTGCGGCCCCACGGAACAGGTGAACGGTTCTGTGGTGGGAGGCAGCTGCTGGGACGACACGTTCACCCGGCAAAGAAGGTTTCCTTAGCACTGGCACACGGGAGCTACCTGCCTGCTGGGGGCGTCAGGCTGAGCGCGCCTCCAAACCGAGCACSTTCTCCTGAGCATCAGAGGATGACTGGACTTTCAACCACGGTAACAATGCACGCTGCGAGATAAATTCATTCATTTGTTTACCTTTTATCTGCTAAAGTTGATGCTTGATTCATCTCACTATTTGCAATAAAGTTTCTTATTTCAGAGAAATATGAATCCTCCTTTTCATCTAAAAGTGCATGGTTGTCTGATTCCGAGTTTGGGGAAGAGGCACTGGTCCCGAGGTGGTTCGTGATGACTCCGGAGTGCTGGCTCACTGAGGAGGGGGGCAAGAAGAGAGAACAAGCAGGAGAAACCGTCAGGTACTGCCCGAGCTATTGCGAAGAGAGAAAACAGAGGTGCGATACTGTGCAATAACCCCCAGAGGCCACGTTAAGAGTTCAACGTTTACAGAAGAGCTGCCCAGGGAAGCTCGGTTTTCCAGGCTTCTCTACAGAGAGAAACATCGACTGCATGCAGCAGTTAGGGATGGGATATGCAATTTCAGAACCACTACTCAGCGTAGAGCTGTTGGCCTGTAACTTTTTCACGTCGTTTTCACAGTTGACTTTGGTACGGGAGGGCGTTCAGCCAGGTTTCAGGGTACAACCTGTCTGGTTTCTTAACCTCCACCGCACCGGCGTGTCCTCCTGCCACCCGGCGATCCCCGGGGCCCAGGGCGCTGCACGGGGGCTCCCCGGTGCGCAGGGAGACCCAACCCCGGCGGCCCCCTTGCCCTTCCCCACCTGGCACGTTCTCGTGCTCGTGCTTCTTAAGGTGCCGGTCCAGGTTGGTCTGCTGCCCGAAGCATCGGTTACACAGGTGACATTTAAATGGCTTCTCCTTGTTATGGATGTTCCGAACGTGCCGCTGGAGGTTGGAGGAAATGCTGAATGACCTGTCACAGTATTTACACCTGAAAAATAGGAGCAAATGCCAATGAGCATAACGTGAGGGAGAACAAAAGAAGCTAAAAAAAGCTACAAAAAGAAAAATCTGACTACCAGAAAACACTGGTCTATAAATCTTTACTCAACTTAGGACCTGGAAAGCACGAGGCATTAATCACTCCAGACAAATCTGATCTTGTTGTTATTCAAGGAGCACAAAGAAAGGATAAGGATTAATTAAGAAGCGAGCTGTCCAAACAAGTAAGAATTTAAAATAAAATAATTACTTTTCCCAACAGAAATGTAAAAACATGAAAGGAGAATTTATTTCCAATGAGAGCCACGGGGAAGCRGCAGGAAGATGGGGGAGGCAAGAGGGGACCCCGCAGATCCAGTGGGCGCCCGGAGCCCCTCCAGACCCGTCGTGCACCATGGACATCCCGCTCCCAGCTGGGATGGGTGCCTGGAGGCCAGCCCGGCGCTCAGGGCACTCCAGCAGCTCCCGGGAGAGGCGGCAGAGCCTCCGAGGAGCGCGAGATCTGCCCTGTTAGTGAGTGTCAGGCACAGGGAGAGGATGGTGCACGCCAGGAGCAGAGGTGCAGGGCTGGGGAAAGGCTCCCGGTGGCGGCCGAGCTCTCCGCCCCAGCACGGCGTGTGCAGGGCCCCTGCCCTCCCTCGACTCCGTTCCGCAGAGCCGAACGTTCCCGAACGCGGACACGGCGGGCGCTCCGGAGCGGCTCGGGAATGCCCCGAGCGCACGGGAGAGGGCGGCTTCGAGCCGCAACACGAGCTGCGTCCCCCGCGGCCTCCGCACCGTCCCTCCCTAGATCCGCCACCTCCATCTCAGCAAAGCTGCTCTCCTCACGCTTCCGCGGGCACAATCCGCGAGCAGAGGCGACGCCCCTGCTCCGCTGCACCCCTCGTGCGTGCGCCCCGCTCGAGCCGCCCCGTTTCAGCCGCTGCGAGCAGCGGGGCTGCTCTGCGCTGCTGCAACCGAGAGCAAAACCGGCCCGCTCCAAACCACGGCGGAGCGGCCTTGGGGATGCTGGGCCAGTCTGAGGACGGTCCAGGAACGCCACTCGTGCCCACGGGCAGACGCACGCAGAGCTCGGCCTCGTGCTCGAGCCTCGGGGACTGACACCCGGCCGGGCTCAACGCGAGGGGCGCGACGCTGCAAAAGCCAAAGGATCCGCCTGGGGAAGGGAGGTGCGCGTGAAGGAGCTCACGCTGGGAAACACACGCCCCATTCCCAGATGGGCTACAGCTGCGGTCTTGATCCCATCTCTAAAAATAGATCGATATTATTGTTGGAAATAGCAGAGATACGCTTTCCTTCTCCGTGTTTATGGATTCTACGTTTACTGCCGAATTTTCTACTGTTATATTGCAGAAAAGAATTAAGATATTTGATACAACACAACTCTATTATGATTATCCTAAAAAGCGATCAAAATCTCTTGTTAAACCACAGCTCCTTCTGCCTTTGCTTTTAATCCAGAAAACGGATCACACCAGGAAAGACGACACGCGGCTCCTGGAGCAGCGGGAAGGAGCCCCGGCCCCAGGCCGAGGGCCGCGCGCCCGGGGCTGCAGCTCCCTCCCCTGCTACCCGCAGCAGGACGGGCTGGCAGGAGCCGCCCGGCCCCAGGCTGCTCCTGCTGCAGAATTCCCAGGGGCCGGAGCGGCCCGACCGCCCCGAGCGGCCGCCGCGCACCCACCGCCTCGCTGCGGATCCTGAGCACCCGCTCCCGCTGCGCGCGCCCAGGGCCGCCCTGCCCTGCCCGCCGCCACCCTGCACGTGAGAAACGTGCCCGAATCTCTGCTCTCTGCCGCAGCCGCCCCCGAGGCCCTCTGCGAGCGTCACCTACGCCGCAGGGCCCCGCGCGGGCGCCGCTCACCRGCCCCAGAGGGGCCTCCGCGCACGCGAGCGCCGCCCCGGCCCCCGCGCCGGAGCCTTCCCACGTCCAGGAAGTCCTTGAGAGTCTCTCCTGACAGGGCCCTGCTCTGCGAGCTACAYGGATCCGCGTCGAGACACAGGGAGGGCATTAAGAGCCTGCTAGAAAAACGGAAAACGGAGGGGCGTTGGGAAGGAGCAGCATCTCCCGTCTGAAGGGAGAGGGGCGAGGGAGCTGTGCTGTGTTATTTGTGGTCCCCGAGGGGTCAGTACTTGGATCTCTGTTGGCTTTAATCTAAATATACGGCCCAGGCAGAGGAATCAACTCTAAAACCAGGGAAGAGGTGAAGAGGGAGGCAGCAGGAAGGCGAAACACAAAAGCAGCCCTGTTTGCCCTGTAAACTCACTGACRAAACGCCGCTGAAATCCGTTGCCCTTCAGTTCGGAGGGATGCAGCAACAGGCTAAAAGAGGGCAAAGCAGGAGCGAAGGAGAGCGCACGGCCGGGCCGGAGCAGGGAACGTGGACAAGCAGCCCGGAGACCCAGCGGCCCCCCTGGGAGCTCGAGGGAGCCCCGATGCCCAGGCTAACGAACCAGGGGAAAACAGGGAGGAGGGGAAAATAAAGAGCAGGTAACTGAGCTCGTCAGCRCAGGACTAGAGAGTTCAGCCGCCCTTCACACGCAGCAGCCGCGTCCCAGGGCCTCGCTCGGGTCCCTCCGCTCTTGCAAACTGCACCCAGASAGGGAGCTGTCAGGACAGAAGGGCAGCAACAAGCCACGAACACATGCAGAGCTACTGCCCCTTTAGCCCCTCGAGCGCCAGGGCCGCTCCGCCGGGCGGGAACGCAGCTCACGGTCCTAGGGAGAAAACCGGAACGATGAGGACTTCCCTGGGCAGCCTTGCAGGACGTGGCAAACGTCAGCTCTAGCTGCTGGTTTCAGCTTAATGCAGGTGATAGGACTCATACRCTCACAAAACAAGCTTTCAAAACAAGTATTGATGATAAAGTTGGACATCTCAGTTCTCAAAGAGCAGAAGAAGATCAATGATAATTAACCTCTTCCGTAAACGAGGCACCAGCTCTCAGGAGGGCTATTACAGYGCAACATTGTCCAGAAGTCAAACCTCTGTACAAAAAACCACACAGGCCGTTTTCTGGGAGAAGACCAGATCAAATAAATCTTTATTTTTCTAACCTTTGTTAAGTTGCAAGTCTCCTTTTTTGGAAGAAAACTGGACTAATAACCTCTGAATAATCGGGAGAATGCATTATGGTCAGACAGGGCTGTATAGTGAATGCACAGCATTCATTCAGGTCCCATCAAATAATGCAAGTGAAAAATTAGAAGGACRGGGAATGGTTCCAAAATATATGTCTGTTTTGGGGAGTCTTTTTTCTAAAGTTTACCTAATGTCTACAGGCAGAATGTGACTCTGTATGGAAAAAAAAAAAAAAAAAGACAGACCATGACTTTATGTACCAGGGATTTAAATGTGGGAGARAGTAGCTTCCTAGTTTAAACCGAGCATAAAACTCCATAGATTTGACCAGGCAGCCTTTGGCTGCTCAAAAATTTGCGTGTTTCCCTTGATGTAATAACTATTACATATTAGCTTCGTTGTGAGCTTATGGCTGGGTAAGTAAACACCACCACACTGGCTACCAAAAAGGCAATTGCTCCACTCGCTGCTGTTGTTTGACAACATGCAAACCACGTCTCTGTGCTATGGAAAACACCGTGCCTGAGTTTTAGCGGGGTCTCAACACATCCTTCATTCAATTTGTCTTAYGCAGGTACCTCTTCTACACAGAAGTCAGTCAAGGCATTTTTGCYACAGTTTTTTGAAACCGATTGCAAACCAAAACTATACATATTTATATTGCACTCCAACATACCCGTTTTGTCCTCAATGCAAAATGTATCTATCTCTGTCTATACCTTCCTACCCAGCTATATTTCCCATGAGTTTTACGGCAGTTAAAGCACTCGCTTTTACAGGAGCCCCGYTATGGGAACCCACCGCTCCGGCGTGCACCGTTTGTGAGCGGCGGCTGCACATGGGTTTGTTCAGGGGCACACGRGCTGCTTTGGGGCCCTTCCGTATCCACAAGCCCCCCAACCCGAGCCCTTCCTTCCCACGACTACAGAACCCAGCAGGACAGGCCCTGAGCGCGGGCACCCGGGCTGGTTCCCCACCCTCCGTTCCCCTTTCCAACCTCTGCCACGTGCTGCGCTCCCCAATCCMGATCCTAAACCCAACGCACGGCAGGGCTTCTTTGATCCACTACTCCAAGACTTCTGATGTGCATTAGCACAGGAAGAAAGGATCCAAGCAGACGCAGCAGTTAATTCACTGGCAAGCCCTTCAAAACAGCCCCATTTTCAGAGACATTCAGCACCTTCGGCTGTCCTTGAGATGAATGCTTAATGTGAGTGTTAAACAACACTGAAAATCAGACCACTCACTCGCCAGCATACATCTAAATATAAGTTACGTGTCTATCTGGAAGCTGCCAAGCCTGATTATTTTTGGCTGGCACACATAATATACAATCCTATGAATCATTACATGTAATGCTACAGGATCGTTTGTTGGCACAACTTTACAGAGAGCAAAAAAACCCAGCAGAGCGGAGAGCGGGCAGGGCAGGGGCGACCCCGGGGGACACGTCACCTGTAGGGCTGCTCTCCAGTGTGCGTCCGCAGGTGCCGCGTCAGGTTGGCCGAGCGCGGGAAGATCTTTCCGCAGTACCTGGGTGGGGAGAGGCAAGGGGGCCGTGAGCGCGCGCGGGTCCTGCCCGTCGCCCGTCCCRCCTGCCCGCCCGCGCCCCAACGCAGCACAGCGCGGTCTGCAATGCACGAGCACGTCTGCAATGCACAGGGCAGACGTGGGGTAACGGGTGACAGAGCTGCCTCCCCACCCGCGGGCGCGATGCCACGTGGGGAGGCCCCGGGCGTCCTCGCGCCCACGGGATGCCGTGCCGCGGCACCGGGGAGCGGTGGGCAAGGGAAGCTCAACCCGTCACGGGTAGAGGCAGCTCAGACCCTCTCACAATATGGAAACAGGATGCAGAATAACACAGGGACTCTATTGCGCAGGGAACACGACTCTGGAGGCACAACTTCATAAGCAGGTAGGGGTTTCAGCTCCCTGGGTGATATCCCCGGGCAGGCAGTTTTGCAGCTGCAGGGCATGCACAGGTACTCCTGTGCAGACACCTGTGTTTGAGACACCGGGGGGCTGCATGGCGTTTGTAAAGCCCGTTGTTTTGCCCAGCTGAGGGGCAATGCCCTCGCACTGGCAACCGTGGCTTTGCTACCACGCACACAGGGCTTGGCTTGAGAGGTCGCTTAGCTTGAGAATCTCCAGATCTGCTCCCAAGGCTATTAAAAAATACAAAGAAAACAGAAGACGTTGATTTCCCCCAGACAAAACAAGCTATTTCCGTGCGAATTAGTCATCAGGGARCTCTGTCCTAACCCTCCTGCTCCTTGCTTGTCCCCGTGCCGCTGCGGAGGCGCCGCGAACGCCCCGCGCTCCCCACGGCAGCCCCACCTGCACGTGTAGCGCTCCTTGCCCTTGCGCAGGATGGGGTCGGACAGCGTCGGCGGCGGCGATCGGAAGCTGAAGGGGTGGTGCGGGAGCGGCTGCAGGGACGTGCCCGTGTCCGCCTTCATGGCTGCGAAGCTCTCCAGTTTCTCCGTCATCGTTTCTATGGCTGACATCTGCCGGGACAGGGAAGGAGCGCGCGTCACCAGGGGCCACGCCGTGCCGGGTGCGAAGCCGAGCACCAGGCACCGCGCCGGAGGCCCGAGCGGCGGCAGCGAGCGGAGCGGAGCCCGCCCATGGCAGGAGGAAGCCATGGGTGAAGCCGGGATGCTCGGCTGGGCAGGAAGGGCTGATCTGCACGTCTGCACTTTATTAAACGGGGCTCCAGGGGCAGGAGAGAGCCACGACATTGTTCAAAATGTGTCRCTATGAGAAAATTTGCCTTAACACAAACAATATATATTAGACATTATTTTATCAAATATTAATATATAAATATACAAAAAAGAGGAGCAGTAACCCCCACTTCCTGCTAATAAATCGACAGCCCCTTAGTGGAAGGCTCCTGGCCCCTGACAAACAGCAACAACACTCAGGGGCAGTTGCTGGCAAGGGGCAGGACGGGCTCGCGGCGCCCGCTCGGCCCGGGCGCCAGCCCCGAAGCGGAGCTCGGCTGGTAGCTGCACCCCTGCACCCCGGCGCTGGGCACGAGCGGAGCTCCCGGTCGCCCGCGCCGGCGCTCCAGGGCTTTGCTGCCCAGGGCAGGGCTGCGGAGCGCGGCTGCCGGCGGCCCCGGCACAGGGCGGCTCGGGGCCGGGTGGGCGGCACGGCAGGCAGGCGGGCGGACGGACGCCGTGCGCACAAACGCAGGATGTCCCGGGGCTGCCCGCGCGGTCCCCGGCCGGCGCGGGGCAAAATCGCGGGAAGTTGTTAACGGAGCGCCGGGGCGGCGCTGAACAATGAGGGAACTAAGTTTAGCCGTGAAAGCCGCCGGGCCGCGGCTCCCACCGAGCCGCCGCTGGGACGTGCCGGAGGCGGGCGGCTCCGCGGCAGGGAGCGAGGCAGGCACGGCAGGAGCCGCCGAGGGCCGCACCGGCTGGCGGGGCATCAGGAGCTGCTGCCCGCGGCCGCCTCGCTGCCCTCTGCTCCCATCCCAGCCCTTCCCCACTGCCCTGCGGCAGCCCGGGAGCAAAACCCCCGGGGCCTCCAGGAGAACAGGGACTGGAGCCGCTCTGCCCGGCGGGATATCCAACATTCACCTTCCTGCACRGCGAAGGAGCAGAAAAGGTCCCGTGCAGGGGGCTGGCCTGTGCATCTGCATCTCCACCTTCCCCGCGTTCAACCCCACGCTGCGTTAAAGCCTTACTGCCTTTACCTGGGGGTGGAAAAGCAGCGGGGAGGGTCGCAGGTACTTCTCCTTTAGGGCCCCCACAGGGTCGGTCACCTTCCGCTTCTCCACCCTGCTGGACAACAACACAGAGGGTTACATACCTCACGGGTTGTATACAGACCTCAGGGGTTCCATACAGACCTCAGGGGTTCTATACTGACCTCACGGGTTGTATACGGACCTCACGGGTTATATACAGACCTCACGGGCTATATCCAGACCTCAGGGGTTCTATACAGACCTCAGGGGTTCCATACATACATATACATACCTCACGGGTTGTATACAGACCTCAGGGGTTCCATACAGACCTCAGGGGTTCTATACTGACCCCAGGGGTTATATACTGACCTCACGGGTTGTATACAGACCTCAGGGGTTCTATACTGACCTCACGGGTTATAAACAGACCTCACGGGTTCTATACTGACCTCACGGGTTCTATACAGACCTCAGGGGTTCTATACAGAGCTCACAGCTTACACACCAACCTCATGAGTTACATACAGACCTCACAGGTGAGGAGCTGATGGGAGACTCCACAGTGACTTAGGCCCCCGAGTTCCTGCAGTGTCACTTAGCACTTAGCTTGAGCACCTTACTACGGACGGATAATTCCAACTGTAGGCCCCTATTTTTGACAATACTGGTTTGCTTTCACAAAACTTTCTACTTGCAGGGGAACCACGGCCAGGAACCACTGAGGATGAGAAACTGCAACGTCCTCTCAGGAACGTGCCACGAAAACAACCCCAGTAAAAGCAGCAGCATTTCTGAGTTACTGGAACAGAGTCTGTCTCATCCTACCTGTAGAAACCCAATAGTAAGAATGATTTTAACTACATTAGTGCAGAGTAAATGAGAGTAAATTATTTTGCTGGATTTGAGCTGATTGGTGCGTGGATCAAACTACGACAGGGGTTTAAAGGAAGAGTCATGCCGAGCGCTATTTAGCGAACTGTACCTAATCTGCATTTAATTTTTCTCAGGYGGAGGAGAAGAAAAGAACTGGACTAGAAACGCACTCGTAGTTATGGCGCTCTGGAGGGCGGGTGCTTCCACGGGCAGGGGCTTTCAATGAGCAACGGTCTGCAAAGCTGAGCAGCGCCCGGCGCGACGCGACGCGACGCGACGCGCGGCCCCGCGCTCATGACGTGGGATGAACTCAGGGCTGCCGCTGCCCCTCGTGCTCGTGACGCGCCGGGCGCGCGCGGAGCAGCRTCGCTGGCCCCGCGGGAGCTCCACGAGCCTCCTCGTCCTGCAGGGACACGCATGGGAAGGCGCCGAGCCCCCGTCGGAGCCGAGTTCCGCAGCCACCAGGGGCTCAAGCAGATCTTCCGCGCCCAGCGCCTGGGAACGCCACCTTCCCGCGGCTGAGCTCCACACTGCGCTGATTTCAGGCTGTCTGGCTGCGTTAAATTCTATCACCAGCAGAAAATGTCAAGGGTTTWAGTGGCCTTTGGGAGAAAAATGAAGGAGCCAAATGATGTGAGAGAGCCTGATAAAGAGAAGTTTAGAAACAAAATATTTCCCTATTTTTYAAGCTGGGACTTGGAAGCTCTGCTGTTTGGCCCATTACATCAGAAGTCCGAATTGCGAGCGGCTCCACCACCGACTTTCTATTTTAACACATCACGAAAACTAYGTGCACCCCGTGGAATGCAGCAAGCATTCCCTCATCCTTCACTTCCATCTGTCTCCTGGGCCTTTATGGTTTTCCCGAGGCTGCTATTTTAATTGGCAACGGCTTTTGCAACCCATGTTATTCTAACATCACTGCTGAGAAGGCCCAGGGGTGGCAGAACCCTAGGCTAACTCCAGGCTTTAGCCTCTCTATCCCTTTTCTTTATGCTTTTCCAGGAGCAGCTTTTCCAGAAGCGAGGACGGGGCTGTTTCCACCGTGCGTGTTGCTCCGGGAGCCGGCGGTGCCGGTGGCTCGTGTGCAGAATCCATCATGTCGCAGGTTGCGGGGCAGCCCCMTCCATCCCCGGTGGTTTCGGTAGGCAAGCGAGGCCCCACCGGCCCCGCGAGCCGTGGGCCCGGCCGTCCCGCTGGTCCTGCTCCCCGCCGACAGCCCTCCGGCCCGCGCCGACGCCGACACCAGCACGCGAGGCTGCAGTGTGGCGTGGGCGCCGTCCCGCTGCGCGCAGGGCCCGGGGCACCCACCCGAGCCCCCCGGTGCGCGCGGCGGCGGCTCGGGGCCGTGCAGCCCTGTGCAAACAGGAGGCCATGCAGCCCGGCGGGCTCCTCCTCGCGGCGCGCCTCGTCCGTGCGGCCCGCGGGGCTCGGGCACGCAAGGACGGACCTGGCTGCTCCACCAG
Source organism: Eudromia elegans (assembly GCA_003342815.1). NCBI lineage: Eukaryota > Metazoa > Chordata > Aves > Tinamiformes > Tinamidae > Eudromia > Eudromia elegans. Next base: position 685,361 of record PTEX01000195.1, read on the forward strand.
GCGCAGAGGCGGGAGCGCCGGGCTCCTCTGCGCCAAACCCGCACCCTGAAACCCACGGCTATCACACAGCCCGTGTACCCTATGAGAGAACTCATCACCACGTCACCGTCCAAACCCCTCCGCTTTGGGMCAYCACTTTTCCCTGCAAACAGTATTGRCTTCGGGCMGGTTCCTCTCCTCGGGGGCAGCAGSATTGCAGAGCTGGTGCCAGCCTGGACAGTAYGTGACCTTAACCCCCCTCATCCTTAAAATCATTTTCCTTTAGACACAGAATTTATACAAAGCTTTAAAATAACAGAAGAATCAAACCCTGCCCTTACGTTCTCTTCTGAATTCCCTCCTCACTACTCTGCTCTACACCCACCTTCCACACTCAGCCTGTTCTGGAGGCGACACTCAAACTGGCCTCCTCAAAACGCATCCATTCAAGGGAACACTAGAAAACCCTTGGAGCCAACTTGGCAAGAAAGGCCCACGGGAGAGATCTGGCTAAGACGCTACCTCGTATTCACGCAGCCCGTGTTACTCCTGACTTAKAGAGCTTCCAGCAGCAGCAGGGCAGCTGCAGAACAGCCCTTCCCATGGACTGCCTCACTCTATACTGCATCACCTCCCTAAGCTTCTACACCTGCATGCTCCTTCCAAACACTCAGCCCTTTCAATGCAGAAAGTTCACCCGCTGAACGAAGGAGACGAGCACAGGCGCCCGCGTCAGACCCTCCTGCCCTTCCAAACGAGCCCTGCCCCATCCGCCGGAGTTCTGCACACCAGCTCGGCAGGGGAAACGGTTAAGGCAGGGTATGTTAATACCTGTAAATGGGGTCCATGAAGAAGGGTGATGGCTTGGCATAATGCAGGGAGGGCTGCTGAGGCAGCTGAGAGTGAGAAAGCTTGGGCAGGACCTCACTTGTCATGAGTTTCCTCTCGCCATAGACGTGGTTTTTCCGGGGCTCCCTCCCTCCATTCTGGCTGGCTCGGATGCGGTTGCTGATGCTCAGATCCAGCGGCTGCTCCTCCCCTGGCACCGGGGCCGGCAGCACCTTGGGCGGTGGCAAGATTGGCTTCATCTCTTTTGGCTTGGTGGTGAGATCGAAGGGCGACTCCGAGCTGGTGCTGCCTATTTTGTGCAGGTCCCTGGGTGACTTTGGTTCGGCCTTGACCAGCAAGTTGTGATTGAGGGTCCGCTCCGTAAACGGATAGAGGGAATGGGGAAAATTGGGGAGGAACTGAAAAGGGAACATGGAATGATAGGGGAGCGAACCCATCTTCTTCTCCTGCATCCCCATAAAGCCAGGCCCGAAATACTTCTCCGCGATGGAGGCGATGGCTTTGATGGAGTCGCTGGCGGCGCCCGCGGCGGGCAGCAGGTGCTCCTCGGGCGGCGGGAAGAAGGAGTGCTGCGAGTAGAAGAGCGGGATCTCGCCCGCGGCGCCGGCGGCGCTCGCGGCCACGGCGCCGCCCACCGCGTCCGCCTTGCCCTCCGCCTGCTTGCCCTTCTCTTTCGCCTTGTCCCGGTCRCTCTCCGCGTCGCTGTCCAGGTCAGAGCCGGTGCCCGTAGTGGTATCCAGGTCTGTGCCCGTGGTTGTGTTGACGTCCTCAAAGTCGCTGCCGTCTGACATGTCACTGTTCCTGGCTTTTAGCTTCTCCAGGTAGGAGTTCTCCAGGCTGCTCTCGCACTTCTCCTCTCCCGGAGCGGCCTGGTTGCTGTTGCTCACTGCGGAGATGAGAGGAAGCGCCGGGTTCCCGAGGGGGCTCGGGAGCTTCGCGTCTTGCGCGTGGTTCAGGGGACTTTTGAGCAGCTGCGTCGGTGGTAACAAGGGGGGCCGGGGGTACAGAGAGGGTGGGAAAATGCCTGGGAATCCTGGTGCGAGGGCAGGGAACGCCGGGGGGGCAGGGGTGAATGGAAGAGCCCCGGGGTGCGGACGGGATGGGAARTAATCATTAAATCCCAGGCTGGCGTGATTGAGGTTGGGAGAGGGCTTGGATTTGTCCATCATGGAGGTGGGCGTGAGGGGCAGGCCGGGGGCAAAAATCCCCCCGGGGCTGTAATGGTTCTTGCCCTCGCAGAAGCGCCGGTGCTTGTTGAGGGAGGAGGTAGTGCTGAACATCTGGCCACAGTCCTTGCACTTGATCTGCGTGCGACAGTCCGCGTGCATGCGCTTGTGGCGGCAGAGGTTGGAGAACTGCGTGTAGGACTTGTGACAGACCTCACCTAAAGCATCAACAGAAACCAACAACAAAAGCGATATGAAATTAACAGGAAATTGCACGGACGCMACCGAGAGCTTCGCCGGGGCCCTTCCCCGCCCCGCTCCTTCCATCCTGCCCCCGGCTCCGTTTTGCCCAAAGACACAGGGAAAGGGCAGGAGCAGTCCACGGCGCTCGCTGGAGCGGCTCCGGCTGCCTCCGCTCGCTCGGGAGCCCTCGCGGGGATCGCGGAGATGCCTGGGGAGCAGCTGCCCCCAGGGGACGACGCGCTGGGGTCCTGGTGCCACCCAGTCGGCACGGTGGCACTCCCAGAGCCTGCCCCTAGCAGCACCACCACGCTGCCCTTGYCAATGAACCTCGAGCCGGGGACTCTCTCCATGTGCAAGTAACCGCTCCGTGGGGATGCTCTATAAACACCGCAGCAGCCAGGGCCCGGCTCGGCTACAAGCGGGGTGAGATTTGGTGCTCGACGAACTAGCAAGACCCCTCCGTGATGTTTAGTTAATGCTCCATCGGCATTTTCCTTAATGACCTCTAAATACCAAGCCTTCAAAACGGTACTTGGTACAACCTTTTTCACCTACAGACTTTATAGGTTGGAAGGAACAGAGCAAAGCAAGAAAAAAAAAATCCCACCCCAACTTTTGCATAAGTCAAAACAGCGTAACTTTTTATTATCTGATGCCTCTTTCAACATAGGAACAAACCCCACTTCTCAACAAATTAGCACTTCCACTTCTTTCATGGGAGGATTGCTGTTATCACCATGGAAAACACGGAAACTGAGACAAAGTGAGGGAGAGGGAATTGTTTGGAGGCAGGGAGCAGAGCAGGGCTCAGCAAGGAGCGAATCCAAGGGCTCCCAGCAGCAGCCCTGACTCGGTGACCAACTGCTCCTTCCTTCCTTCCTGCCTTCCTGCCTTCCTTCCTTCCTGCCTTCCTGCCTTTCTCCCTCCCAGCTTCTATTGCTGGGGACATGCAAGCCCAACTTGCTTACCTTTCTATCCCCTACATCTTTAGGGCTTACAGCAGTGCTTAAGTACTAGGAGAGAGCCAAGGGACTAGTTCGCAGGCAGCTCTGCAGACCTGACGGGGAAGCCCTTTCCATGGAAACCCCAAGTTTCAGCGGAAACCCCAAGGGAAGTTCAGCAAACTCGGTGGCCCTCCCTGCTCCGGGGCCTTTCCCAGCCCTGCAGMTGAAGAAGTCACCCCTCCTCACGCTGCAAAAGGAGACAAGGGGGACCCAGCAGCACCCGAGGCACTCGGGCTCCCTTTCCGCGCTCATCCCCGCGCTGGGGCTGCAGCCCCCGTGCGTGGGGGCAATGCGGTACACGCTGCTTTGGAAACCCTCCTGCCCGGGCAGGCCAGCGCGGCTGTGCAGCTCTGCAGCAGAGCCGCCCGCTGCCGGCCCCGTGCCGAGGGGCCGCCCGAGCCGCCCCGCGCGCTGATCCGCACTGACAACTCCCTAACTCTTATGAGGTGACAGTGAGGAGATTATGAGAAGAAATCACTCATTTCGCTGCAGCAATACTCTGAGATCCAAGCGATCCCTTTCATGTGCCCGTCATCAGATGAAAGATTGCATCAAAATGAGCAATAAGAGCATTTTTTCTTCCTCCGCTGACACCCATCTGATTATCTCAGAACACGTTAATGAAATGAGTCTCCCAGGATACTCCCGCATGCTGTTCCCATTATCCCGCCGGGCAAAWGGGGGTTCGGTGGCTTCCCCAGCACAACATCAAAGGCCGGAATCAAACGCAGCCGCGGCGCGCTGCTTTAACTGCGCTTTTTGAAGGGCGGCGGGGGCCGCCCCTGAAGCTGCCCCAGCTTTGGTGTGACACAAGCCCCTTTCCTGCGCGGTTATCAAAACCCGAGAGCTGCCGTGYCAATTAAGGAAATATACAGCCTGGGCAATGACAAGAGACGAGGTGCAGGGCTCCCCAGGGACTGCACTCGTGGGGCGATGCCCACCGCACGGAGGACACAGCTCATCTGCTGCTGATCGGCTTCCAAGCATCATCCAGGTGAAACACAGCAGCAAAGAAAGAAGAAAAAACCCTCTTCTTAAAAAACGCCTTCTTGCAGCCCCTCGGACTATTCACAATTCTTTGCAACGGCTCCACGATTTGAGGCACTCCTGAAAAACATTTCTACCAGGCGGTGTCAGCTATTTATTTATGTCACCACGAGCATTCAGAAATTATTAAGGGGGAAAAAAAAAAAAAGAACAGAGAAAGAAAAGATATGAGAAAATGGCATTGCTAAGACTGCTGAGAGGCGCAGCTTTTAACTTGTCAAGCAAGTCAGCAACTGCCACGAATGTTTACTGAGAAAACAGGGGGCATGCGAAAAAAACCCCAACCCGCTGCGGAGCTCCGTGCCGCGCGCTGCCCTACGAAACCCCCGCGGCCGCTCGCGGGGCGACGGCTGGGGCCGGGGCCCCGCAGGACACGCGCAATTAGAGCGCAGGCCGGGCCCGGCCGTGACAACTTACATATGAAAGGTTTGACAGTGCTGTGAATGTGCTTGTGCTGCTTGAGGCCGGACGAGGTGGCAAAGGTTTTGCCGCAGTCGGGGCAGGCGTGGGCGCGCGCACCCACGTGCTGGGAGCGGATGTGCCGCTGCAGGTTGCTGGGGTCGGTGAACACCTGCAAGAGAGCACGCCATGAGCGCGGCCCGCCGGGACGGGGCTCCGCAGCATTGCAGCCTCGGGGCACGGAGTATCGCAGCGTTGCGGCCGCGCAGCACGGAGCAGCACGGCAGCACGGCATGGAGCAGCACGGCAGCGCGGCATGGAGCATCGCGGCATCGCGGCGTGGAGCATCGCGGCATCGTGGCACGGAGCATCGCGGCCGCGCGGCACGGAGCGCACCGCGTCCCGCCTCGTGCCCTCCTCGTACCTTCACGCAGTTCTCACACTCGAACCGCTTCCCGCTGTCGTGGGACATCTGGTGACGGATCAGGTTGGACTTCCAGTTGAAGGCCTTGGGGCACTGGTCGCACTTGTACTCCCTCTCCTCGGTGTGGATCACCATGTGCTGCTCCAGGCTGCGGGGAGAGACRCGCTGAGCACCCGGCCCGGCCGCCRAGGGAGCAGCACGGGCAGCACCGAGGCCAAATCCACCTCTTGGGGACCCTGTTGCCCTCGGCCATAAACCGCCACGGGGCTTGGGGACGTCTCCTACAGAAAACCCCACTCCCTCACACGGGCAGAGGATGGAGAGCAGAGGTGACACCGAGGGCACAAGCAGCACATGGTGGCACCTCAGGACCCGGCTGCACCCGCGTGGCCCCGTCGCCTCCGCACCCAGGCCTTGCCGGGGCTGTGGCGGCACCCATGGGTGCAGGGACGGGAGCAGCGGCACGCGGCCCTGCTGGGCACCAGGGCACAAGGGAGCGGCCCCGCCGGCACCGTGAGCCGCCCACGGGCACCGAGAGGCTCCGCTGCAGCTCAGCGGGCACTACGCACACCGCTGTACGCATATAAATAAATATATCCCTTTCATATATGCATACACACACACATGAAAATATGTGCCTGTTAACGGTGATTTATGAGTTTATTTAGAGCAAAAATGGACAAACTAATAAGCTGTTTAGAGGCAAGTACCTACTGGGATTAGCAAAACAYTTATTTATTTAGTCAGCTGCTAAATGCTCCATCTCAGGTCCCCGGTGGCTCTCCTGATTTGATCTGCATTAACTTCTGAAAAATGGGACRACCCTCGCGGTGCTGACTGGATTTMTTCTCACGCTTCCGTGGGTTTCTCGCCCCCCGGGAAGGCAGCGATGGGAGCGCAGGGGGGTCGGGGACCCCTGGGCCCGCCCGGGCAGAGCAGGGACCGTGGCAGCTCTGCCCGATGCTCGCCGAGTATCCAACGGGAACAAAACAGGCCTTACTAAGGGCCAGGGCTTCTGCTCTGCTTGTGCACTACGTGGTGCAGCGTCACCAGGCCCACGTTGAGACCGACTGTCGCTTGTCGYGTCTGCTTGTGCAGGGAGTTAACTCGGGGAGCAAACGACCGCGTGCGACAAGCCCAGCTGCTGGTAAAGAGACAGGAATCTAGTCCTCACACTATGGAAAAACCTTGAAAACAGCTCAAATGATGAATATGCAGGAGGCAAACAAACAGAATCCTAAAATGCTTAAAAAAATTAAAAAACTCTCTGTTTCTAAAGCTGGCTCCTGGTACTGACCATCAGAGCCTCACCGTACCAGTGAACCGGCCGTCTCAAACATCTCTGTTCCAAAGCTGCAATCRCCACCTCCACCTTCTACCTGAAACTTTCAGCTAACGGTTCATGGGACCAATAATTCTTCCTTTCAAAAATGCTTAATTTGTGTTYTGAGTTGCCTCATAATAACTGAACAATCATTGAAAATAAAAATACGAGATGAAGAGTATCCTCTTTCCTTTCTCAGTTTTTCCGCGGTTCCATTATAAAAATGCTTGGTGAACATTTTTGCTTTCTTATGAGCATTTTCATTCAAAAATGATTTAGAAATTTTAAAATTACTTTTCTAAAATCAAAGGGGGAGTCATGACTATTGGTCTTCCGTATAACAAGGGCTATTTATTACCTATTATTGACTTAACTGACCAATTACGTAAAAAAGACCAAACTCAGTGCAAACATTGACACAAGGCAACACTGCTGGTTTTCCCTATGATTTAGACACTTGGGAGCTCCCAATTTGCCAGTTCTGTCACCTGCCTCTGCCACAGCCCTGCGCGTGGGGGACTTGGGAAACGGTGCGTTATTTGGAACACTTTTTTTTCTTTTTCCTGCATTTTTTTTGCAGCGTTTGCACCTCGAGCTCGCCACAACCCTGGCCCCGCGGGGCGGCRGACGGTTCCTCCGAGGCGCTGGGCAGGCGCAGGGCAGCGCGGGCGGGCACGTCGTCGCTGCCGTTACCTGTACTTGCTGGGGAACATGCGCTCGCAGTCCTTGCACTCGTAGCCCTGGCCGTCCGCCAGCCCCTCCGGCTTGACGTCCTCGCCGAGCGCCTCGTAGAGCGAGCCCGCCGAGCCGCACGCGTACTTCTTGTGCCGCCGCAGCTCCAGCTTGGACGGGAAGAGCTCGTCGCAGTCCTCGCAGCGGAACGTGTGCTCCTCTGCAAGAGACACACGGGCCGAGCCGGGCCCGCCGCGGGGCTCGCACAGAGCACCTAACGCCCTGCTAGATGAGGGGCTGGAGGAAAGAGCAGCAGGTTTGCAAGCGAGAGGAGAGAGAAACCGAGGCGCCGGGGCGGCCGAAAGAGCAAAATGGTTTCACTTTGAGCATCAAACTACATCACCCGGGCAGGAGAGCGGCCCCGCTCCGGCTCTGCGCGACCTCGGGGGCCACGGGACGGGTTGAGCGCCAGGGCCCGGCGGGGGCCGCGCGGCGCCTTGCCCTTGTTTGCAGCAACGGCGGCTGCAAMACCAGGAGCAAGCGGCAAGCTGCTCCTGCAAGGGGCTGCCAGGAGGGCAGGGGACGGACCCAGGCCCAGCACGGACACGGGAGCTGCTGCTCTGGGCTGTGCGAGGCCGAGAGCCTCCTCTGCAGGGAGCCCTTCCCGCGCTGTCCGCTAYGGCTGCCCCTCGAGCCCATGCACAGCGACGAGTCAGGCAGGAGGGGCTGGAAACCAGGGTGCCGGGAAGCAAGCAGAGGGAGCCAGAGCCTTTGTTGTCGGGTGTTTTTACAAAAAAGACCTAATGCGTCYCATAAATTACTGCCGTCAAGGTCAAACAAATTAAAAAGAGGGCAGCTATTATTGAGTTTACAAGGCAGCATCCTGACCACGGAGCCAAGTCAAACAATGGGCTGGGAGCTGAGCGCGTTCCAGGGAACAGGTCCYGTGCGGGAGCCTTGGTCGGCCCCGTCCCGCGTGCGGGGTCCTGCCCGGCCGCCCCGTGCACTGATCACCTGCCCTAACCCGCGGACCGAAGCTCGTGGCCAACGGAGCCGCTCCGAGGGGCCAGGGGAAACCCTCCCTGGAGCAGCCGTGCCTGGCGCGAGGGCGGCGC
>PTEX01000195.1:699649-754518 GCA_003342815.1 Eudromia elegans
CAGGAGCTGCATCCCCTGAACTTCCCCCGGGACGTTGCAGCTGTTCTCTGACTCCCCGTCCCTCGTGTCCCTCGAGCCGAGCCCGGCAGCTGGCGAGGGCCCGAGCCGTTACCTGGTCGTTGACGTGACACACGGCGAGGTTCTGCTCATCACAGGAACAGGCCACGCGGATGTACTTCAGCCAGGTCCCAGCTCCGCTCTGGCTGCCATCAACACAGAATTTCTCATTTCCCAAGTCATCAGCGATCTGCAGGAGAAGAAGAGGCAGAAAACGGGTCATCTAATGCCAATGATAGATATGGACAGGAAAAGAAAAGAGAATTATTTACAGTGCAGGATCCAAACGGGAAGGACAAAGCTTGAGGGTATGTATAATAAATAAAGACATGGAACCAGACTAAGCTCAGCCTGAGGGCTGACCAGAGCTCCCCGCTCAGCAGACCCTCCACGGACGCAGCCCTGGGCTCTCCGGGGTCGCCGTGTGATGGAGGTGGGAATGTGGTCCCAAACCCGCAGCAGCCTCAAGGGGCAGAGCACTTCCTCCCAGCTGCATGTGTCTCAACCTGCTCCATCTCCACGTTTTATCCTTTGACGTCTAAACATTTTTTTATGATAAACTTTAAACATCTTTCTTCTCGGTGACCATTTCAAAACTTTCCGCAAGGCCCCAAAGTCGTTCAGGACAAAGCCACAACCGGCGCCGCTCCCACCGACGTCTCCCCAGCACCGCAGCCCCCGCGCGGCCCCGGGGCCCTGCCTGGCCAAACGCGGCTCGCGGGCAGGCGAGGCTCCTTCCCCACAAAAAAACCCCACAAATATGAAAAATGCAGCTGCAGAAAGGGTTAACTCCGGGGCTGGGCTCCAGCCCTGCCCTCCTCTCGCAGGAGGAGCCCTGGGCAAAACAGGGCTCAGCCCAAAGGCACCACGCGCTTTGCAAGGCCCCGGCCCGAAGCTCGAGGGCTCTGCCTCAGCGAGCCCCTGCCCTAGCTAGAAATCACCTGAAACTCAGTGGTTTGATCGAAGTGGAGCTTTAAAACCCAAACTGGGGGTGCGAAATCTCACAAATCATAATGAGAAAAAAAAGTATCATGAAACCATGGGAACTTAAGCCCCTGTTTTTCACACACACTTACTCTGCTCCATAAATAAACCAAAGCACGATGAACCAGAGCCAGCATTGCCACCGGACTGTATTTTGCACAGTACTGCTCCAGCCTGCACCGTATCCTTCTCTGGTTTCCAGCAAGGAACCTCCGAAACCCAGCGGGAAACCCAGCCGACCTGCTAACCTAACACCTAACTCCCCAAGGATCACCGTTGTCTGATCAACAGGGGTCATTTCTGGTGCATTTCCACAATCAGCAGCAGGGAGGGTGGCAGCAGATACAGGCTTAACTACTTAGTCACTGCATTCCGTTACGTTCACTAGGGATTTGGTACAAAAATAAAAGCAGCAAGAACGGGCCAGCCTCACAAACCCGGCCTCGGATGAGAACCGCTGCGTGAACACTGCAGCATCTGCAAACACGGTTTATTTGACTTTCCCCTCCAGCTGAGGTGAGAACCAAAGGCGGCAACCCCAGGACGGCGCGGAGCGTCGTGGTGTCACCCGGACGCTCGCGGGGCCGAGGCGCCGGAGCGGGACGGCGGCTCCCAGCCCGCGCGGACGAGCCGGGGCCGCGCTGCGGTTACCGCCCCCGCGGCAGCAACGGCACCCACCCACCCACGGCCCCTCTGCGGGTCCGTGGGAAGATCACGCTGCGACTTGACAAGTGCTGCAGAACACAGYGCTGAGCACAGAGCAAAGGCGTGAGGTGCGTTTCCCCCGTCAAGCACATGCACACACCGAATAATCTTCTAAGCTCCTCTTCCTCCCCCTTAAAGTGCAGCAAAGCAAAAGCAAAAGCTGAAACCTTCTTGCTGTTTCAGATCAGAAGAAAATCAGAAATTTCCTGAAAGCGGACGTTTCCAGCACGGTCCGTAACAGCGCAGATGTTCCGCCCCAAGTCTCGTTTCCACAACGCACAGGGGCATTCGTTCCGTTCGTGTCTTTCGGAAGGGGCACGACGAGCAAGGAGAGGCCAGTGGTTTGACRGGGAGCTCCAAAGGCGGAAGGAAAAGGGGGACGTGGGAAGGGACTTTAAAGACCGCAGGTGGAAGCCCCTGAAGGAGCTGCCTGGGGCACGTGCTGCGGCCCCCAGGGCAGCCCGCCCTCCCCTGCAGCCCGCCGGGTTAAGGCCCGTGTGCATTTGGAGCGGGAGGCTTTAAACGGCCCCCCGGCGGGACACGAGCTTGGGATGCAGACCCAGAACGCGGCCTCGGCGGCCGCTCAGGCTCRTCCTTATCCAGCCAACAGGAAATTGTTGTCATGTTCCAGGGCTCACTTCGCAGCTTCATCTGCTTTCTGCCGAACAGCCCTCACGATCCGAGCCCAAAAGGCTCATTGATCTTGCAGAGCCTCTGCTTCACAATTTATTARCATCAAAAACACCGAGTTACGAAGCAAAAGCTATGGAAAAATTCTCCGGCACATTCACCATGTTTCTTGCACACCATTTGGGGTTTCCTGCTGCTCTAATTTGCGGGCTCTCTGCTGGGCCGTTTCCCGCGCGTTGCAATGGGCAGAGCGCACCGCTCGGCCGCGGCACCGGCGCGCTGCAGCACCCGGCATCTGTCATCAGCTCCCTTAATGGAGCCCGAGCGCGCCCCGGGAGACGGGCGCCCACGGCGCTGCGGCGGCGGCCACCGTCCCGCCGCGGCCGCCTCCCCGCCCGGCGCGGGAGCTGCAACCAACCTCCTCACCCCGGGGCTGCGGGATCCGCCGCTGACAGCTTGGCTGATGGACCAAGTTTATTTGGCAGGAGYTGGAGGGAGGGTTTTTTTTTCCTTCCTACTTTAATGACTCACAAGCTGATTTAGAGCAATAAACTGTTGCCGTGAAGTTTTGTTGTGTTTCTTTTAAATAAAGGGGAAGGGGGGGGCTGCTACAATTTATGACTTTCAGAAGTAGCTGAAACAGAAAGTCCATTCTTGCCCCAAAACGCAGAGAGAGGAAAAAAAACACGCGGAGAAACACCTCTGCCAATGTGCCTGGATGAGCTCGTAAATCCAGCCCTCCGCCTGCCATTAAGCAGGAGGTTTCCCGGTGACTTGACGAAGAGCTAATGAGGAACGTGCTGGGCAGAGCGCGGCCGAGCGCCGCGAGCCGCCGGCCAGGGCGGCCCCGAGGACGCTCCCTGCAAACCGCTCGTGTCCCTGTGGACCGTTCCGTGTGCAGGCCGGGACGAGGTGCCCGCGGGGCGGAGGGAACGGGTCCCTCGGCCCCGCCGCTCCCCGCGCCTGGGTTTACGAGCGTGCGCCGGCGCTCTCGCTGACCCCGGGCGACCGCCGAGGCCCCGTCTCGTGAACCCTGCGCCTGCCCCGGGGCGCGCGCAAACAACGCCGGCCACCCCTGGGCCTCCGGCGGGAGCCAGCGCCGAGGTGCGATTAAGTGGCCGCGGGATCGGACGCCTTAACCCACCCGTGACGGCCTCGCTGCCTGTGCGGAGGGTTACGGGTCCTCCCCGCAGCCCGTCCGGCCACGTCCGCGAGCGCCCGCGGGATTCCCAGCGCGCACAAGCCGGACCCCGCGACGCGGGCACCGCGCTCGGGCACCGGGAACGCTCCTGCCCGGCACAGGGCCGTGTCCAGGGCGGCCCCACGGAGCCACGCGGTCGCTGGGAGGGCTGCCCGTCGTGGCYGCGCTGCCCTCGGCACCTCGCATGCCCATGGGGGCACGGGGCTCCCTCCCGCACGGGGAGCGCCGGCCAAACGTCAAAACGCAGGAGGGCTGGAGGACGGCGGCAAAGCCTTGGCCTCGGCAACAGCGCGGCTCCCGCTGCCGACGCAGCTCCCACCGCGGAGATTCCCGCTAGACGGCAACCGTGGAAAACGCGGCTGGGCTCGAGCCRCAGGCACAATCCGGAATGGGGTTCCAATGCCCTGTAACCTGCCCAGGGATTTTGGTGCTCAGCGCCTGTTTCCAGAGCTGCCCCCTCTCCCTACACACGGAGCAGCGGGAAACCGGCCGGCGCACCCRTTCCAACCCTTGCATCGCCCTCGAAAGGTGCCAGAGCAGCAAAGAGCAGGCAGCCCAATGAGGATGACTTCTGCTCGGCCTCTCTAGGTGCATCTGGGGTCCTTCCCAGATCACTATTTGCAGAGGTTACTGCTGCTTGTTTTAAATTATTTCTTATTACTCCATCTTTACTTTAACGATGTTTGGGAAGGGAGCTGTGGAACACCACGAGCACGTTGACCTCCTCAGCCTGATTTATGGAAGCACCGAGTGCCAAAGCCGTTTGCCACATTTCACACGCTGGCCAAGAAAGTAGCGCCGCTCCTGAAGCAAAGCCTTCCCAGGGCCCCTCGCAGCGCTGGTGCTCACCAGGGCACACGGGCCRGCACAGCCCCAGCACGAGCCGCTCCGCAGGAGACAACGGTGCCGCCGGCGCCGGGCGAGCCGCTTCCCTAGAGCGACGCCAACACTATCCCTGTCCTGGAGGCTCCTCCGCCCTTCCCTGCAAACCCTGTGCTTGTGCTTGAGCATTAATAACAGAGGAAACAAGCCATAGGAAACAAGCCAAGTGGAGGTTCATCCGTGCAGCTCCACCAGCCTCCATCCAGGAGCACCGGCCTCAGCTGCCCCTTCCAAGGGCCGCGGCCGCCCCGGTGGGCCGGGACACGGAGCCGCCCGCACCGCGAGCCGGGGAGGAGGGTCCCGACGCACCCCACCCACGGCGTCTACTGCCACCGGGGATCCTGAACAACCCCTTCCCCCGGGACGTTTGCACCCTTCAAACAAATTCAACTATTTGATCATTTGATCACATGGGAACCTCTCCTGCTTTTCTTCAACTGAAGCTCTAGGACCTTTCTAGCCAAAACGTGTTGCTCTATTAAAATTACGGCTAATGAAAGACTGATTCGAAGACCTCGCTCTAAGGAGGCTTGATGATGTGACCTCTCCTCGGCCGCATCTTAGCAAATACCTGGCCTGCCCTCGCAACCCGCGCTCTCATCACAGCACACGTGCAGCCCGAGCACAGGGCACGGTGCGCAGCCCCACGAGCCACGGGATGAACTCCGGCCGAGCCGCGTCGCCTCCTGACGAACCTGACGCTCCCGGGCATCGCTCCCCGTGACCAATCTGCCCTCGGGACACGCTGAGAAAGCCCATTCCACAGTCTCCAGCTCGGATCTTGGACCATCGCTGGGTCAAAGCGGAGCAGAAGGGGCTTAGGGCACCTGCCGGGCGGGAAGCGGGAAGGCCACGGCGGGATCTCTCCTGCCCCGCCAGGTACACGGGCAGCGTTGGCTCCTCGTGCACCCGGCCGGTTCGGGGCTTGCGGCACCGTGAGCGGAGCAGCCCCGATGCAGCTAAGATGCATTAAMGTAACGCCAAGCAGGAAGCACCACGTCACACTCGTCACCAGTTCTTTAGCACGCAAAATAATTGAAACACACTGAGAAAATGACAGTATTATCTTCATCCCCTTTGAAAATACCTGCGCAGTTTGTTCAAGCATCTATTCAACCCCTGAAACGCAGCTGAAACAGTTTATTAGGACCTAATCCTACAGCCTTCAAAAAATCTAACAGCACTGTGTTTCTATGGTACAAATAATTCCTGTGCGTATCTGGCAGCCCTGTGAATTCCCTACGGATTAACGCAAATTCAAGCGCACCAAATTAAATCTRAACATTTATATGTCACGTAACGTTTTAATCGGGGTGATTTTAGCTTTTTGGGACGAGCTATTCAATAGCTGGGCCTGCAGAGACGATGCGACACGAGCCCGTCTCCCTTGGGCTTTTATCAATACCTCTGGCAGAGATACGTTTATATTGATGCTGTTGGTGTGTGAATAAAACCTCACAGACAAAAATGGTTTAATTAGAGGGGAAAAGCCAGAGTTTACAGGCAGTTAGCAAATTCCTTCTTTAGACCCWGCTTCCTGACGCGCTTGCGCACAGAGGAATCGCAGGTCCTGGGCATCAGCACGGGAGCCCCTCCTGGGCACGCTGCTGAGGACGGGGCACGCCGGGCCCGGCGCCCACGGCTCCTCCTTGCTGCTCGCACCGACAACGTGCGGCTGCTCCGCACGCGCGTCCTGCTCCTGCACTGCTCCCACTGCTGCTCCCACTGCTGCTCCCGCTGCTGCTCCCGGTGCCGCTGCTGCTGCCGCCACTGCTGCTCCCGCTGCTGCTCCCGCTGCTGCTCCCGCGGCCCCGCGGCCGCCTCCACAAAACGCTCCTTGTCAACAGGCAGCGCTCTCAAAGAAACTTTGCTGCAGCCCAGCACGAGGTGACACACGGAGATCTCGCATCCGAGCACACAAAAACAAATACTGGACCTCAAGGAAAAGATCCTTCGTTTGACACCCCTGGTTTTTACACACTTCAGGCTCWGTTTTTACTGGACGGGATCCAGTGATCCCTGGTAACGTACCAGTCCTTTCCTCGCCAGGAACAAAAGTCCTTTTCTAGTGCTAAGGGCCAGCGAGTTTATCCAAATATTCTCAGTTTACTGSTAGCCCCTCTCGGGGGTGATGGGGGCGATAAAGGGCACTTTGTGTCTCCCAGCGCGGCGGTGGCGACGGCGCGGCCGCGGGGACAGACACGCCTGTGGATCCGCTCCGGGAGGGAATCATGGCCGCCCATGGTTGGGGTGATGYGAAGCTGCCACGGGGGCACCCAAGGGTGCGCGGGGTCCTCATACCCTGGGGACCCCCATGCAACCCCTGCCCGGAGCAGCCTCGGGAAGGCGCCGTGCCCAGGCCCTTGGAGGGCTCTGCTGCCCCGTGACGGACCTTAGGGACWGCGGCCCCAGGAAGGGCCCTTGATTTACAGGCAGGAGGAGCCCCAGCTCTCTGCAGACAAGCGCCCGTGGGTCCCCGGGCCTCCTTAACAGGCAYGGGGGCGGCAGCGAGGGGCAGGGAGCCGGTGCCACAGGTGCGCCGGGATCGCATTAGTGAATGATTAGGCCTCGTAAAATATATGAATGCTGTTTCTTTAAGAAGCCATAAAATTTTATTGAGGAAAAAATCCATGTGCGAGCCTGTTGGTTTGTTTCATGCGGTCATTCAGAATTTCACTCATTTCTGACAGGACTATGATAATTAAAACTGCGGCCCGGGTCTGGTTTCCATAAAGCCCATCTGGCCTTCCGCGACGGAGAGTTCGGAGCGATGTAATTGCCTGGGCAGCAAATAACCGCCCTGCCATCGGCGGCCGCTTAATTTCGTCCCCGCAGCAGCAGGGGAGCGAGGCCGGAGGGGCCGCGGGTCGACGGAGCCACCCGGCGTTCGGGGGTTTGTCACCGTTCCCTCCTGGGGGATTTAGAGCTCCCCCAGCCRCAGCCCCCCGGGCCCGGCAGCACCCACGGCTGCTCCGGACGCCCACGGGTTCCGCAGAGGRGAGGCCACATCCCAGCCGGCCGCTCGTCATTCTGCCGACGGGGACAAGGGGACAAGTGCCCCTTGGCAGGGGCACCTCTGCGCACCACGGCCATCCCTGGTGCACGCTGCAAGGGGGGGCGTTCACCCCAAAACACGGCCCGGGGCAGCAGCAAAAGCTGCAAGGGCTCCTCTTGCAGCCGCTGCCCCCTCCGGCACAAACCAGCGCCGGGCATGGAACACCTTCCCGGGCTCCCGCCTCCGAGGCCACCACGCGCGAACGTGGCAGGACACAACCCTGTTACAAACCAACCCAAGCCCACACTTCAGCAGCAGCATGGATAAGAACCGCACGGCGGTGAGCAGACACCTCCGGCTGCCGGGCTGCGTGTGCAGGGACTGGCCTYGCTGCGGCATCAAGGAACAGGACAGACACCCCCAAAACCTCCAGGGCTGGAAGGAGGTGGCCAGGCACAGCCACGAGCCCTGGCAATCCGACAGGGCACCCCCGTTTACCAGCTGGGCTCCTTTAGGCGAGATACAAACCAGGGCRCTCTCAGCAAACCGAGCACTTCCAGGGAGCTGCCGAAGGCAAACTCTTTCCAAAGGGGTTATTCCCATACGAGGTGTCCTACATGACAGCCAGTAAGGGATTTTATTAATGCACGCSTTCATGCAGGTCCAGTCTTTTTCTYGATAYGTTCTAATGTAAAGATAGTTTAAAACGCACGCTGCGAGTTTTACTKACACTGCTTTACATTTGGCTAGACTTGCCATCGCCTCTATCGGACCAGATTAAGAACCAACCGGCTAAACTCAATCCATGCGGGCCTGAGTGAACCCACCTTCGAAGGGCCAGCGCGCCCGTCGCGGAGCCGTCGTGAGCATGGGCAGCATGGGCAGCGTGGGCAGCGTGGGCAGCGTGGACAGCGTGGGCAGCGTGAGCAGTGCGAGCAGCGTGGGCAGCGTGAGCAGTGCGAGCAGCGTGGGCAGCGTGGGCAGCGTGGGCAGTGCAAGCAGCGTGGGCAGCGCTCCATGCCCGCACCGCAGCAGGATCGGTGCCCGGAGACCCGGCCTCCCCACGCCAAAGTCCACACAGGAACCACGTCCAGCAACAGCGCTCTTAGCGACTTGGAAATGACATCAAAAAAAGATTCTGCTCTCCTAAAGACCTCATGGATGCATTAAACCCAAGTCTCTGCTAAATCAAAGGGAGGGAAATTTTGTTAGGAAAAATAGGAGCAGGATTGCCAAGAGTCCTGAAAAGGTCCCTCAGAGAGASGGAGAAAAAAGCGGAATAAAAGAAGCTGTGAAAGTTTATGAGGATAAACACTGCTGACAGGTGGAGTAGAAGCTGAAATCTGAACTCCAAAGTAACTGCAAATAAAGATTTGTTACAGATGGTTTTAATATGACCTAACACTGGGATGCCAGCTACAGTATCACTTTTTACTACGGGCCGGACAAAGCCAGTAATACAGTTATGGAGACACATATATATATAATACAGTTATGGTTACACGAGCACAGATACACGCGGAGTAAGGCCCTTCAACACACACAGGTTCTCATCGGAGGAGAGCAAGGAGGGGTCAGTAAAAGGAGCATAAGGAGACAGTTGGGCAGGCGACAACGCACACGCGGGGGTAAGTGTGTTAAACCTCCCCTGCGGACATGTGTACATGTGTACACGCATCCATACGTGCCAGGGCACACGTGTGTGACGGGAACGCTCAGCACGGGCCGTGCTCATGGCACAGAACCAYCCTCCTCCGCGGCTCGCCGCTCCCCTGCCCCGTGCCGGAGGGCCGCACGCGGCGCCAGCTCCGCTTCCCTCCACTCCATGGGCACCTCCTGCAGGGAAGCGGCCGCTCTGGCCATTCTTCAGCTAAGAACCTTCCTCTGCCGTGCCGGGGCACCCAGAGCCCTTCTSCCTGGGGAGCACAGGGAACGGAACGGCCCGTGAGATCCGCCGGCAAGGCCGGATTATCCCCCCTGGCTGCCCACACCCCTCCGCACCCTGCGTGTCCCGGCGTGCTCCGTGCAGGCGGCTGGATGGGGAAGGGGACGCTGGGGATCCCGCCTTGCCCTCAGCTCCTCCGGAGCCGGGAAGGCGCTGGGAGCCGCCTCACGCAGCCAGGAATCCRCTAGGGAGCAACACAGCCCTGGGAACGGCCGGGATGGCTCCGAGCGGAGCGCGGGCCGGGTGCTGCGGGCACCGGAGCTGCTCCTGCTGCTCCTGCTGCTCCGGTGCGGGCGCCGCTGCAGCGGGGCCGGCGGCAGCACCACGGAGCAGCCCCCYCAGCAAGGGGCTGCGCACCGGCAGAGAGGAGAAGAGGAGACACAGATCCACAGATCCCCGGTTCCTGGCACCTCTGCCCCGTTTCAACAGGGGAGCGGCCTGGTTGCTACACCCCGGTCCAGCCTCGGGGCTCGCCCCGCGGYGCCRGGGCCAGGGCCTTGTTTTGGGGAGGTTTCCACATACACGACCAATACGGAACACAAGCCGGGGCACGAAYGGGGCAGCTTTACTCCTCCTCCAGGTACCGGCAGCTTTTAGAGGAACTAAATAGCAAAGCTGCTAACCAAAAAACACGGCAAGGTTCTCAGGACCGCCAAACCCCAGGCCTTTTAAGCCATACAMAGAAAGACAGTGGAAAAGAGAGAATCCTTCCCTTAGTAACATACTCAACTAATCATCAATTTACTTGTCATCCCTTGGTCACATCAGTCACTTAAAGAAATCCATACAGCTGGGGACACCCAAAAGGCAYCGCCTGCCACTACGTCAACAGCAACACGGGGTTTCTTCTGCTGGGCACGTATTCTTACCATAGACACGGAGTAACAGCAGGGGAGGGAAGCCCATGTGCACACAGGGCCCGAGAAGCAACAAGAGGGTAACTGAGCAAATGGAGCCACCGAGAAAACGGAGCGCAGGGCTCAGCGCTGAGCGGCACCCCGGGACACCGAACGGAGGCACCAATAAACCCAACATCAGCAAGAATAAAATTGCACCACTCACCTCATGTAACTTTTATTTTACACCCGATTAACTTTTATTACCAACTCCAAAKAATAAAGGCATTCCTACTGCCGAGAGTTAGACCCAGGCTCTTGGTAGGAAACCCGGCGCGCTCTGCGGGCAGGGGCTGCTCTCCCTGGCAATGTTAGGAGCCAACGGGGTCTGCAGCAGACACCCACCCGCACCCGCACCCTCGCCGGTGCCTTACCTTCCCGGAGGCCGCACGGGGAGCCCCCAGCTCCGCTGGCTTCGCCCTTGCAGGGGCAGGGCCGAGCCCTCCCCCGAGCAAACCCTCCCGCGCCACCCGGCCCCGGCCCGCCGAGCCAGCAGCTCCTCCAGCAATTACCTCTTTAATTGCAGCCCAAGAGCCGCCACCTGCACGGAGCGCTTGGGTCGCCCGGGCAGCTGCACGGCAGCCCCTGGGCAGCGYCGGGCCCCGCCGCGGCGCCGCTCCCGCATCACGCCTGCTTCCCGACGCCTCTCCAGCGTCAATCACGGGCAGCCTGTTCCGAGGAATCCATTGTTTATTAAACTGGACAGTGCCCTGGGCCATCCTGCTGAGGAAGTCACAGGACTGCCTAATGTCTGCTTTTAATATGGGCCAAGTCCTTTTTTTCCCCCCTCCTGTTTAGTATAATTTTATACTGGGGGGACATATTTAGGGCCTGAATGGTTTGACAGTCATGATTAATACCCTGCATTAGGAGATTCCAGTGAAAGTATTCAGGGGCACGCTGTGCAGTTTGGTTCTCATCAGATGGCCAGGTCTACAGGCCTATTAAAAACAGCAGGAGAGCTGCAGACTTAATCACAGAGGCTGGGCCCATGGAGGGAGGAAGAGCAGGATGGAAAAGAGAGACAGAAGGAGTAGATTGATAGGAGAGAGGTCCATGGAGCAGCTTAACTCATACTCAGACCAACAACTAAACCAGGGGATTTTTAAAAAAATCTGTGAATTAGAGATGATCTAAATGCAAAACATCTTCCAAAGCCAACGCAGGTAAGGTTAGAAGAAGGCACAAGAAAGCAGCAGAGCCACAAATGAGAATTACTTAAGGTCTGACAGTACAAACTTAGAGACGTGAAGGCGGACCAAAAGCGGGACGGAAAACCCTTAAAACAGCCTGTGCTACAAAGAGCCTGTGCTACGAAGAGCCTGTGCTACGAAGAGCCTGTGCTATGAACTGCCTGTGCTATGAACTGCCTGTGCTATGAACAGCCTGTGCTACGAGCACCCTCTCCTGCACGTGGCCGCTGCTGCGCCCAGGCGGGATCACCGCCGTGCAGAGGTGTAGGGCAGCTCCCAGGCAGGCGGGATCAGCGCCGGGATGCCCCATGCTGCAGAGGTGCAGGGCAGCTCCCGGGCAGGCGGGATCAGCACTGGGATGCCCCGTGCTGCAGAGGTGCAGGGCAGCTCCCGGGCAGGCGGGATCAGCACTGGGATGCCCCGTGCTGCAGAGGTGCAGGGCAGCACCGGACAGGAGGGACCCTCCGCGCCAAAGAGAACAGCTGAGGTCCAGGAGCACGGGCAGGGGACTCTGTGCTCCTGGAACTCTACAGACGCCTCCAGGCGCCTGGTTAGAGGGGTGGCGAGCACGGAGCAGCTCCCGCAGGGCAGGGCACGTGTTCTGCACTCGGCGCTTTCACAGACGAGACCTTTCCACGCTCGGCACTGGGCACAAGGGCCTCCCGGTGGGGCTGCTGCAGCCACGGGGCCGCCYACGGCCCCAGGACGCCGCTCTCGCGGCAGCATTCCCGCGTTCCCATGCCCGGGCCCCAGGGTGCCCTTCCCTTCCCGTGCTTGACGGCAGCAACAGCATTTTCCCCTGCCTTCATCACATAAAAACCTTCCTCTTGCATCTCACAAATTGGACGCTGGGGGGAAGAAAACAGCACCCCCCTCCCCGACTAGCAGCTCCCAACCAGCTAGAGTGGAGACTAAAACGCAGCCAGAAAGTCTTACCTGGTAATAGACCCTGAAAGGYGGTTTTTAAAAGGGGTATTTTGCCAGGAAAATGGGCCATTTAGGCGGCAGCAGCTGCGCGCCCTCCTCCTGCTGCAGCGGGGCCGGGCAGCCCCGCCACGGTCCCTGCTGCCACGGGCCGTCATTGCCCACAACGGCCTGGCCGAGGGTAGGGAGCAAAGCGCAGCCCCACAGGCACAGAGACTCCTCAGAAATGAAGGGAGGCCGCGTGCGGGGACGGCGGCAGCGCGCGGGGACCACCGTGACCGTCACCGTCACCACCTGGTTCCCCAGGGCTAGGCTCTAAAACCCCCGCGTCCTCCACRTCCCTCCTCCTCCTCTCCAATCCAAAACCTGCTCGGGAGCCCAGGGACCAAAGATTCCCGGCCATCCACAGTGGGACAATGACTCTCCTCTCTGCTCTTTCCAGACTCAGAGCCAGATCTCGTGGCAAAGCGCATTAACCYAAAGGTCCTCCCGCCGCTCCTGCCCGCTGGGGAACACCGTGTCGGAA
This sequence comes from Eudromia elegans, assembly GCA_003342815.1. NCBI lineage: Eukaryota > Metazoa > Chordata > Aves > Tinamiformes > Tinamidae > Eudromia > Eudromia elegans. The sequence goes on from PTEX01000195.1 coordinate 712,588, forward strand.
CAGGAGCTGCCAGGAAAGCGCGGCTGAAAGCCCGAAAAGAGGGCGCTAAATGCACAGGAAAGGAAACGCAGACACACCGGGCTGACGTATTTTACATGGGTTAAAGCGACCAGCAACATTATGATGAGTTTCCTCAAACAGCRGAAGCGAAACTCGACATTTTCCATATCCCACATACAGAGAAGAGGCATTTCTGGAAAACAGAACTCCTCTCCGTGCGTGCTGGGGGCCGTTCCCAGCATGCAAACACTGCACGGCGGGCAGTGAGGAGCACGGGCGCCCTGCACGTGGTGGCACGGGGGCCGCGCGAGGCCCCGCGCCCGCCCCAGCACCGCCCAGCCGCCCTCCACACCGTCCTCGGATTGGCCACGGCCCCGACTCGGGCTGCCACGGGCAAGGCTCCGCTTGGTCCGCTCAGGAGCTCCCCTGCTCTCTGCSCCCAAGCACGGTTTGGTCCTGAACCCCTCCCACGAGACGCGGCCCCCCGCGCATCGGGCTCAGTGAACAGCTCAGCGCTGCGCCCGCCGCTGCCCCGTCYGCACCCCAGCACCACCAACGGGCAAGCAGCTGATTGCCCCGGTTTTCTGCCAGGTTCCTGCCAGTCTGCAGACAGTCTGCACACGGAGCAGGGCCCMCACATCCCCCATTCCAGCTCCCCGGCGCAACGCTCCGTGTCACACAGACGGGATCCGTCCCRGCCTGCGCCGTAAGCGACACCAGCTCCACAGTGACAGGCGCTGACCTCCAGACCCCGGCTTCGTGCAGGGCTGYGTCTCTGCTGCGCCGAGGGCCACGGCCACGCACACCGAAAAGCACCAGGATTAATTAAACCGCAGAGGCTCTTATCACTCCACTGCATAATGGGCTTTCTTCAAGCCAGGCTAACCCCTGCACGTTGCCTGCAAGGACCTCACGCTACTTAGAACCTTCCCAGTATTAGATTTCCAACGCTCTTCTTTCATGCTACCCACAGCCTAGTTGAATTCACGGCCAATAAATCCTGGCCCACGCTCCACAGACACGCGCACAGAGCCCTCGGTGGATGGTGGAGGAGGCGCCTGGCGGGACGGCCAGGAGGGCAGACCCCGCGCGGCCGCCTCCACGAGGGCTCCTGCAGCAGGAGCGGAGACTCCCCGCGCGGAGCAGCAGCACAGGAACCGCGGCAGGGGCCGTGCACGGACGCGCCGGTGTCGCCTATCACGGACACAGCGCTCGCCGCGTATTTTTGACGGGGTGCTCGGCATCCCACGAACACTCCGTCCCGCGCTTATCGGRGCTCCCGGGTACATGACAGAGGCGAGTGGCCGCGGCCGGCGGCGCGGCTCCCAACGCAGCCCGCATTCCTGAGTGACTTTTCCRAGCAGCAGATCGGAACCAGACACGCTACCTCTAAGCCCCATCCGCGGCACGTACGAGCTGCCACGGCCACGGCAGAGCAGCAGCTTATCTGGGCACCTCTCCGTGTGAYGTGCAAGCCGCTCCGACGCCCTTCCCGCGCTGTCCAACCCCTGCAGCAACGCGCAGAGCGGAGACGTTCTCCTCCGGAACCTCCCCGCCGGGTCGGGCTGTCACAAGAGCACGGGCCCGCCGCCTCTCCACCGGTGACCGCAACGTTAAACTAGTTAATTATCCCTCACAGGACTGGGCAACACCTGCCAACCCCATCTGCGTCCCTCAGAAAACAGCAGAGCCCACAGCAATAGCAGCACTAGGGGCGATCCTTGGGAGCAGGGAGGAAGACGAGCTAGTCAAGGCACGACGGGACAAAACCGCACCAAACCTAAACCAAGTGAGCACCTGACTACCGCAGCGCAGTCCAGAGCCTGACCTTTCTATTTACTTCAAAAAACTACTATTGTTTTCCTTGGAAATGCTATTTATTAAACAACTACACAGTGGTTTACTGATCTGCTTTTTTAAAGAAAGAATCAATAAACTCGATTGAAATACGAAACGAAACAAACCAAGAAATGGCACACGGAGCGCGTGGCTGCTGCGTGCCCCGGACGGGCGGGGAGCAGGGCCGGGGCTCCGCGCGGTCCCGGGCCCCTTTGACAAAACACTCGTGGATTTTAGGGAATCTGACGCCCGGGAAGGAGGAAGGCGCTTCAGGGTGGCGGGACACGAACCGGGAAGYCTCTTCCCCATTTCCAACAAGCCCCACGTGTGGAGCTGCACCAGCAGCAAACCCTGCTGCTCTGTCATTAGGAGAGTTTAGCAAACGGCGAAACGGCCGCGAAACGGCGGCGAAACGGCCGGGAAACGGCCCTTCCGGGCAGCCCCAGCGCCATCCTTGCTCCCGACGCTCCTTCTCCCCACATCTTTCCGTGACATTTATTAAACGCATGTTGATTACTGGTATAATTGACTGGTACTGCGGSTAACAACACAGCAGACTAATTGAAATGCATGAGAACCAATTACGAGTAATTGGAATCAATGAATTGATGATCTTCTTGGGAACTGCTGCCGGACGGAGGCAAATYCTCATTGCAGCGGCCGAGTCCGGGAAGCAGCGCGGTGGCCCCGGGGCCGGCAGCCCCTTCGCGGGCCGGGCGGCCCGGGATGCCCCCGGGGGCAGCGCGCGCAGCCCCCCTCTCATCAGATGAGGCGGGGCTGGGGTTTCAGCGGGCCGACCCCGCCCCGGGCCCGCATTCACGCCGCTTCCCGCKCGCTGGACATCAAGCCGCCCTGCACAAAGGACGGCCCTTAGCTCCTCAGCTCCCGGCCCGGCCCCGCGGCTGCAACCCCGGCTTTGGTTTCCAGCAGGCAGCTCGCAGTGACCAAGCTCCACTCACAATATTCCACGTGCTCCTGTTGCTCTTTACTAAGAATCAGGACCACGGGCATTCCCCGCCCCGCGTGACGCCCCGCCGTGCAGCAGCTCCCGTCCCAGCCGACCCCTGTCCTCACCCGGCTTTGGAGGGGGTTTCTGGGCTCTCACGCCCACCGCCCTCGAGCGCAGCAGCCCTGGTGGGGACAGGCGGCCGGAGGAGCGGGGTGACCGCACGAGGGGCAGTGCCCCACACGTGTGGGGTGGTGGCAGCGGGCTTGTCTCTCGGCTTGGCTTTTGCAGAGGCCTTTGAGAGCTCGCACTGTGAGCAACGCTCRCCCTCTGCCTTTCCAAAGCCACCCCGAGGCGCCCCGGATCTCTCCAAGCCCTGCACAAGGACAGCGCTGCCCCTGCCCGCCGCGGGGCCCGAGGGTCCGCATGGGGACCCCCACCAGCACRGGAGGAATTCGGCGCCGTCCCCGCGGACCCGCCCGGCCGCAGATAACGGTGACATGAAAGCATTTCTGCTCCCGCGCCCGGGCCGCTCGTGCCACGGCCGCCGTGAGACTGACAGTGCCCAGCAGCCGCCAGACCGCGCAGCAAACTATGTCATGTAGCAGATAGCGCCGAGGGCCTCAGCTCARCACGGTGTCCGGGGCCCTTTGAACTCGTGAGGAGCTCTGCGTGTTCTCTCCTCTTTATTTTTGTAACTGCTCCAGAGTCCGAGGCAGGTGGTGCAAAGCCCAGGGCAGGGCTGCAGGGAGGGCGCCATGCTCCGTGTGAGGGCGCAGCACGAAGGGACGTTTGGTGTCGCAGCTGCTCCGCGGAGGCTCCGCTGGCACCCGCTTCCCAAAGCTCCCCCGGCTGCACCGCAGGGAAAGGAGCCTCTTGGCCTGCAGGCTCCTCAGAGGGGTCCGCCAGGGCCTCATCGGGGACCATGCGGGGACGCCCCTTTTGCTCTGCACGTTTGAGAAGTGTCCTGGCCTCTGAAGGAAGAGTTTGAAGGAGATTCCCAGTGAGACCAGCACAAACGGGCACCCTGAGCCACCCGCGCGGGCACCAGCCCAGCACCGTGAGTGGAGACCGGGTAGAAACTACCGGCGTCCTTAGACAGAGCCCCAGCCATGCAGGGCAGAGAGCACAACGCGATCCGCAGGTCCTCGCTGCTCAGCTGAACGCCCCAAAGCAGAAGCGACCGAAGCCTCCCCCGAGGAGGCCCAAGGGGAAGCTGGGGCGCAGCGGGAAGGCAGCACGTGACCAAGGGCTGTCCGGGCGCCGGGCCGAGCCCCCCGCCCGCGGGACGGTGCTGCCCGCGCAACGCCCCGTCCGGAGCACCCGGCTCCTCGGGACCGGCCCCCCCGCCGCGCAGGGCCGCACCCCGCTGCATCCCATTAGCCGGCAAGAATAATAACCRGGAAATCCCCGCTGAATTAAGAAGCGGCCTCAGATGGGAGGGTGAGGGCAAAACTAACGAGCGCCGCAGCAGGCTTAACAAGCGCGTGTTCTTCTCCAAACGCAGACCCTTGGAGCAGCGAGGCCGTAAACTCCGGTGCAACCAGAAGAGCCCCCTSGCCAGGGAGGCCCGCGGGCCGTGCGGGGCTTTGATGCGCGGCGGCGCTGGGGCGCGGAGCAGCCCGAACGTGTGAACGAACGGCCGGGCCGCCCCGCGCCGGGCAGGGGGCCACGACTCATGCCGCCGTGGGCAGGGCCCGGTGTTATCCGCACCGCCAGGACGGCCATAAAGCATCCCGGGAGCCCCACCGCGGAGCCGGGCTCCCCGCGAACCGCGCGGCCGGCCCTGAAAGGCAGCTCTGTGCTCGGGGCCGCGGCGGCTCGGAGCGGCGGGGTCGTCGCAGAAGCTCCCAATTGTTTTTAAATTCTGTTTTTACAAGGAGCGTGAGATTTATAGGCTCTTGAGGGGAAGAAAATGATGTAACTTGAGTAAATCAACAGGCCATTTATTCCTGGCGCTGTTTCCTCTCTGTCACCGAGTGCTGGAAGCAGCCCCGGCGCTCGCGCTCCGGCCGAGCAGCCGCGCTGCTCGCGGCTCCGGGACGCCCCAAACGCMGACCCCAAACGCAGATCCTGGGCACCACCGCATGGCCACGGGGTGAGGGTGTCCCTGGACCTCGGAGTGAGACCTGGGCACGGGGGGAACACGTTGGGAAGGGGTCGGTGCAGCAGCKCATGCCGGACAGCATCCCGTTTCCCAGAGCAGCCCCAAGCCCCTGGGAGGACAGGAGCACCCCCGGGGGCRCCGTCCGAGGGACATTAGGAGCAGACCCTTCCCCTTCCCTTCCCCGCGACCTGCTCCCGAGGCTCCTCCTAACCATTCACCCTGGGAAGGCCAGGGAGAAGCCACCGCTCCCAGGGCCGGCTGAAGCCCGGGCTCTCCGAGGACGCTGGATCGTGTCGGGCTCGAGCGGCCATCGGAGACGCCCGAGCTTCCGAAGGCTGCGGGCCCGGCCGGGCCTGCAAAGCGCCTCTGCTAACAGCAAGGGGCCGTTCGGTATCTTTGAGGAATGAACTAGGAGGTCTCCCAGCTAAAAGTTGGACGTGTAGCAGGGACAACCACCTCGGCCACAATCAAATCTAAAAACGCCTGGAAAATGCAGACAACAAACAAAGGCCTTTTCAGAAACTTCAGCATTAAAGCAGAGCTGCAAGTGAAGTTTTAATAAAGCTATTAAAGATGCAATACTTTGTTTTCCTTGTAATAGGATTTCGCAGCCTAATTTAGGAAAAGGTACATGCAAACAAAACAAAAAAAGGGGGGGGGGGAGAAAAAGAATAAAAAAAAGCTCGTAGCAAGAAACCTGCGGTATAATTTTCTTCAATCAACTCCAGCTCATGAGTGCAATTACCCCAAAGCTCTGCGAACCTTGCTGCGATACACCAGGGACAGGTCCCGGAGCCTCCGTGGGTGGCAGCCTTTCATCTGCCTCTCAAACTGCTCTTTATTGTAAGGTTTCAAATTAGCGCTAGCAGCAACGAGCAAATTTGATAATTCGATCTCAAATTAGTTAATGTAATGTGCCAGGAACCACTAACGAAGGCTTTGCASAGATGAAAATGCATCTTTCCAGGTTCGGGACGCAAGGTTAACCAGCCTCACATTTCATATCTGAAAAATTCCTTTCTGGTTTAATTAAAATGAAATCCTGCTCTCACTGCTCCCCCTCTTCCCTTCTCGTTCTGCATGGAAAAACATATTACAAACACACTACAAACATACTACAAACCCACTGCAAACATACTATAAACATGCTATAACCGCCCGCTGCGACGCTCTTGGGCAACACTGCCCGTGGCTGACCCAGACAGCCGGGAATTGGGTGGCAATCATTAGGATCCTGTGTGCTGATGGAGCCTTCGCAGATAGCAGGGCTGACCGGGGTATGTTTCCATGGCAGCTCTCAAGGAAACGAGCCAGTGATTCACGTTTCAGATCCTTATCTCAAGTTTACCTAAACTCATTCGTTGTGGAAATCAAGATGGAATATTTGACAAAAAATAGACTTAAGACTTTTCCAATGATCCTTGGTAGTGACAGCCTGGGACCAGGAGGGCATCTCACTACACCTCGGTGCTTTGGCTGCTCTTTAAAGACGAAACCAGAACGCGCCAGAGACCAGATTCCCTTTCCGTGTCCCAAATTCTTCTGCTCCTTCCCTCTCTTCCACCCTAGACTCACCTCTTCCTGTCCGGTTTCTGGGTGCAGGCCCAAGCACCCGGGGGACCCGTGTCGTGACACAGGCTGCTATCGGGGTGCYGGCTCACGGGAGCCTTTCTGGAGCAAGAGGGGACGTTGGAGAGCCCATCTCCCCGCCCCGCGTACCGCCCTGCAGGCTGCAAGGCGAGAGGGGCCGGGGCTCCCGAGCCCTGCTCTGCTCCGTGCGCGATGCCCGCGCGGTTCTGCGCGGCCGGGACTCCGGCTCTGCTCGCAAACAGCAACGAATAACCGTGACCAGTTTGTGATCAGCTTCGGCCTCCCGGAACGGCTCCTCCCGGGGAACAAGAAGTCCATAAAGGGGCTGCTCTGCAGCGCCCGTCCTGCCGCGGCCTTGACGCCGAGGAGGAGGAGGAGGAGGAGGAGGCTGCACAGCAAGGCCTGCGAGTTCAGATGGAGAGGAGGACTGCAGAGGATTTCAAAAGCTTCACTGTTGCACGGGGCTCCTGCTAATCGGAGCTGAAAGGCCTCCAGCCCGGAGCCCAGTGACAGACGATTCCACCCCGAAATGCTTCAGAACGGAACAGAAGAAGTTCTTTATCTGTGTGGTCTGAGCTCATTTACTGCAGGAGAAAACCCCAGCTCCTGCCCGACTGAAAGCCAGGTCTTGTTCCCCGTCTGACGGATGAATGGAATCTGGAAGTTTGATACCGTCCCCTGAGATGTCATTTAACCCCGCAGACACATTCAGCGTGCAGGCAGATGTCATGAAGTCACTCCAGAGCGCATCTCCGAGCCCGGCCCTTCCTCCCACCTACCAGCCCCTCTCTTCCCCCCCTGCTGCTTTTTCTTTTTTGATCTTTTTTCACTATTTTAAAATGAGGACAGGACTCTAAACTGTCTAAATCAGAGGTGTCTGGAAAAACAATATATAATTTGTGGTTTACTAATATTAAAGCAACAACTTGTGTTTCTCTGCGATCCCAGAGAAAGGTAGAGAGGACGTTATAAACTGCAGTGCCCCTRAAGGAGTCATCACGTCTTCATTCTGAGGGGACGTCCCCTTGTTTTCATAGGTTTCACTGTGACGACGAAATAAAACGGGGGGCAAACACCCACTTCCCTTAATCACCTGCCTGCCAAAAGGACACGTGAGGAAATGATTTCCTCCTCCCGTTCGAGGCTGTGCAAACCAAGGAGGGGAAGGTGAAGGCTGCTGCACCCCGGGGCCGGCGTGCCGGTGCCACGAGCCGCCGGCCCCGCATGGGCGACGCCGCCGCTCTCGGCCTCGGGCCCCACGGGGACGGACGCGGCCGTCGTGCCGAGCGCCGGCCCCGGGCCCAGCGCTGGCCCTGCCGCCGCCGCAGACGCTGCAACGCGAAGGGGCGGCGCGGGGCAAGCGGGACCCTTCTGGGGGGCAAGGGGCTCGCTTGCCAGACGGACGGATTCCTCTCCAGACCGGGCTGTGCTCTAGGGTAACTGCTGCAGAAAGGACATTCCTTCCAGGATAGCAACCCYGGGGCGCGGCACGGTTGCATCCGACCGCCCAGCAGCGCCGCRTGCCCGCTGAGCCCGTCCCAAATCAGATAGCGCTCGCCCGCACACTTCCCGCGCGGGGTGATGGTGCCTTCTCTTTATCACAGAAACAGCTCCAGGACACTCGGAGCTGCTACTGCTGTAATCCATCCGGGACCAACAGGGGAGAAAGCCTGAAATAAAACCCCAGCTTCCTGCCCCACGTGCCTGCCAGACCGCTGGACGGGGTCAGGGGCATCCTCACTCCAGACTCGTAATTGCAAGAAATGAAGGCGCCGAAGCCTGAGCAGCAGATCAAAGGAGGAGAGGAGCCGATTTTACAGGGAACAGACTGGCTACAGGGCCAAAGCACCGGGCAAAACCAGCAGCTCCTTCCAGCAGCCCCCGTCGTCGGCGCTGCCGTCACGAAGCCGCGGGACGCGGGGCAAGGCCGTGCGGGCACCGGGGCGCGGGCGCCGCGGCCGGGCAGGCTCTGCTCGCCGGCCTGCCCCGCTGCGGGCTGCCCACCCCGCCCCACGTCCGCAGGGGCAGCACGCTCACGCACCAGCCACACTGCCCAGCGAAAGGACTCACGTCACGCAACCGGACAACATTTCGCAACCAGAAAGGCTAATAAATCACGGCTTTACAAGTGCTAATGGTGCTCGCGTTTATTCCTATTAATACTTCCTAGTTTTGAAAGCTGGGCCAATTCCAGAGATAATGTAGTACAAACTTTCCCGCTGCAGGCTCCGGGCTCCGCTAGGCTCCGTTCCAGCTCTAACTGGCAGCTAATGCTTTCACACATTCACAAATCCCTAACCCCTCCCCRAGAGCACAAGAGAGCCCAGAGGTTTTGGCTTGGGTCAGCAGAACGCCGAGCGTTGCAGAAACGGATGGGAAAGGAGGCAGCTCCTCAGCGCGCAGCCCATGACCGCAGGAGCCCCGTGTTGCACACGCGGGTATAGGGGTGCACACACATGCACACACACACACACACACATGCACACTCGTGTAGCGCCCGGAGAGTAAAGACCCGCAGGGTTTAACCCYTGCAATGTACAAACCGCCCCAATTACAACTTTTCTCTCAGCCCCGGAGAAGTTCCACCCTCCCACCGTGAATCATCTGCCCTGCAAAAACAAGGAAGCTGCTCACAAAACTGGGAACTGCCCAGCATGCGGACAGGTTTCCTACTGCTGCAGAGCCTTCCGAGCCCGGATCACACAGGAAGGAGGCCGGAGAACCCACGGCACGGCACAGGAGCGGCCGAACGCTCCAACGCGCTCCTTTAGGGACAGGACAGCACGGGGATTGACCGATGCCCACGCGGCCCTTGGGAAAGGGAAAGGCCCAGGCGTGCCTCAGGCTGGAGGCCAGCGGCACCAGGAACCGCCGGGGGCGCGGACTGCGGGCCGGCAGCGGCGGAGCGGGAAGGCGGCTCCGGCACGGCTCCGGCACGGCTCCGGCACGGCTCCGGCACAGCCTCGGAGGGCAGTTTCCCGAGGAGCCGCTCGGCCTCTCCGGCGAGCTCCTCGCTTTCCCAAAGGCCCTGGTACGCGCTGCGCATCCCGCAACACTCCTCCGCGTCTGACAACACCTATGGCCAGGACCCGCGAGCACCTTCCAGGAGTTATTTCTGGAAGTGTCGAATCTCCTAGCGGCAACAGAAGGAAAATATCGTTGTAGCCAAAATAAATGTCCGCTTGGAACACGTTGAAAAAGCGCTGGAATATTTGTGCAAGTCTGAAACGCTCGGCGAAGAACAGCCGACCATTGAGCGCTATCAAAGAGAAGGACGAGTTCACAAAGACCTCATAGTCCGTTTGTCTGTTTAAAGGAACTGCTCGCAAAGACCAAGGTTGAGTTCAGACCCTCCCGCAGCCGGAGCGAAACCTGCTCCGTCCTCCACCAAGCCAGTTACARAACACGAAACCTGGTCTGAAGACCAGCCCCAGCTCCACGCACCTTGATCTGGTCATCCCCAGGTTAGAGGAGATTAAACCTGCCTAACGAGAGCAGAAACAAGCGGTTCTGCGGTGCCAGAGCTCCGGTCCCTCGTGCTGAACCCGGCAGCACCATGTGCCTGTAGAGGAGGTTCCCCGGCCCCATAGAGGAGCATTCCCAGCCCCATTGAGGAGGTTTCCCAGCCCCACAGAGGAGCGTTCCCAGCCCCATTGAGGAGATTTCCTGGCCCCACAGAGGAGGTTCCCGGGCCGAGGGTCCTGCTGGCGCTGCCCGGTCGCAAGCGGGATGCGGCCGGCAGCTCCCCAGCCCCGAGCCCGCACGGCAAACGCCCCGGCTCCTGTCCCAGGCCTGGCAGAGCTGGCAGAGCCGTGACGTTATTTTTCCCTTTCCAAACAGAAAAGCAGATGATAAAGTGCACGGACTCTAGACATGTAACGTACGGGCTTAGGGGTCTTCCGTTTAGCAGGAACAACAGCGATGCTTCTCTCGGGCTCGCAGGGTATCTCGGAACAGTGGACGGATTGTTGCAGGAGCGAATCTGGTTTTCATTAGCGGGAAGTGATGGGTCCAATTTCTGCCTATTTGCCTGCATCTCTTGTTGTGCTCTGCGCGGGCGGTTAACCCGTGGGGCGCCGAGGGGGAGGCTGCCGTGGGGCGGCCGTGGGGCCGGGGCAGGAGCCGYCTCGCRCGGGCGGCCGAGGCTCCTCTTCCTCTGCCTCGAGTCGGAAGGAATTGCGAGATTCACTAAGGGCTGCAAAGAGGGATTTGCACAGAACAGAAATCCGCCCGCCCGTGCAGGCGCAGCAGGGACCGGCTGCGGCCGCCGGCACGCCACCGAGGGCCCCGGGTGCTCCAACGCGGGGCTCAGTTATGAACCAGGCTAATTTCATTTCCTTTTATACCCACAGCTTTATAGGAACACAGGGCCCAACCGACACAAGCCGGCAATACAAGCATCGACACCTGCGCCGGGCGGTTTGCTCTATTTGTTGTTAATACCTTCACATTGATAAAATTATTTATTTCAAAGGCAGTCAGCAAAAGGGATTTAGAAGCAAACTGATTCTTTAACGCGTTCACCATACACGCTGAGGAGGAGAGTTCCTCAGAGCAGCGTGAGCAAACCCAATCCCCCGGCTGCAGGTGGTTACAGACGCCTCGAACCTTCCCCGTGGCTGCTCCTCAGGAACGTCCCCCCTCCACAGCTCCCCAAAAGCCCCATGAACACGTGTGTTTTGCAAGGCGAAACTCCGCGCGCGGGGTCTCGCCGCGGGGCTGCCGCCGGGGCCGCCCTGCCCGCAGCGCCGGCGGCTCGAGGCGGCTGCAGGGCGCCCCACACRTCGACTGCAAACGGGGCACCCTAGGCCAAAACACTAATTGCACCTTCCAGAAAGGAGAGGAACAAGCACATTTGGTAACGTGTTCATTAAGGGGCCGASGGGCAGCGCCAGAGGCCGGGCTCTAAACAGGGGCTGTCCCGGGGCCGCGGGCCGCGCGCTCCCGGCCTCGGCACGCTCCCCTCCCCGCGGTTATCTCCGCGAGCCGGATCATTTATCCTCCTCCCAGCACCACAGAAAGGGAACTTGGCAGAGGGGGCAAGACCAAAGTAGACATTTTGTAGCTGCTAAGTGCCAGCGTTTCTGGAGATAATTCCTGCAAAAGGTTTCTGAACAGCCCCTGTCAGCCAAGTTGCATTTTGTTATTTCAAAGTGACTGTGGGAGTCTAATCCAGTCCAAACCCTTTGAAAATTTTAATGGAAATGTTCATACACAAAGGRAAAAAATGCTTAGCTGCTGTTAGATATTCAGGAAATCTAAATCTAATTTGCACTCCTAATCAGAGCCCCAATCTCTGCAATGCCTGTGGTTGTTTCTGTGTTTTCTTCCTGCAATTCCAACTATTTGATAGCAAAATACATTTCTATCCCTGCTTTAAGTACCCCCAAGAAGAGGGTTTTTGGAAGCAGAACAGTGGGATATTGCAGTGATTTGCAGGAGTGTGCCGGGGCGGGGAGGCGCCRCGCGGCGTCACCGGCTTCGTGCTTGTGCCGAGGGGCGCCGAGGACCCTCGTGGCACCCACGGAAGGACAAACGGTCCCGCACCCGTGACAGAGCCCCGGGGGACACGGACACCCCCCCGGCGAGGACACCCGGCTCCCCCCAACCCAGCGCAGGTGCCTTTGCCCGGCCCACGCCACCTTGCCAGCGAAGAGCCACGGTTCCCAAGCGAGGGGAATAAACACCAGGGGAAACCTCCCACAGGGACGTGACCGCCTGGTGCTTACAGGGAACCCACCCGGCCCACTGCCCTGCAGGACGCACCAAACACAGGGCTGCGGCTCCACGGGAGGCAAAGCGCGACCCGCTTTGCAGGGGGCAAGCCCAGGTCCAGCGAGGAGCGCAGCGCATCAGCGCCAAAGCTGGGGAAACTGGAGAGTCCTGACCCGCACCACGTTGCTCTGACTGCCTCGCTGGAGCTTTCAGACATTTTGGGCCTCACTAATTATGGATAATCCTGCAAAAAATGARGCCCATCAGGAATAAACAGAGGACCCCCTTCATTGCTCTGCCTGGAAGGTTGAGCAGACCGCAATATGCATTAAAGGCCCGTGTAATAAGGCATTCCTTTCCTACTGAATGCTTTAATATATTACTGGCTTTACGTTACCAGCAGCACTTCCAAGGTTTACTACGTTTTTGCCAGCAAGTCAGCAACCTAAAGCAGGAGCTGTAGCACCATTAAAATAGTGATGGAAAGGAACCCGGAGGAGGAAAGGAACCCAACGGACCACGTCTATGGTCAAACGGCCTCTGTTTGGTCAGTGAAATCCAAGTGGTTGCTCAAAGGCACACCGAGAGAGCTGGACAACACCTAGACTTGACCCATCCCATCCCCTAGCAGCTCCCCTTCTTCAGCTCTGCCATCGGCTTCGGGGACTTAGAAAACAGCGCCCGGGTGCCTTCCCAAAGCCAGGAATTGTTACTGGCACCAAACATTTGCAGCGTGTCTTATGGATTTCCACTGAGTCGAGCTGGAGCTTATTAAGACAGATTGATCTTTGTACAACGATATTGCCCTACATTTTGCAACTAAAAGACCTTTCTTAAGCAGAATATTCTCTTTCATCACCAAGGGGGAACAATAAATGCATTAATTCTACAACCTTAAAACATCCGTAAAACGCGGAGTTTCTTCAAGGTGCCGCCACGGAATTTAGGTTAGCAATTCCACAACAAAACAGCGGAGCCGCCGGGACGCCGCGCCGGCTCCAACCTTGGGAAGCAGGGCCGGGAAGGAGCCCGCGGGGGCGCGGAGCTGCCCTGCCGAGCCCCGCGCGCAGGGGCATCCGCCAAAGGAGCCCCCGTTGCAGCACTGCAGTTCTGCGGCGCTCGAGTGACTGCACAACAAATCAACACTTCTACAACGTGCGACACATGGACAGAAGGAGGGTGGACAAAATACTAAGAAAGAGTCACCCAGGACCATAAGGGAGCGGGAACAACAAGGTGGAGTCACCTCCTTCCCTGGTCAGCACCGCGGCACCATCCCGGATCCCAAGTCGGACACGGCCAGGGCAGGTGATCCAGCCACTCCGAGTGGGAAGAGCATCCTCGGAGGTGGTCACAGACCCCTGCGCATACAGGAACGAGCACACGGGAAGGGATGGGATGGGAGGAGGCGGCTGTGGGGACGGAGGGACAGTGCCGGAGCCCCTCGCTCTCAGCGCCGCCCCGCGGGGACGCAGGCGGGGGAATCGGCTCCATGTTACCCACGTGTGGCCGTGCCGGGGCCGGACGGTTCCGTCACAGAAGCACTCGCGGGCGCGGGGCCGAGGTGCAGGCGTGTGCTACCCAACTATCTAACTAACTAACTAACTAACTAAMTAAMTAAWTAAATAAATAAATAAATAACGTGCTCCGTGGGCCTGCCGCGGGTCTGACTCCTGCACGGAGCTCTCCCAGGACGGGTCTCTGCAAGAGCCTCCGAGACTCCCGGGAGGCTCCAGGGGAACGGGCCACTTCTCTCCGCCACACGGGGCAGGACCCGGCTGCCCCGCGGGGACCCGGCGCTGCCGCACGGGACCCCCTCGGTGGCGGGATCCTGCCCTGCCCTGCCCGTCTCCGCGGGAAGGCGTCACCTAACGCAGCTCCCGTGGGTGCCCGCCGCCGCGCCTGGGGACACGCGCGCAGGCAGCGCAGCCCAGGGTGAAGGTTACTGGTGTCACCCTCGCCAGGACGGCGCCCCTTTCAACACGTCAGCGACACGGCCGGCGCGCAGATAAAGCAGCAGACAAAAACGAGCCAGTCTTTTCAAGTATTATTTATCTCCCTTACGCTCTTTGTTTCCCTTACGGAGGAGATACCGGCCAGGCTAAGATTCACAGGCTTCAATCCTTGAACCCAAGTGCATAATTTAATTTAGCTCCATCTGAAACCAGCTATGGGAGCAGCAAGGGCCAGCACTGAAACTCACACTTCCGAAAGCGAGATCCATCCCCTTCCCAAGAACGGGGCCCAAGCCGATAGGAAGAAAAACCTTTGATAGAACTACGGGCAGAGCCCAGCACGGCCCTGAAGCAGCCGCCGCTCCCCTCGGACGAGGTGCAGGGGCGAGGGGGGGCTGCGGCACTGCCGGGGAGCCCGCAGCCCCCGCCGGCTCTGCAGGGCACCGTCCGCGCCGGCCCCGCACCGGCCCCGCGCCCGCTGCTCCCCCAGCTCCGCACGGCCCTTCCGACGCCGCTCCGCCGCCGGGCACAACGGCGCCAGGGCACAGGGGCCCCGCGGGGGCGCTCCGGGGGCACCTCTCGCCTTCGCGGCGCGCTGGGCTCCTCCAGCAGCATGAGGCGCCGCGCGCGCTCGCGTGCAGCGCTGCTCCTCCTGCCCACACGGCACCGCACGGCACGGCACGGCACGGCACCGCGGCGGGGCTCACCCCGCGCAGCGCAGCAGGGGCCGCGGCGGGTGCCCCGTCCCCGGGAGCCGGGCGCGCTGCTCGGGCGGCGGCACAGGTAATAAGGCTCCCGATGAATGATCAGCGCGCATTTCTGCACCGCTAATTTCCGTAACTAGCCCTCCTTGAAAGACAGCTCGAGGGATTTCGGGTTCAGGGTGCCTCTGTCTTCCCAAACACAGAGCCGCATTATCCGACAAGTTCAAATTGGCGTATCCCGTTTCAGGGATCTCATGTGCACTGCACTTTAAAATGAAACAATATTTTGAAACATGCAGCTCCTTTACCGATCCCGTCTGTGCCTAAAAGCCTCAGCGGAGCTCCAACAATGGCTCGTATCTTATTCTTTTGAAAATAATACAAAGCCTTGGCATGCACCTTCTGTGTTTATCTGTCTCTTTGAGACGTCATACTGAAATCTGCTCCCATGAAGAGCGCGGGTCCTTCCTCCCAGCCCCAAAYCCAGGCTCACGCAGCAGCCAAAGCGGCTTCCTCGGCCCTTGCTCCGTTGCTCCTCTTGGAGGCTCCTGCTCAATGGTCACATGGACAAAACCCTGCAGAATTGTTCCTGCTTGCTCTTGGTGCGAGGAAGTCGAGTCTTCCTGACTCGGAACCGGCCCACGAGAGCACACGCGCTCCTGGAGCTGCCTTGGTCCACACACGTGCCCAAACAGGGAGGAAGGTGGCACGGATGCCACGTTGTGACACTGTGACAAATTCAGCTTGTGCAAACAACTCGTTGGACAGGCTCATTCTACTGTAATGGAAAGCACATTTGAATGCGCTGATCCCCATGCAGCTCTCCATGCACACACCTGCAGACACCCTTCCTGAGCGCGGGCTTCGGGACAGGCAGCGCCAGTAAGTCCCTCTGCGTGGAGGGTCCCTCCTAACCAGTGACCTCTTGGCAGCAGAATTTGCACTAACTGCCTCAATCTTAGAATTAGAACCAGGAATCAGATCAAAGCTGCCAGTTCAGGAGATGAACTAGAAACCTGTTCCCTCCTCTTCAGAACTGCTTCTGCTGCATTTAGCTAATGGTCCTGACTCCCACCCGAACCGGGACTCCGGGCTGACTCGAGCGGGCACCGTTGTGCCGATGGTACAACGTACGCTCTCCCTCGGTACTGCACTGGGTGCATGTTCATGCCCTGGGTATCGCTGGTTTCGTACTTGGGCTCCAGGGCACTCTGTCCTGGGACCAGGCACTGAAAGGGCCCGAGAGCTTGAGACGACGTCCAAGTTCCTGTCAGAAGGGAGTGTAATTAGTGCGGCCGAAGCAGCRTCCTGGAGGCAGGAGCTCCGGGAGGGCTGGCAGGGCCGAGGCGGGCCCTTCCCAAGCCTGCTCAGGTGGAGCGCGGGGCCGGACACGAGCACAAGCGAGTGGGACCCTCGGCACGGGTCCCCACAGAGCAGAGCGGCCCCGGTGACTGCCCGGGCGGGGAGGCGCCTCCCGACCCTCGTCCCCTGCCCCTCGCCGGGTCCCTCGTGGGTCCCTCGCGGGTCCCTCGCCGGGTGCGGGCAGGGAGGCCGGGGAGGGCGGCGCTGGCCTGGGGCAGCCCCTCCGCCYGCAGCTCACACCGGACCCTGCGCGTCTGGCAGGCGCCGAAAGCCCCTGCAGCATGACAGCAAAACATAAATATCAAAAGAACATTGGAGGAGCTCAATAAATTGATCATATTCTGCTGAACCCTCACCTCGTAACGATAGTACCATTTAAATGCTAATGTCATTTTTAAAAAAGTCAATTACAGGAGTTTTAAAGTAATGGAGTCAGCAGTCTCGATGTAAATCTGCTATATTAATCTGCTCCGTGCACTGTATCCATGGGCACTGATGCATTCACCCCCTTTTCCCTGGAGGTAACGTTCCCTCGCAGGGTACCAGTAATTGAATCAACTTGATACAGACACCAAAAATATTGTAAGTCTCGCAGGTAATGAAAAGCATATGTTGATAAAGGCAGTTGTTGTAGTTTAGGATAAAAGAGCACTGACATTTGGGAACTTCAAAATTAGAGTTAACCCTTCGGGGATGAAGTGACCTGAAATCGTCTTTTCAAACCGCGAACTTCCCCGAGGAGCCTGGAATCCGCTGCGAGGCAGCAGAGCTCCTCCACCTGCCCCTTCTCCGCTTGTTTGAACGGGCTCGCTCCAGCGAGTCCCATACAGAGGAATCGGGCAGCCCGGCCCGCACAGGGGCCGCTCCCCAGCGGCAGCGGGACGCGCTGGGATGAGGCACTGGGAWGATGCGCTGGGACGTGTGGGGCACCCCTGGGCCGGGCCGTGGCTGCCAAGGTGCCCGCAGGCACATTCTGATGGTGGGACGGTGCCCGGCGCTCCCCCCTGTGCAGCCGCATCCGGACGAACCCCCCAGCCAGCAGCTCGGCTCCCCACGCAGCGCTCCGAACCGAGCCGTGGGGACCAGGCTGGGCCGGCGCCGCAGGGAGCGGCTCGGAGGTGCCGGGAACGCGGCGGCCCCCGGGCACCATCGCCCGGGGAGGAGATAGTGGAACCGGGCGAGACTTCCAGAGAAGAGCCACGCAAAGCTTAGAGCAAACACGTTCTCACCGAAGGAAAATAATCACCGCGTTTCATCCGCCGCAGCTCTCAAACAGAAACAGTCATTCCAGATAAAGAACACTGTCACCGAATCCTTTTAGTCGGTTATATAAACACGGGGCTGGTTTTGCTGTTAAAAAGGGCTTGATTAATGGCTCATCAAGATTTTCCTGCCCCTGCCCTCTGTGAATTAACTTCCGAGGGCCGGTCTAATAAACCCTAGCGCATGTCACACACACATGCCAGACAAGTATTTCCAGGGCCACTATATACCCGAGTGGCCGGGAGCAGCGCGCTGGCAGCATTTGTGAGCCCAGGGCCCTTTCCTTCTGTGCTCCGGGGCTAAAGAGACGCACAGAGCATCGGACACCGTTCGGGCAGCTCTGGGCAAACCCCAAACGCAGCTCGCGTCCAAGGCTCCTCCGAACCCAGAGCTTCCCCCAAACACTGCGGGCTCCGGGATCTCCAGACACCCCGCAGAGCTGCAGGAACGGTTCGCGCTCCTACGACGTGCTCTGGCTGCAGCGGGACCGGCTCCGAGGCAGCTCAGTGAGACGGGCCCGTCCCGTGAGCCGCCCTCTGCCCCGCCAGCACCCCGGGGCTGGACACGGTGCAGCCGTGCAGCACTGCCATGGGTGCAGCAATACCCTGGTACAGCCGTGCAGCATTGCCATGGGTGCAGCAACACCCCGGTGCAGCCGTGCAGCACTGCCATGGGTGCAGCAATACCCTGGTACAGCCATGCAGCGCTGCCATGGGTGCACTGGTGCAGCGGTGCATCAGCGCAGTCATGCAACACTGCCATGGTGCAGCGGGGCAGCCCCGCCATGGGTGCAGCAATGCAGTCGCTCTGCATTGCAGCAATGCTGCCACACAGCAATAACGCTCCAGAAGTGGCAGACGGGGGAAGCCCGGCCAGGTTGGGTTGGGCACCAAGCACCAGGCACCCTGCACCCCCGCACGTGGGGCCGCTTGCGAGCCAAGCGCCAGCCCCGTGGGGCGCGGGTGTGAACCGGCTGCGGTGAGCGCTGCGCGCCTGGCCCCGCTCCGTGTCCTGCTCCTGGCCCCGCTCCGTGTCCTGCTCCTGGCTCCGCTCCGTGTCCCACTCCTGGCCCCGCTCCGTGTCCTGCTCCTGGCTCCGCTCTATGTCCCACTCCTGGCTCGGCTCCGTGTCCCGGTCCCGGCCTCGCTCCGTGTCCCGCACCCGCGGCCGCCAAGAGAGGGCGACCTCGTCCAGCGCTTCGGCCGCGGAGCGCGGGATGGGGCGGGACACGGAGCGGGACACAGAGCAGGACACGGAGTGGAACCTGGAGCAGGACCCGGAGCGGGACCCGGAGCAGGACCCGGAGCGGGACCCAGAGCGGGACCCGGAGCAGGACCCAGCCCCTCAGGCTGCAAAGAGGCTCCAGCCGCCGCCGAGACTCCCCATCTCCCCGCACGCCAATCCCGGCTGTATTTCCCAGCGCAAGCGGGAATAACGGGGCAGCAGCGGCCGGGAGTGCAACGCAGGAGCTGTGACGAGCTGTGGGGGTGTCGGGAAAATAAATGAATAACACGAGAGATAGAGCAACCGCAGAGAATAACTTCTTTCAGGCGCTCTCCTGCCCCCGCTCCCTATCAATGGAAAATGGATTTCCAAGTATTTGAAGTGTTTGCCCTGGCCGAGCAATGCTCATGTTATGTCAGCAGAAAACACGTCTCAATTGGGTTTCGTAGCCATTTACAGACACAGTGTTTAAGAAATTATGAAATTGGGACCTGGGAGAAGGGTCTTAATCTTTCAGATTAAATCAGATAAACAACATAAAGGACAAGGAATCATCCCAACTTCCATCGCAATCCAGCCCAAACCAGCTAAGGATCAAAGGGGAGACGGATGTTAACGGCCTTTGCTGCTTCCTTCAGGCCTTTGCAGGCCTTTTTTTTTCTCCTGCCTCAATACAAAACATGAGGTTTTTGCAAGTCAAAAGGAAAAGGGTTTCTTCCAACTGCAACCTGGACAAGTTTGCTCATAGGAACACATTCTGCAGCTAGAAAATGTAAAGAACAAACGGTTCAGACATTTTTATAGGCAGAAAAATGAAAGCCAAGTTGGTTAGTGGTTTCAGATGCTTTTCATTTGCGAATCAGAAAGGGCTTCATTTATAAATTGGAATTGTACTGGCTGCTAATCCTGAAGGCAGGCTAAGGCCTTTGGCACTATTGGAAGAAGCAGGAAAAAGTGCATTTCAAACGCAGATTATTTCATTTGGAAAAAGGAGTGCTGTGCTCGGACAGTACACCCGTTCCTTAACGGAGCTCCTACCCGGCCGTGCAGGGCAGTGCCGGCAAGGTCGCGGGACGGGCACCGCGGGCACTACCGCGGGACAGGCACCACCGTGGGACGGGCACCGTGGGCACTGGCACGGGACGGGCACCACCGTGGGACGGGCACCGTGGGCACCGCCGCGGGACGGGCACCGCCGCGGGACGGGCACCGTGGGCACCGCCGCGGGACGGGCACCGCCGCGGGACGGGCACCGCGGGCACCGCCGTAAGGGGAGCGGGCACCGCCGCGGGACGGGTACCACCGTGGGACAAGCACTGCGGGCACCGCGGCTCGGACGACCTCAACGGCTCCAGGCGAACATGTCCCAACTCCTCAGCCGACGCCGGCGGGTGCCGGGACGGGGGCGGCCCGAAGCGCACCTGCCTCCTCAGGGCACGGGCCCACGTCCCGTGCACCGCGTCCACATCCACGTCCGCGTCCACGTCCACGTCCGCGGCTGCTCGAACCATGGGCAGAGCACGCGCCGCGYTCCTGGTTCTCCCAGCGAGACGCAAAGTTAGTACAAGCACTAATTCCATTATTTCTATTTCTTCCCAGCAATTACTGCCTCTTGGGGCTCCGACTAGCTGGTCTCCTCCTCCTCTGCCTTTTGCCCGAATTTCCCCCCTCCTGACGAAGCAGAAGGTCACAGGGCCCTGGGGCCTCTCCAGGAGGGATCCTGCTCCCCCTGCTCGCTCCTTGGGAGCACGCGGCCGTCCCGGGCGGCTCCGGCGCGTTCCGGCTGCGAGGGCGGCGCTGCCGCCGGCTCACACGCTCCCGAGGAGCCCCGCGGTGCCCGAGCGCCTCGCCGAGCGCCGCCCCGCTGTGCAGGTGCCATCGATCAGGCCGCGGGAGAGGATTTTGCACTTCAGTGGCCACTAGATCTATCACCAAGGCTAAATCTGCAGCCTGGGAATGACTCCACGGSCAGCCTGCAGGAAGAGGCACCGCCAGGAATACCAGGGCTCCGTGGGAAGCAGCGYGGCCCTCGCAGGCCGGGTCCCGAGGAAGGGCTAAGAGCCCCCTCGGTGCTCGTGGCCCCTCTCCGGCCGAGGGTGGCACGGGAAAGCCACCCGCGCACGGAGCGTGGCACGCGGGCGGCACGCCGTCCGGAGCGGAGCCACCGCCGGCCGAGCAGCACGGGGCACGCGGGAGCTCCGAGGAGGACGGCACGGAGGCAGCAGGGGCACCGAGGGGACGCCCGCCGCCCGCCCCACGGCTCCGGCGCAGGGCTGGGAAGCGCCCGCTCCGGCCCCACGGCAGCGCCCGCGGCCGCCGCTGCGGACGTTGACAGATGGCCGGGTTGCCACGCTGTCGTGACGCTCCCYTCCTATGGGAAATGCGTCTCGCCCTCAAAACTGCTTATTACCAACCCGCGGCTGAGGCCGTGATCAATCACCCTGATCAGATACGGCAAACACGGTACCTGATACGMGGAAGATTTCTTACTACAGGGTCTGAGGTTAACGTGACAAGTGATGGAGTGAGAAGGAATGACTCCGAGGAGCAAAACGCAGCCCACGACCCAGGGAGCGCGCGCCGCCAGCGCGGGCAGAAAGCGCCCGGCGAGGCCGCGATCCCGGGCTTGGGCAGCACCGGCGCCGAAACGCCCCCGACCGGCTGCAAAGGAGGCGCAAAGCCCCTGCCGGGAGCCTGGACTGCCACCAGGRGCAGGTCCCCGGCTGGGGGTTTACGAAACCCTCCCAGATGTGACCCAAGCTAAACCACAAGGGCCTCTGCGTCCCTCTCCCCCACCTTACCACTGCATTTCACGTGAGAAATACAAATTTCTGCTCCGTGGCTAACGGCAGACATCAGATAATATGAACGACTCGGAACGCAGTTCATCTTGTTACACTGTAAATAGGGAGAAATACTCAACCACGTTTAGAAATTCATGTGCCCAGCATTATTTACAGATACCTCATRCAAAACCGTGAGCCTGCAAATAGTCTATTTTTTTTTTTTAATTACTATTATTTTTCCTTGAAACCCAGATCTCTACCCTGGTAATAAGCACCAACTTCTCGCCTTTCAGATACAGAAAACTGCAAGCAGCAAATCCAGAAAGGCATCAGACAATGCAAATACACATAATGGCCACCAAACCCAGTTCTTCTTTTCTTACCCCCCCTCCTTTTTTTAACAGATAGGTTTTAGACTCTATAATAATCATGCAGCTAAGATACAAGGTCTCTTGTTGGCAATAACCTACATGACATGACTTAGGAGGCAGGTGTTACTGTAATTAGCTRTTGTTTGACTATCAAAAGTCAGAGCTGATTAAAGCCACTAAGTACAAGTGCACTATTTTATTTCAAAGAATATTATGAACTGCATGCTGGGACTCTTTCACTGCGGCCCTACCTTCCGGAGTCTGCTAAGAGCCCATGCCAGCAGTAATCAAAACTAAAATCTGCATAAACCTTCAGGGTTTTAATTCAAGCAGAGCCCTTTCATTAGAAATATGTTACTTTATGAAATCTGGTCGCCAGCAAGGGGAGAAAAATGTGACTTCTTAAGAAAAGTGAATGGCATCTCTTTAGTGATTAACCCAAGATTAATGGAGGCTCCCACTGCTAGGCCTAAGTCCATTTTATTGCTAATTCATTTAGGTACTATTTCAGATGTACTTGATGAAAGTCACCTGCTAAGAAGTCATGTTTTGGCAAGCAAGGATAGCCATTATGGTCAAATCCCAAATAGAATTTTTATTAAAGAAGCTTTGAAAAGTGTCTCGTATTAGTCTTTCAGAGACATATTATTTAATGTACTCAATTAGTTAAAAATTTGGGGCTCAAGTCGCTAATCAAGCATTCACAAAGCTTTTTTTGTACACACGCATCCTTAATGCCCAAGGTAGGATGAACGCCGTGSCGAGCAGGGACGCGCACGCACACACAAAAGAGGCAACGCTCAGCCTCACCGAGAGGTGGGTGGGATYTGGGACGAGCGCACGGCTGGATGTCGGAAATGGGGCCTTGGCAGAGCATCTCTTTGTTCCCCGGGGCACGGTGAGAGGGGGACTTATGCAAATCCCGTGTTCCTGCCTGCTCCTAATGGCCCCGCTTTGGCCCGCGTGCACATGCAGAGCACGAGGTTCCTTCTCCTCTCACCCGGGCCAGCTGAACTGGCTCATACAGATCAGCTCGGCTTTGGACCTTCCTTCGGAGACCAGTGGGAGGCCCAGCAGGGACTGTCACCCGCCGTGCCGCACGCACAAGCCACATGCCGCCCCGCACCGCCCGCTACCGCGGCAGGGGAAAAMCTCACGCTAGCAACGGTTCTGGTGCTCACGAAGCGCCCGACCTTTACGTGAAAACGTGCCCTTCTTTGGGAAAGTCTGAGCAAGTCCAAGGGAGAGAAACAGATGGACGTTCCTCAGATCCCCACTGCCCCGGCACACGTGGCAGGTCCCAAMAGCTACGGCAATCGAACGGTTGGCAACCACTGCGTGCCCAAGCTGCTCCTGCTACTTGGGCTGCAAGTCGCTTGCTCGCAGTCGACATGGGCCTGGGAGACGCCCCTTTCCAACCGCGATGAACGGGAACGTTCTAGCACCCGCTCGCCCGGCCGAGGTGCCGCAGGACCCCCCGGGACGGCGGCCATGGACCCCCCCCGCTCTGCTCCGGGCTCCCCTGGCGGGAGGGGAGCGAGTGGCTGTTCTGCACTGCCCACCTCTCCCCTAGGACTCAAAGCACCGGCGCAGGCAAGGGCAGAGGCCAGCATCAGCCGAGGGTCCCCCAGGCCCACTAACCACAGTGAGGAAGCGGAAGCACTTGGGAATWCGGTGGTGAAAGGAGGAAAACAGACACCCTCGCTCGTGATCCTAGCAAAGCTGAAGGTTGCCGAAAGCTTGAAAGATGGGAGGTGACACCGGATCTTCTCTTTGTCCCCCAGAAACACAGACACTCACATGCAACTATCTGGTCTTCAAACCCTTTTTCCTTTTTTTTTTTTTTTTAATGGCTGATACATTTAAAAAAAAATGAATTTTTAATAATGAGCAAAAGCAGCAAAACCGAAGAGYGGAGCGTGCAGGAGGCTCCAGAAGAGCCTCGCTGGGGCACCTCTACTACCCACAACCCGGGCCTTAACAGTGGGCGAGCTGGGGCCTCTCTGATACCAACAGCTCCCTGCAAACATTTACCCCAAACGCAGCAAGAAAACGCCCCTCACTCCACAGAACGGCTGCAAATCACATCCTCCACCCGGGAAARCCAGAACCGGCACGTCCAGAGGCCGAATCCCGAGCGGAGACCGCACAGAAATCCGCAACGCGGGCTCTTCAAACCCCTCCCCGGAGGAAACGCATCGCTGAARGAGCCGCCGCCCGCGATGAAGTTACCCTAATGCGCGGGCCCTTGTGTGCCGGGGCACTCACACATGCAAATCCTGCCTCCTTCGACTGTGTTTGTTCACCTCCGCAGCCCTTCGGTGATTCAAATCTGTGTCTTACTATCCTATAATACCCTTGTCTAACAGTTCCTTTTAAATGCATGTGTTAATTATCTTGCCACTGCTGTAATTTCTCCCTGTAGTCCATTAATTAAGAGGTCACAATCTAAGAGCATGTTTACCCAATAAGCTTTCTTTTTTAATTATCCTAATTGCTTGGATACTGACAAAGACTCTATCCCTCCCCTTTCTCCGAGTGGATTAGAAAACGACATTTAAAAGACCCACACAATGATAGGTTCGTTAAATATATATACCTACAAATTGACATGTTCTTATATACATGCATATACATTTACAAAACTCCAAAATATTTTATCRTCCAAGCTCAGCCAGGCACCAGTACTGCCCTTCACAGCTATTTCCATGAAGACACAAACCACTCGCCACTGACTCCTCTCCTGCTCCCGACGCTGTCCCGCTCCGGGGCGCCTCTGCTCCTGCAATCCAGCGCTCCCCGCGCCCGGATGGAGGCAGCTCCGGAGCAACGGGAGCGGCCGCGGCGGCGAGGAGGCCAAGGGCTGCAGCGAGGACCGGCCGCGGYTCCCCCGCCCCGGAACGCCGCCCTCTGCTAAACTCACAGCTTTGGGTTAAACTGGCCCAAAAGCATCTTTAAGGGCTCGGCAATGCTCAGCCAGCAAAACCTCTGCCGCTGGACACTTCACAGCCYGCCGTTTGTGAGGCTTTTAAAAGGGAAAAGCAGCTATTCGAGCTCCAGATCAGACTCTAACGCAACAATTAGTAATTTGTCCAGAAAAATTACTACTTTGTCAGTGTTATTTTCAGAATGTGAGACAAAATTYGATATGTCAACTGAAATAGATTTTTTTTTTTTTTGCTTTAATAAGGCAAACGGCTCATTCAGACTAGTCATCTCAGGAACTATATCACCCAAGTACAATTACTTAGAAATTGCTTAGGTAAGCGTGATTGATGCACGGTAAATAGATGTTTCCAGCACTTATTGTTTCTTCCTGATGGATTAGGAAGAGTTGTTTAACAGTTCATTTGACCAGTCTCTCCTGGTGTTTCTCGAGTCTGGCTGTGCCAGTCAGCACCAGCAGTCCCTGGTAGTTTAAGTCTCTTTAATAAAGATTAAGATGTCAGAGGTCCTGTATTGCACAAAATCCCAACTTTATTAACTTCTCATTATCAGCTAAAATATGAAGTGCCTTTCTTTTCATCTAAAGGCACTTTCTCAAGGGAAAGAAGAGATATTTAATATACATCTATGGTGACTAAGGTGGGGTTGCTCAGCCCCGGATGACGAGTCCCCCTCGCGCTGCTGCTGCTTCCCCCCGAAGGGCGTTGGAGGTCCCTGGGGAGCGTCACGAGAGCAGCGAGCGGCTCCCGGGCGCGCAGTGGCCGCGGGCTTTGGCCTCAGGGCGCCAGCGCCGGCCCCGCGGAGCAGCAGGGCCCCCGTGCGCGGTGCCGCAGGCGGGCACGGGAGCATCCAAAGTCCACCCTCCGGCCAGGAGCGCCGATAAGGGGCTCCAACGCCACCGGGTGAACTCGGAAGCGGCTGATAAAGCCAAACTGCTGCAGGCAGCAGCGCGGCGCAGCCCCCGTGCACACGGCACAAGCCCTCGCGCGCTCCCGCACGGCACTCGCTTGGAGACGCACGAGCAGCCGCGCGGGGGGCTCCTGGGCCCGGGGATGCTCTGTCCCCTGCTCCCCAGCACTAACGGCCCTCTCAAACCCTCCGCCTTTCCAGATGGACACAGACACTTCAATCATTTGATTGAACCATTTGGTCAAACGGCTTCCTGCGCTCCCGGCCAAGCCCGTGACTTCCCGGCCTTTCTTAGGAGCGCAGGAAGACGCGGTCAGAGACGGCACCTCCTGCCCTGGTGCCAGCTCCAGCCTCTCCTGCCCTCAAGCTCCCTGGGTGCTAAGGGCAGACCCTGGCCTCATCCAGCCTCGCACCTCTAGYTTTTCTGCTGCTCAACACTCTGCTGATCCCACCAGGGCCGTTAGCCGCGGGCAGCAACGTGGAGCTCCCGTTCTCCCAGGATGGGAGCCTGCATCGCCCGCAGGGCGCCCTTCCCCTTCCCGGAGCAGGCCGGCGYAGCGGCGTCGGGGCCGCGCGGGGCTCGCGAGGGCAACCGGCCCCGGGGAAACGCTGGTGCTTCTGCTCCACCAAGGCAGGTCAGCGCGGCACAGAGGGGGACCCCACGGGGGTTTGGGAAGGAGGGGGACACAGGCCGTGGGCTGTCTCTGCCAAAGGTATGTATGTACAAAAGGCACGATAAGTGGGTGCTGAATAGTTAGGAGTGGCAATTATCAGTTACACATATCATTATAGTCTCTCAGCTTTTCAATAGCACAGAGTTCCTAATACCGTGTTTACTGGATCGGGTAAAAGGGGACTCTTAATACTGTGCAAATATGACTTACCGAAGGACTTTGCTTTCTCACCTATTCTTGGGCTTTTCAAATCAACATTATTAATTGGCCGGCTTATCGGTAAGTKCTGTCTGGCAGTTGAAGGATGTTTCCACCCATTGCAACGATACATAGAAACTAAGCAATGTCAGCCACAAGGACAAATAACTTCARTGTTGAAACAGGGAAATATTTTGACACACTAAATCTTCTTTTTTAAAAACATAACGCGTTTCAGGATTCACCAGATATTTGTACTGCACCTGCTACTCCATCCCTCATCGTCACTGTTTATCATCTCGTGCTAATGCAGAAGCCTGGCCTGCAGTCACCGACGCGAGCGCACCCTCTACACCTCCTCGTTTGCTGCTTTTCTCCGGTTTTGCACCTCGCGCCGTGGAGGACGGACGGGGACAGGCCCTGCCCGGAGCAGGAAGGACGCAGGCACCAGCGCAGGGAACTTCCACCCCTCCCAGGTCGCTCTTTCTCCTAACCTGCCAAGCTCTCTTGACYATCAAATTGGTTCGAAAGTGGACAAAAGCACTTGACTGGGAAGGAATGCCGAAAATGAGGGAAAAAGACTCCAAACCTTACCAGAAACCACTCRGGAAGAGCAAAAGGTCTAAATGAAGAGGAATTCCCCTGCCCCTCATTCTCTGCCTGCAGAGCCGGGGGCACCCGAACCTGTCCCGTGGCCCCCCAGTCCMCTCGGGGGCTGCCCGGAGGGTCTGTGCAGGTATCAAACGTCTATTAAACTACTTGGGATTTTCTTTTCTGTTCACATTGAGCAGTATCTGCGTGGCTGCAAGGCCGGCCGCTCCCCGTGGCCCTGCGGGCCTGGTGACGCAGCCGAGCACCCTTCAGGTTGAGGCACTACAGGAACAGCTTTAGCTTCAGCTGCTCGGTTCACACAGGGCCACCTGCCTCCACTAAGGATTTTTCCAGCAGGTAATGTAGGTAAAGTACACTTTCCTGTTTCTTTTAAATGGGATTTGCCTCCGACACCCCACGGCTCTTGTACTCGTGATCTGTAACTTTTTTTAAAGGAAATGCTTATTTCATTAAGATAGACATTGAAAGAAAAYCAAACAAACATGTGATGTGCTGTGTTAGCACGGAACAGGGGAGCCCTGTACATCCAAGTGACCTGCTCCATGGGAGCCAAAGCAAACCGGGGAAAGAAGGGCCACAGAGAGAGATAAATCACAGCTGGGTCACTGAGAGGAGGGACACGGCGYGCCCAGGGCAGGGAGCTGCAGACCAAGGGCTGCCACCACCCAGAGCCTACGGGCTGGAGAGCCACGGGGAGGGGCAGGAAGAGCACAGCACCAACGGGGAGCTACACGCTGCCGCCAACACCTCAACAGATTCTTCYTCTTACCAAAACTCAAGCAAAYTTTCTCATTGCCAATGAGTATTAAYTTAACTACGTGTCTGAGAAATACTCTCCSTCTTCTAGGGTTAAGGTTGCTGGGGATTTCCCTTTCCACCCCCTGGTTGAACATCATTGCACTAGCGGCACCGGTTCACGCGGGTGTGCGCAGACCTGCACCCCTTGCAGGCCCTTTAGGGGCAGGGGCCAAACGCAGCAGCTCTGCGAGCGGCACCGCTCGGTTATCTCTGCCTTTTTGGAACAGATCGCTGGCGTATGGGCTTGTTAGTCCTAATATTTACCCTTCCCTTCACTATCTGACCTTCGGTGTACTCTAGCCCTCCTCTAAAACCTGCCCTTCACGCCAAGTGCAGCCGCTCCTGCGGTTCTGCTTGGTTATGGAAGAATCCATTGGGATATATGCAAAAAGAAACCCCAAAGCCCTCGCTCTTTCATTCTGCTAAACCTTCATGACACAGACAATACACTCCAAGGCTCGTCCCGCTCCAAAACACCTCTGAACCTGCCAAGGGAAAGAAACGTCTGTCGTCTTTRCTCCTTATTTGTGTACCCAGGCTTGTCTCACTTCAACACTTCGGCTGCTCCGAGGAACGCAACAGTGGAAACACAACAAGGTGACCTATATCTTGGGTATTTCCAGCCCAGTTAGAGCACGGAATCAAATGAAATTAATCTAAGAACACGCCCTGTGCAAGATTTTCATCCGTGTTTTTCAGACCAAAGGGGTTCGGGTACATCTCAGAGATGCATCCAAACKGAGTGAGCATCCAACCCAAACAGGCTTCAACCCCCCGACATCCTCCACTGGCTTGTTTGCCAACCTTCCTATCACACAACATAACGGGCCATTTAAAACCATCCCTAAATAAACTGCTTTCATGGTCATGGCCATTTTACCAGGCTCCGTCTGTGCAGCAACTTCAGTTCACTAGAACACAAACATTCATACAGCACATGGTKAAAGCCTTGGTCCAGATTCAGAAATAACAGAGACATAGACCAAGATTAAATAATAAACCTTGTTTTATGGCTTCACTAATCTGAAAAGTTCTTGTTATCTTGATAAAAATAATAAAAATGTCTCCTTTTTAATATTATGACTTCTTTTCCCTGGATTTAAAACACTTAAAAAGCAAAATTAATCATTCCAGCTGTGTGGAAAAGCAAGTGGGGGCAAAAAGAAGCGCTTTGCCTAAAATCCCCCCGTARGGCCAGCTCCGGGATAGGATCTCCAGGGCTTCTGCTGGGCGTTGCTGCTGTGGACACSGTGCACGGCGGGCCCTGGCAAAGCGCCCTGCCCCTGCGGCCCGCAGCAAAGCCCAGGAGCCGCCGTCTCCGCTGCCCCCGGTCCTTTCCCGCTCCCGGTCCCTGCCGTGTCTGCTGGGAGCTCCTGCTCCCTCCTACCCGATACAGCCTCTTCCCACGGACTCGTTCCCCGGGCACAGGCGAAACGCCCTGGGAGTGAAGCCCATCCCGCTGGGAGCCCCGAGCTCATCCATGCCCATTCCCAAGGCCGCCCGGAGGACGCGGGGCGGCAGCGCGGCCCCATGGCGGCCCCTCGCCCGGCAGGGCTGCCTCCTCGGCCGTCCCAGGGGCCATCATTCCATCACTCCCAAATCTGTGATGTTTTGTCTRCTCTGGTGATTTAAGGTTTGTCAGAAAATGTCAGAAAGGCCACGGGGCCAAGGGCTTCCTGATGACGGAGGATTTTCTTTCACATGACCTTCCTGCGGTTGATTCTGGGCTCCAGACAGTGCTGCCTTCAGCTCTGACAGGGGCCGGCTGGCAGCGGATCCGCGCGATCTCTGGGGCATTCCGGCATTTCCAACCGGCCAGCGGCTGTAATAGCTCCTAATTGCCCCGAATAGGGTTTCAGCGCAGCCGCCGCGCAGGGGGGCGCGAACGGCAGCCCGCGGCTCCGCGCGAGCGCCCGGGGACACGACGCAGGGTGCTGCCCCCCGCGATGCTCTGCTGGGGCGTCGCTCGTGCGCGCGCCGGCGTCGTCACCGCCGGTGCCTGGGSGYGCTGCAAACCGCCGCCGKGCGCGGGCGGGCGCCGGTTCCTTCCCAAACCTCCCGTTTGTAACAAAGCGGACGCTTCACTTGCCGTCCTCACTCGGCATCATCCTGCCCACGGGGACTCTGCAGGTTTGCCATTAATCACCCCAGTGACCCATCCCGGTGAGGCTCCCGAGCGCAGAAGCCCTTGCGCTCACCACGAGACACGGGCACAGCAAGAGGCACCGTGATCGCTGCGGCTCGTCTCACCCGACCTGATTCCCAGGTGCCAAACAGGCAAAGGCCCCCCCTGCAGAACCAGAGGGTCCAGCCCACGCGAGCGGCTGCACCGAGGAATGAGCCCGGCCTGYTGATCCCGCGCAGCAGCCCAAGCGCTGCCGCGCGCAGCCCGCTTGCACCTTCCCTCGCGCGGCGGCAGCGGCGGCATCACGATGCAAACTTCGCCCCAGTACTTAGTCCCCATGGCAACCTAAGCTGACCGCAACATTATTGTTCTCAAGAGGGAACTGACTTTACTATATGTTCATTCACTGAATTAATGGACTCCTGGTTTCTTTTATTAGCAGCTCCCTAACAATAGAAAGAGAGAAATGTTATAAAAAAGACTCTCAGACAACTGTCCACTCTTTTGTGCGGGGCTTATTGGAATGACGCAAGTCCATTCAGGAAAAGATTATAAAAATCAACTCGGGGCTGCCTCTGTTTGTGGCAGCTAAACATGCCGGGACTTCAGGAAGACAGACCCTATAAACCCAGCAAATTAGAGCTCTTGGGAAGCAGCACCACGAGGCCGAGACGGTGCTGGGGGAATACCGGTGCTGGACGCGCTCGAGGCGTGTGCGGTGTCCCGAGGCGTGTGCCGCGTTCCAAGGCATGTGCCGCGTCCCGAGGCGTGTGCGGGGTCCCGAGCGTGCCGTCCCAAGGCGTATGTCACGTCCCGAGGCGTGTGCGGCGTCCCGAGGCGTGTGCCGCGTCCCGAGGTGTGTGCCGTGTCCCGAGGCGTGTGCCGCATCCCGAGTGCGCCGCCGGCCCTGCACCCTCGGCCCTCCCTCTCCAGGCCAGCTCGAGCCCAAAGCAGCGGCTCTTCCAAGGCGCTCGCTCTGGCCCGTATGTCAGGGGAGCTKCTGGAGCCGTAGGCACATGCACAAGAACCTGGATTTGCTTCCTCAACACACGGAACTGACGGGGGGAGCTCGGAATCCCTCGGCGCTCCGGACGGTTTAGGCACCTCTTGGGGCGCCGGGGAYGAGCGTTCTTATCGTGTGCCTCCAGCAGGGCCGTGCAGGTGAATCCCGAGCGCAGGGCGAGCAGCGGGAACGCCGCGCGCTCCGGGAGCCCCGACGCCCCGCCCCACGTCCCGCACGGGCAGGGCCTCAGGCTGCAGGGCCTCCCGTAATTGCTGCACAGAAGACAGTTAACAGCTCCCTGCTCCTCCTAACTACCTTCCTGCCTGCTTATTGAAGTCTGATTTCTTACTCCTCCGGGTCCTCATTCATCAGCCCCAGAGATCCCGCGGGGCGAGACCGGCCAGACCTTCCCAYATCCCGCCTTGCCAGAGGCCGTTTCTGACGGCCCCTCGTATAGGAAATGTCTTTGCAGCTATCCGGTGGGACAGAGCACGGTTATAATACCCAAATAATCATTTTGCAAATTATCATAATTATCAATCAATCATCTGGRGCGAACAATGTGTTTCTGCAGTATCAGATGGTTCGTGTGACCTGTAGCACTTTGTGTATGATATTAAACCTGGGGGGATTTAGGGCCCTCTCCTGCTCCAGCAGCTCTGCGGCCGCAAAACCTCGCTCATTCCGAGCGTTGGGTCCAGAAGGGAAGCTCCCCTCCCGCTGCTGCCTCGCGCACCGCTGGCTGCCAAGAGACCTAATCCCACCCTGCTTCCAACAGCAACGCTTTTCACTAAAACAGCCCCCTTACTTGGGAGAAGATGAGAGGAGGTGTTGAATAAATCACTTTCAGYTTACACTGCCAGCTCTGCTGCATTACTGGTTTCCCATATTTTGCAATATAAAAATGGGGTTGGCTGAAGTAGAGGAAAAAAAATTGGTTTTGTTTTCTATTTTGTCCTTTTTTTTTAATACCAGACTGAATCCACCTCCTCTGATCTGATAGCATCTCCTGCTCCCTGTGTAGTACATTCTTGTTAATGGATAAATTCAAGCTCTCCAGAAAGTCAAAGAATAAATTTAAAGCCTTTTGCCAAATGCCTATCCTATTGGATTTTGATAAGAAGGCCATTGAGCTTTAATAATGTCTTCCATCCTGTTTCAGCTGGCCCTTAACATGTCTCTTTATTTGTCCCTAAAGCCTCTTCAGCGATGCCTTTTTATTACAAGTCTCTCAGCTTGCTCTCGAGGGAGACGGGGTCGACAAGAGTGATAGATAGATAACTCTATAGATTATCTCCCACAGATGTTTTCTCTCCAGTAGCCCCTCAGGCTATTCCCTCTAAGTAAACAGAAACTAAATAGAGTCTACTGAGGAGAGAGGTCCCCGCGGTCCGGCCCGGCGGCTGGAGCAGCCCGAGCCGAGGGGCCGGCCGGGACCCCTCCTGCGCCGGCCTCCAGCCCCTCCAAAGGGACTCGGGGAGGAGAGCGCAGCGCAGCCGGGTCCGCACGAACCCGGGGGCCGCAGCGCTGGCGTCGCCTCCCGCCGGGGCAAGGGCAGAGCCTGCAGCTCCCCCGCGCCGTTAAATCGGAACGACAGGGAGGATAATGACGACAAGGCGACTTTTCGACGTGTCGAACGCAGCGCAGATGCAGAAAGGAAGAACACGCGAGCCGCTGTGCAACCCGGAGCGCGGCTTGGGAAGAAGGGGCTGGAAACACGAGMCCAAACACGCATGCTCCCAGCCGGCTACAAGGCAGACCCGTGCACGCGGCCGAGCGCGCGGCCCGGCCCCAGGCAGCCCCCTTCCACCCAGCACTGCTCGCAAGCARGCTAAGACTAAAAGCAAAAGCCTTGCGGTGCTTATACATGGTTTTACAGGTTCACGGAAGTGTCAGTAAGCAGAGCAGATAAATGTCTGGCAGGAATAAACAGCAATAAACCCCTTTTTCTTCTATTACATAACCTATTTCCAGATATGGAAAAATGATCATGGATAGAGGTCCTTTAATTATACTGCTAGAAATTCTAATTCTGAGACAAATTCTAACTAAAAATCATCCTTCTGGTGTTAGCACTCTCAGAAGAAATCAGAGCAATTCCATCTGAAAAACACTGGCAATGGGGGGAAAACAACTCTAATTTCGCTCTGAGCTGAGGAAGGGCCTGTTTTATTACACAACACACTCGTGGCTGCTCTGCTGCATCTTCAGACGTTTCTTCAGACCTTTTAGCTTACGAAAAGCCGCCCGACGGGACGTGGTAACGTAACACCACCAGCAGTGCTGGGGTCCCTCTGGGGCAGAGGCGGCTTCCCGCCCGCCTCCCCGTGCAGCCCCGCTGCCGTCTCCCCTTCCCGGGCTTTCACCCTGCGCTTCCCAGGCTCCCTCTCCAGCGCCGGGTCCCTTCCCAGCTCCGGGCCGGGATGCAGCGGCCGGCGGAGCATCCACGTGGCCGGAGCGGGGCCGGGTGCTCGTCCGCGCTCTCCTCGGCTCCGCACTGGGAGCACCGGCGCAGAACCCCATTCCAAGGAGACAGCCACTTCCCAATCCCTTTCAGACACTGCAAAGCGGCACGGGATGATTTCCCGTTCTTTGGTTTCCATCTTGGCTAGCCGCACTCTCCTCACAAGCCATTAGGTTTAGACTGGACCTCTTTACCTTTCCGCTCTGCCCTTTCGCAGCCTGGTTAGACCCCACTGCCCYCCCTTCAATGCATTCATCACCTCACAAACTGCCCCAGCGCCTCCCTACAGCGCACCTAAAGAGAGCAGGGAAAGGGCAGCGCCCGCCCTGCCGACACCACGACCGCCTGGCTGCGTCCGTCGCGCCGGAGGACCCTCGAGGACACGGGGCTTCCGAGACGGGCGGGTTTGCCCCATTCGCCTCGGGAACACAAGCGCTCGGGCGCAGCTCGGCAGCCCCTTCCCGCACGCAGCGACGCCTTCACCCTTCCTTCCAGCCTCCTTCTATCCGAAGCCCGGCTCTCCTCCGGGCAGCGTGGATTCAGCGGGGTGCGGACGCGCCRTTCATTGGGATACTGCAATCACAGRCTCAGAGAATGGGATCGCTCAYGGCCRGGGACAYGGGGAGGTTGCTCCGTCCTCACGATACCGGCGCTATGACAATAAGAACCTGTCACCCTGTCCCCAAGTCTGCTCAGACAAAAGGATCCCACTGAGGCCGAGACAAGCCCCMATGAGTTACGGAGAGGAGCAAGGCAAAAAGTTCAGCGCTGTCGCCACAGGTCCCCTGCAAGGTCACGGGGTGGCCGGGGCACRTCCCGCATCCAAACTCYGGCTGCGAAAATAAAAGCTGACTCTGCTCAACGCGGGGACAACGCGTGGACATAACGCCRGGMACCAAGGGGTCTGCCAA
This sequence comes from Eudromia elegans, assembly GCA_003342815.1. Taxonomy (NCBI): domain Eukaryota; kingdom Metazoa; phylum Chordata; class Aves; order Tinamiformes; family Tinamidae; genus Eudromia; species Eudromia elegans. The sequence continues at coordinate 747,090 of PTEX01000195.1, forward strand.
CCTGCTCCAGACAAACTCCGGAGCCGGACAAGGATCCCRTCCCTCTGGGCCTCGCCGAGCGACACAAGCGTTTCCTTCGAACCCGCAGAGCTGAGAGAGAGAACCGAAAACGGCCTAGTGGGTGAGGAAAGAGGCAGTTGTAGCAAGACCTGATGTAAAACGTGCTACCCTTGGAAAACCTCCTATTAAATAGGCAGACGTACGATCAGCCCCGAGGGGACAACAGGAAAGCACTAGAGCCAGCTCGGAGCCTCAGCAAGGACRCCACCCCACGCCTCGGATGAAGGGAATGGCGGAGAAACCGTCACCTCCGTGTCCCCAAGAACAGCCTGGCCCAGGTGGCCAAGGGCTGCTGCATCACGGGGCCGCCCGGGAAGTGGCCTCGGGAAGCGCCGGGCTGGGATGCGGCTCCCACAGCAGAGCCACCTGGGAAGCAGCCTCGGGAAGCGCTGGGCCAGGATGTGGCTCCCATGGTGGAGCTACCCGGGAAGAAGCCTTGGGAAGCGCTGGGCCGGGATGCAGCTCCCATGGTGGAGCTGCCCGGGAAGCAGCCCTGGGAAGCGCCGGGCCGGGATGCGGCTCCCACAGCAGAGCCACCCGGGAAGCGGCCTCGGGAAGCGCCGGGCTGGGATGCGGCTCCCATGGCGGAGCTGCCCGGGAAGCAGCCCCGGGAAGCGCCGGGCCGGGATGCGGCTCCCGGGGCAGCCCAGCCGGGCGGCTCAGCGCCTCGAGCTGCCTCTGCAGCAGCACGGCACCGAKGGGGCAGCGCCGCGCCGCGCGCAGCTCCTGCCGGCAGCAGCAACACGGGCTAGCACGGGTCTGCCCTGCACGGCCTAACTTAGCAGGAGGAAAACGCACCAAAGCGCGCTGCAAAGCCACACGGCAAAACAGGGGAACATTAACCCATTTCCTACCTTTTTTATATTGCCRTCTTGGGAAGCCACGTCAGGATCACTCAGCATTTGCTAGAAGAGAACAGAAAACAGAGGAGTCAAGCTGCAGCTGGGCACAGCACACACCAACCGAGCCCATCCTCAGGGACGAGGGCCGGGACACGCGGGGAGGATCCGCGGGACGCTCAACAAAAGCAGGAGAAAAGGATGGACAGGGCCAGATCCTCTCCTGGTGCAAATTCATTTGACTCTGCTGAAMCCAAGGAAGTTTCGTGGCAATTGGGCAGCTGAGGATTTGGCCCAGGGTTCCTGGGCCCCTTTGACCGTGTTGGGGGAGATCAACCAACGCACAAATATTGAAACGGGCTGGCAAACGTCTCCAGGCTCAGCTGTAACAACAACCTGTCGTATTTGATACAGTAGGAAWCCTAAACCACTCGGTATTTTACAACAGCTTTAATAGATACTGAAATTGTGGTTTGGAAAGCAGCTGAGAGCCAGCAGGGCCCGGGGTGAAGACCAGAGCCACCAAAGCCCCGTGTCCCGCGAGCGCCGCGGAGACGTCACCACGAGGCTCGGGAAGCCCCTCGGGAAGCAGGGACGGCCCCGAGCGCTCCCGCGGGAATGAGGGAGCCCCGCGAGCCCCCCGAGAACCGCGCCAGGGACCGCGCAGAGCCGCAGGGTGAATGTGCTCCGAGGGCTGGAGSCTGCAGCTTCCGACGAGGACACAGCCACCCCCGCGACACACGGCGTCCCCGCACGCAACCGGGCAAGGGTGGCAGGGCGCGTAATCCACCCACTCGACACGACCGTAAACGTAGGGCGGGTAAAAAAACAAAATGAAGTGCAAATTGGGCTGTGGTAGAGCCCTATATAAACAGGCTTAACAGTCAGGAATTCCTGAGTCTGAATCTGAACGCCAACACAAGCTTCCTTTTCTTGGTTTGGACAGGCCTGGGGCTCCAGGGACAGCTTCTGCTGCTCAAAGGGTATTTAATCTTTTTCTCTTCAATTCAGAGCAGATCCCAAATTTCAGTTTTCCTAGAGACAGTAGTTTCTGTAAGAAATGGTTCACGCTCATCCAAAATTTTGYTTCTCTGGAAAAGGATCCCTGCCTTTTTATCTAAAAACATATCAACTGYGATAGAAAAAGTGAAACAGAAATAGTTTAAAGTCAAAAAATAAACTCGTTCATTCAGGARATTTCTAAATGGTACATTTTTGACTCAGTGAAATATTATTTTTCTGATTGATTTCCTCTAACCTCTGGGAAAAGAAATCCATTTCATGAGGAATTTTCATGAGGAATTTTCATATAGATTAATCATATTCCCACCCAAGTTATCAGAACATCACGCGTGGGAGAAGATATTTTAGCAATGGTGGGACAATCAGAACTATTTTTAGGATATATTTCTCMTAATTCCTCTTTTGCATGCCCAGTGTGGGATGGAAACTCCTGGAAAATTCCCTTCTAGACACATGGAAGCTGGCGGGCTCGAGGAGCTCGGCTTCGCCCACCGCGAGCTTGAGCAGCACAGACTCGTCCATGTAAATAGCACCTCCCAATTAGAGGAGAAAGGCAGAGAAAGTAGGTCCCAGATGTGATGTTTATTAATAGGAATAACAAAAGATACTTTGAAACCCTCCTCGTTGGGTARTTTTAGCTCGGGCTGCACTTTGTCTCCTGCGAGTGCCACAGTACTAAAGGCGGCGCGGGCCGTGCGCCGCGGGCTGGGGCCGTGCGCTTCACACACCCGTCCTCCAGCGCGCTCACAATTTACACCACGTGCTTCCTCCATCAACCGAGACGGTGATTCCAGCCAAAAGGCAGACAACAGGTCAGCAGCAGCGCCGCTCGGAAAGCCCATGGAGAACTAGGGTCCGCTCGGAGGCATCTCCTCCGATGCGGGATGAATTCCACCGCGTTMCTCTTCCCAGCTTCACAGAACTGGTGGCAACAAAATCCGGACGGGGTTACATTACTGAGGGATGTCCTATAATCTTTGCAAGGCCTCCTCAATGTATCCCAAACATGTCAAGTAACACCATGTGATTCTTTTTGAAAAACAGTTTACAAGCTGGCATTCTCCAGCTGCAGTGAGCCCTAATTTGATTACATTACCGAGACAGATCACAATGAGCTTATGTAAATAGTAATGTTATCCATTCATTCCGCGAGCTCAGATAAACTGTCATTAAAAAGGAAAAAAGCTGAAAAAAGCCGAACTAGGCTTGGCTTGAGGTCTTTAGCGAGCGCTGAGGGCGAGCAGGACGACAGCCCAGAACCYGCCTCTCGCACCTCACCGGGAATCGCGATGGTTATGAAGCAATTCCAAACGGGCCGCAAAGGGGTGGTACCCGGGAACGTCTGATAACTGCACACGAGGTCCTGTGCAGGTGACAACCCTCCTCACAAGTACCTGTGCTCGGCGAGGAGGCCCCGCTGCGCGGCCCACGGCAGCCCCGCGGCCCCGCTCCTCGCCCGGCTCCGGACAGAGCCCTCGCACRGAGCCACCCGTCCGTTTCAGCATCRTTCTCCCTGGTTAGCCCTGCACRGTCCTACGCTGCCATGTCCTGAGCRCGCTGGCCCCGCGCCAGGCAGGTCCTGGAGCAAGGGAGCAGCGCCAGGGCCGGTATCAGCAGTGTTGGTGCTCACGTACCTAAGTGCCTTCCTGGAGCGAGCCCAGGAGCGCAGAGCTCCTCGCGGGACGCGGCCCCGCAGCCAGCACCGGGCCCGGCCCGGCTGTGCGCCCAGCACGGCGCCCGTCCCGAGCCCGCCGATCCCGCGTGGGACGGAAACCGTGCGGGAAGCTCGTCCCCATGTGCAGGATGCTCATCCCGACGCGCAGGGTACTCATCCTGCTGTGTGGGATGCTCATCCCGATGCGCAGGATACTCATCCCACCGCGTGGGATGCTCATCCCGACGCGCAGGATACTCATCCCACCGCGTGGGATGCTCATCCCGACGCGCAGGATACCCATCCCACCGCGTGGGATGCTCATCCCAATGCACAGGATACCCATCCTGCTGTGCGGGATACTCATCCCGACACGCGGGATACCCATTCCGCCACATGGGATGCTCATCCCGCCGTGCTTCCGAGCAGCAGCGCCGATCCACGGGCACGGCGAGCCCCAACCTCATCTCCGACTGCCAGCCCGCACTGCTCCCGTGGCTCCGGCACACACCAACATTCCCAGGAACTTGGCCTGTCCCTATCTGCCTTTCGCCCACGTTTCTGTAACGTTCCCACTCCCTGGTGTCCGAGGACACTTTTACAAGGAAAGCCCATGACGCATTTTGCACTGTTACCATCGGCCAGAGACACGAGAGCCATTACTCATCGTATGGACAGATGTATTGTCGGGGCAGTAAAGAGCTAATCAGCTCTGCCCTAACGGCTCTCCTGGCTGCAAACAGCGAAGGCACCAGCAGGAAGGGGCTTGTACGTGTATTAAYAACCTTCAAAACAACCCGTCTGCAAAGTTTGAAATGAAACCAAACCCCTGATTTGTGCAAAAAGTAAAACTGTCATTTTCACAGAAAAGGAAAAATAAGCTGCTGCTTTTCTAGGTCTTTCATGCAGTTTGGCATTTAGACTTAAAGTACCTGCACAGCATAGGGCCAGGTTATCAAAAACTCACTGCTACTTTGCAGSAACTGCTTTTACGTCATATGTTAGCTACGTGATTAACCAAACAGGAACACTAACACGGACACTTTGAAACGGCAGATGGACCCAAACAGGTTGCTCACAAGGTGATGCCAAGCAAGGAGCCTCCGCGGGACGGGCTGGTGACAAAGGGAGCCTTCCCTGCCCGCGGAGCAGCCCCACGTGCTTGCACAAGGGGCAGGAAAGCGTCGGGCTGAGGCCACGGTGAGGAAATCGAACGAGCACCACCGAGAACAGAGCCGCAAGGCGAGAAACGGCCGCGCTGCCCCAGCGGGCGGGCGGGCGGCCCCGCGCTGCAGACGCGGCGCGTCCTCGACGGCGCGAGCGGCTCCCGCCGCAGGCCCCAGGAAACCGCCCGGGCGCTAATGGGGAGCGCTGGAAACAGCTTCAATGCGCCGAGGGCCCGAGCCCTTCCGCCAAGACAAACAGGAGAGGGTACAGATTAGCAAATGTCACCGTTCCCCTCGCCGAGCACTCAGCGCCTGGTGATAGCAGAGCATTAAACGTAATCTCTCGGTCTTCGGGGGCTGYTTGATTTTATATTGCGTTCTTATCGGGCTCTTAAAGCCCAGCGCTAACGAGCACGAGAGGCGGGAGCGGCCGCCCGCTCAGCCCGGCGCTCGCTGCGTCCCGGCGGCACTTTTGCCTTACACAGGACTCCAGAGCGGGGAGGCCTCCAGCGGCCCTTTGTCGCCATTCCAGCAACCTCGTACCAGCTTTAACAACCTTCCATCTACRCCTTACGAGGTCCAAGCGGTTCTCACCACTGGAGAGAAGGAGGGTTTCACGGACACGGGGGCGCAGACGGGGCGCGGGCTCCCACGGCGCTGCTCTGCATCCCGCAGGGCCCTCGCGGGAGAGCTGCAATCCCGGTTAGCAGCTCCCGGGAACGGTCAAGCATTGGGAGAAACAACAAGGAAACACACGTCACTGCTCAGCTCCGCAGGAGCCACCAGGGGAAGGGAAGYGCAAGCGCGGACCGGCCGCCCGTTCAGACCCCGTCCTGATGCCAGCACTAAATACTCGCCCCCGAGCAGAGACCAAACACCCGCTGCGGTCAACCAAAACCTCATCGCTGTCAGGGAGAGAGCGGCCACCCTTCCCAGGCCTGCAGACGGGCATGACGGGCCCTATTCACTGGAGGGAAACCAGGCGCTATCCAATGCCCAGCTGGAGGAACCGGCCCTCACCTCCCTCCTTGCTGAGAACACAAACAYGACCGGTATCACTTTTGGTGGGAGCAGGTTGTAGTCCATGTTACGCATTTTGGAGAGCTGAGCTTCATCCCTGGCTGTTTTTTAAGTGAATTACAGTGCTTTCTTCCCAAGTGTTAAGGCCTAATTTTCACTGTAAAATAACTTTATTTAACTCCTTCCCACCCATCCTTCTAAAAATCGAGACAGCCACCTTTGGAAAAGGTCGCTAAAAATTCCAAGACAGGACCATTAGAGGTTGTATCTATGGGAAAGTAGCCACGGAATCAGTTACCAGGCTTGGCAGAAGAGGAAGGTACCTCAAATTTCACATCTTAAGAGAAGCTTGAATTGGGTCTGTATTTACTCAGCTTGTTCAYCTGCAAAACTGGGAATGCGACTAGGAGGCATTCATGCGAAATAAAACACGAGCTGCTCTGGCAGGATGTGTTTCAGAACTGCAAAACCCTCCAAAAGCCCCAGAAAAGACAGGTCTGCGCTGGAGGTTTAGGGTCACCGCCTCTAACTCCCGCCTGCCTCCGACCTGCACAACACAATCGCACACATGGRGCTGCAGCGATTCGTTACGTGAGCAAAACACCAGCTCCAAGAGTGGAAAGCGATGCTCAGGGCAACAGATAAAGCCCTGCTGCCTGCAGCTGCAGCGATCCAACTGGATGGTTACCTTCAGTCACACGCGATCCATCTGTCTTTTGTTCTCAAGCCTTTTTAGTTATAAATATGGCTTGGTATCGACAGAATGATAAAACTGAACTTCCCCTGTATTTCATATATCGATAACCTGTTTGTTAAGATGATCAGTAATAATCATAAGTAAATAAAGCGAGCTCATGCATCTTGTGGTAATGGCCCCGCTGACACGCGCTCGCTCTGAGGTATGGGGACCTCTGGGCCGAGGCCGAAGAGCTCATACTTCATATTAGAGCACGGGGTTGCTGTGTGGGACACGTATTGACGTATAGATCTGTGCAGGGTGGGCGACGCGCTCCAGTCTTCGCCTCGCACCCGCTATGGCCGCGGCGCCCTGCGGAGCACCCTCAGACGCGGCACGGGCGCTCGGGGSACTCGTCCCAGCAAGGGCACCCGGTGCCAGGGTTACTCGGTGTCCTCACGCCACCCTCCTGCGGATGGTGAATGCGCAGCGCTACCCCGGTCCTTCACTTCCAAGTCCAGCCGTTCTTCTCTTTTTCCCCCCCAAGCCCCCTTCATGACGCGACAGGCTCGTGAGCGATGCCCTGATTTACTGCATTGGTCTCCACGCCGACCTCCCCGCGGTTAGCACTGTCCAACAGCGTCAGAGCCGCCTCCCGCGCGACACGGCCCGGGCTGCGGGAACCGCGGCATTCACCAGCTACGGACTGGAGGAAGAACAGCGAAACCGCGGTGAGCGGCCGCCTCCTCCCTGCAGACCGAGGAGGCAACAGCAAGAACCCTCAATTATTCTACCACGTTTAACGAACACAYGACTTTTTAGATGTTGTTCACGCTTTGCCCCTGTTGGCTCAAACGCCGGGTCCTTTCCATGTGCAAATCGACACCAGTTTGCCAAGTGCACGGCGTGTTGCAGGTCCCACACACGAGCACATCGCATTGCATGCACGAGCACAATCCCTGCACCTCTCCATGCTGCATTGCATGCACGA
>PTEX01000195.1:760812-843096 GCA_003342815.1 Eudromia elegans
CTCTCCCCCCGCCCCCCCGCATCTGACAGCCATGCCTAATAATTCTCTCTGCCGTGGGGTTTTTTTCTTGATGTCTTTATGTGAATATGAAGCCGGAGTGAAAGGCTCTGGGTGACCCCCGTGAGAGAGGGAAAGTACGAACCGCAGAGAGAAAGAGTGAGATGGAGACTCCCCGCGGAGCCCTCGGCATCCTCGCTGGCAGCTCACAACTTGCCTTTGTGCGGCAGAAAGGGCTCTTCTTCACCGCGCTCCCACAATAGGTGTTTTGTCACAGAGGGACAGGATAAAAAGCAGGGGGTGGGAGGCGAGATCGTCGTGGGCAAGGGGCTAGGCCTCTGGGGCCTGCAGATGTTGGAAGGAGGATGATTTATGGCTCCAGTGTCCTCGGTGGCACTTGGCTACCTTCCCAGAGCGYGGCCCGGTGCCTGCGGGAGGAGGGACGGGACGGGACGGGGCGCGCGGGCGGCTCGAGGGCCCGGCCGCACCAAGACCAAGAGCACCAAAGCACCTCTAGGGAGCCCGGAGAGGGTCGCGGCGCCCGCCCCGCGGCACCACCGCGCTGCAAACCCGCCCGCGGGAGCAGGGCACGGGCAGCAGCCGGGACGGGACGCGCCGCCTGCCCCGCGGCGGGAATCCYGGAGCCCCGCCTGGGAATCGGCACACCGGGATCTCTGCAATTCGGCCGCGCGGAGGAASCAGCGCTTCGGATGCCTCTCCGTACCCAAACAAACCTCAGAGCGTTCTGAAGTTTTCCCACTGCTCCGTAYAGCCGGTATATTTAAAAAAAAACCCACTGTGCGTTGCCAGTATCCCCGCTCGCTGAGCCAGGAAGCTCTGGAGAATTTCCAAGAAAAAGGAATCGCAGCCTAACAAGAAATACACTGCAAGACAGTATATTGCCAGGAGTTTGATTTAGGACTTTTGCTGCAGCTCCTTTCCTCTTTTAATATACAGTTTTCCACCACACTTTCTGTATAAATACTGTATCCTACAACTGACAGCCTCTTTTAGCGGATTTCTCCGTCAGTGGATTTTCTAAACCCATTTTCTGCTGCAACAAGGACACAGGCTCCACCTCTGCAACAGGCAGACCCCCGAGACAGCCTTAACACACGAGCCCAGGGAAACGGAGAGCAGCGAGACACAAAGGCAGGAGCTGCAGCATCGCTCYGCACAGAAAGGGCTCCAGCAAGACACCGAGGGCCGGAACACAAAGCACAAAAGTGCCCGGGGCCTGGAAAAGGCCTAAAGGAAGCGCCCAACGTTCCCGAGACGAGCGCCACAATAAGGGCGCAGCACAAAAAGCCGCCGCTGAAAGGCCTGTCATTAGGTCCAATTGCCAGGACCCTGCAGCACCTATTATGAGGGAAGAGCTCAAAATGCTTCCCCAAGTTTCCGGCACACTTTTCTGCATGTACTCAAAACTGTTATGGCCATTTACAGAAGGAAGCGGAGCATTCAAAATATAAGTGACATGTCCAAGGTCACGCAGAGAGTCAACTGCAGAGTCAACACAAGAGTAACTAGATCTTTGCTAAAAATCCCTTGGCTTTGACTGCCAGACAATGGCTCCCCCTCCCACGTAATCAACCAGTTATGGCACGGCACACATGCATATTTGCTGCACTAAACATGTTCACTGGAGAATAAAAATGTTCGGATGATTATCTATAGATTATATGACATTATCCAGACCTCTTTGGTTTGGAAGCTGGATGGAAATTTGATGAATTACAAGCAAGACACAAACGCTGTAAGAAAAGCTTTTCTTTGACCGTTTCTCTTGGTCTCTGCAGAAGGCAAGAGAGATGCACCGAGAAACTAAACCCCACAGCTCTGAGCACGTCCAGACTTCCCAAGTTATTATCCTTATTTCCGATATTAGCGCGATAGCACTGCTGGTATTCGACATCCTCCTCTCCATGGGGCCAGCGCGGCGGCGTTTACAGAAGCACCCAGMGACCACCGTGCCCGAGCAGAGAGCCGCAGGGGCCGCAGGGCGGGAGCCGTGGGCTGGCACCAGGGCATGGCGGCGGTGGCGGCGCCGTCCCGCGCGTCCCCGCGCTCCTGCTCGCAGGGCCCCGCGGCAGCGGGAGCAGCGCGCCCGGCCCGCGCCGCCGCAACGCGCGGCTAAAGGCCCGCTTTGTGGAGCTCTGCAAACGGGCAGGGCTCGGGAGACGGACACCGACCGTACGGCGTCCTTAGCGCTCTGCAAACTGCCACATCAGCACTAAATACCTCCACTTAGATTTTTCATTTGGATACGATGAAGCATTTTTTCCCATGGAAGGAAAAGTCTGCTCTTTGTGAGCATGGCACTGCCAGCCCAAGTTACAGTAAAGGTTAATCACAAACAAGAGACAAGTAAAATAGACAAAGAGCATCATACACTTCACTTTTCAATGGATGTTTTCATAAATGTATGAATAATTTAAATTATCATTGCCGAGTATTTATTCGAGTGTTTCAGGGGAAAAAAATGCCTCCTCCTTTTTTTCCCCTCCTTGATTCTTTTCATTTCTGTCTCATCTCTTTTATGTGCTGCATCGGCTGTTTTCTTGCCATCTGAATCAGTGCTGGGAACAATGGGATGTATGAGGGCTGAGGGGGCAGCCGAAGAATACGGCCCTTGTTGTACACTCCGTGACTTGACATTGATTAATGAGGGTGCGGACATGGGCAGAATTTGATAGAGAGCGAAGGGGAAATTGGAGGACCTGAGGGCACTAGCAGGAGGAGGGCAGGGAGATGACAGAGCGCGGCCGCGGGGTGCCCGCAGCTCCGCACGACCCACGGGGCCGCCCGCCCGGCCCGGCCCAGGGCTCCGGAGGCCGCGCGGAAGTGGCAGCATCCGCCGGGGACGAGGATCTCGGAAAGGCCCAATCCCTGCCGTGCCCTTCCGAGCCGCCCGCCAGGGATTCACGCGCAGACCTCAACCCAAACTCACAGGCTCTGTGCGCGGGGAGCAGGCCCGGAGCGAGGGGSCACCCATAGGAACGCCCGCCCGGGYGGGCGGCCRCYGGCGCTCGCCCYRCGGGAGGGCACKGAGCCGCCCCAGGRCCGCRGGCGCCTCGCGCCTAGAGAGACCCACAGCGGTTACCGCCTTCTCTTTAGGTTCCCTAACCTGAAAAGCAGCAACCGGACACGCAGTGGAACCAGTAAAAGGCAGAGCACGCTGCTGCAGTCCTTTAACATCCCGGCCAGGAGGGGTCACAAATGCAGAGGGCGCTGCGCAGASAACACCAATTTTGCATCTCTGCATTTAGCACTTCAGTTTGGGRCTGCTTTTTCCTTCTCTTTTGACACAGAGTATTGCCTAGAGGAAGAGAAACAGACGGGGCCACTTCTCCACTTTGTGGCTGCTCCGTGGTCTCAGCCCCATCGCRGTGCGCGGGGCAGGGCCCGGGCGGACGCGCAGCGGGGCCGGTGCGCGCTCGGGCAGGGCGGGCGCTCGCTCCCGCTCCTCYGCACGCCCGGCTCGCTGCGGGGACGGGGCAGCCCAGGCTGCACCACACGGTTACTCACACACTTGCACGTCCTCGTATTCGGCCAATTCTTTGGTTTCATAATTAGACCTTTGGTGCAGCAAGGAGGACGTGTCTTGCATCTCGGGATGACCCCTATCAAAAAGGCTAACGGCAAGATCTGACCCATCCAAGATGTTCACCGAAACCCTCTTTGYCCATGGCTGGAGACACAGCTGCAGTTTTAGCTATCCCAGCCCACGTAAGCGAGCGGGAGCGAGGGGCATCCAGGCCCAGAGCAGCCCCGTTCTCAGGCCCTCCACCGGGGCTGCCGCTTTGCCATTCTCCTCCACCCCAGATAAATTTGATACCTGCCAGACTAGGGACTGTTCATGTGCTAATCCGCCSGGCCGCTCATTCACAGCTGTCCCCATTTGCATTCACACGAGGCGCGCGCTCGCGGGGCAGCGGCACCGGCGCCCGCGGTGACAGCGCTGCCCGGCCGCGCGCTGGGCACGGGGGACGGGGCCGAGACCCCCCTCGGAGCACGCGGACACCCCGCGACACGGCGCGCGGGCCGGCCGTGCCCGGCGGAGCCGAGGGAGCTGCAGCAGTGGTTGGTGCTGGCCCAAGGCACCGCAGGCAGCGCCGCGGGCCACGGGCCCACGGGAGCCTCCTCTCCGGCACGGCCCCGGCCGCGTCCCGCGCTGCCCTTCCTCCTCCCAGCGCACGGAGCAGCCCCGYGATCACCTGCACCCGCAGCCCCGAGGGCGACCCGAGCCCCGCAGCTACGGCTGAACAAATGGGAGAGCTTAACTAGAGCAAGACTGGCATAAAAAGGAAGGAGAAAAAAAGAGAGGAACAAAGATTCCGTCCAATTTGCTCTTTTCGGCATTGTAAAAACTGGCCTGTTTCCCAGTATATCACTCTGCCATTGAATAAGGTCAATTGCAGAGCAGTTCTTCAGTCATCCTGATGGGTTTTCATGAGAAAGTGAATGGAGTGCAAATTAGCCAAAGTCGTCACAAGCTTTTTTACTGTCACTCTAAGCCTGACAGTCCAAAGGAAAACGAGGATTAATAAATCTAACGAACTTTCTCTATTATCCGAGCCAGGTTAGGAAACTATTTATTGTCTCCTTTTTCCCTCTGTTTCATCCATTTTGCCCGCTGCGGTGCGGCCGTTCCAGCGGAACGGAGCAAGAGCCGCCGCGCACACCCRCGCGCCTGGGCCCGTCCCCAGCACAGAACACGGGCCCCGGCCCCGCGCGAGCCCCTCGGGSCTCTAGGGCCATCCCACCGCGCCCGCAACTCCGTTACTGGTTAACAACTGAACGGGCTCTTTGCAGCGGCCGAATCCCGCGAGCTGCGACGCGCTCAACGCACGAAAACGAACATATTGCACGGGAGAAAGAATAACGACAGCCAGTTTGGCTGCTTTTAAAGAGGGGGAAAAGTGGGTTTGACTCACGGGAGAAAGGTTTTTCCTGATTATACCCCCATGGGGAAGACGATTTTCAAATTTAATATTTAATTTTTTWAAAAAAAATGCAGTAAGAGTTTTTAGCAGCTACTCTTCTAGCATGCAAATCTTTACTAATTTACCAAAATAATTTGTATTTGGGTGGCTTCTGAAAAATTAGTTGAACTAAGAGAGAAACATTCTTGCTTGAAGCGCTCTCAGAGACCAGGAGGTCAGGCCAAGCCAAGCACAGACGTGAAGCAAAACCACTCCAGGATGCATTTAGCAKCTTTTGTTTGCCCGGGGGGTATTCTGTTTATATCTAAATATACATGTATATGTCTGTGCATAATTTTTGTCGTTGCTCAAGCGCACGTCTGCCCAGCACAGAGCGCTACCCCCCGTAACATGCAATGCGCTGCAATKAGCAGTTTGCATCGGGAACCTCCCAGCCTTCAGACACGTGCCGAGCGCAGGGAGCGCCTTCCCGCCCGCCGGCTCCCAGGGCCCTCGGGAGCAGGGAGGGAAGGAGGCAGCGGGGCCGCTCGCCGCGGGTGGGAGCAGGCGCCTCGTCCCGCCGGAGGTGGGAAAGGGCTCCAGCACCCGCCCTGAGGGCTAGGAAGGCACCAGGGATGGGGATGAGCAGCACAACCACGCTTCAAATGCAGCATTAGTACCTAACTAATTAGTACTCCTAACCAAAACAGCCAGCGTTCTGAGCAGGGAGCGGCGGCCGAAGGGGCGTCACGCGAGAGGCGCCGGCAAACGTGGCGGGCTCTTCCCCGCAACCCTCGGAACGGCTGCGTCAGACGACGCCTCTTGCCATTGCTCGTCTCTGCACCGACAACAAGCACGTGCTCTCCCCTCATGTTCTGCTAACCTCCTTTCCTTTACAGCAAGAAACAAAGTCAGAGCCAGAGCAAGGTTTCACTGCGGCAGGTCCTCAAAAGGACGTTCAATGTGCGCTCCCCTTTCCCGGTTTCCTCCAGTTCGATGTGGGTTCCCCTCTTCCCGTTTTCCTCCAGTCCGATGTGCGCTCCCCTCTTCCCGGTTTCCTCCAGTCCGATGTGCGCTCCCCTCTTCCCGGTTTCCTCCAGTCCGATGTGCGCTCCCCTCTTCCCGGTTTCCTCCAGTCCGATGTGCGTTCCCCTCTTCCCGGTTTCCTCCAGTCCGATGTGCGTTCCCCTCTTCCCGTTTTCCTCCAGTCCGATGTGCGCTCCCCTCTTCCCGGTTTCCTCCAGTCCGATGTGCGTTCCCCTCTTCCCGTTTTCCTCCAGTCCGATGTGCGCTCCCCTCTTCCCGTTTTCCTCCAGTCCGATGTGCGCTCCCCTCTTCCCGGTCTCCTCGGGGTAACCAGCCCCGCAGCTCGACGGGCCGCGGCTGCTCCGAGGTTCCCAACTCCCCCTCCAAGGGGGCTCCCGCGCCGCGCGGCCGAGCCGGAGGAGACCGCTCGGCACTCCAAACAATCCGGGGTTTGTTGAGATTGCCCCTCTGCTACTTTTACAGTCGCTTGTCATTCTGTTTAACAAGAGGAAAAACTTTCCTGACCATCTAAATTATGCCATTCAAGATATTAAGGAAAACACACATACCCTGAAGTAAAGGTAAAATTATGCTGCAATCATCAAATCAGCCTCTCTTCTTTATCCCATCTGTATATGCTCCTTGTAAATGCTCGAGTATTGCCTGGAAAGCTACACGAGCAGCCCAGTCCTACCTGCTTGCCACTTAAATTGCTGGTATTTTAATCTCATCAAAGAATCTGAGTTTTTTCTTCCTGCTGTTTTGACTTTGCTGTCTCTTACTCTTGTCACATTCACTAGTTTTGAATAAATGCAGAACTTGCATTTACAAAATTTGCAATCTGCGAGATTGTTTAAGCGATTTATCAAATACCTTGATTGAACACTTATTGCCCTTCCAGTCCTGAATCTCATTTAAACTGACTGGGCTTGACAGGAGCCTTTAGAAGGAGCCTGGAGAAATGGATGGGGGCTGCGGCGGGGACAGCGCGGGGGCCGGCGGYGCCGGGGGACGGCACCCGCACACGGGCAGCCCCGTCCCCTACTCCCCATTACCCTTTCATCTCCGATAACAGCACGACACCCACAGCCGGGTCGGTCCATTAAGGAGGCCGGCACAAAGGCCCCGYGGGAAGGCTTGCAAGGCACGGGAAGCCAGCGGCACCCAGGCCCTGGCACTGACATTCAACAGCATCTCTCCGTGGAGCTGAAGAGCCTGGAATTCGGTTACGCTCCGCACGGCCGCGCAKGCCACGGGGCTTGAGCAGGAGCCGGCGCCGCTCCGCACACACGTGTAACGTGGATACCSGCCGGCAGCAAAGCAGCGTTCCAACGTCTGCAAGGCTGAAAACAGCACCTGCAGCCAGGGCCTCGCTCGGCGCCTGCCCCAGCGCCCGTGCAGCCAGCACGGCCCCCGGCAGCCCAGGCACCGTCTGAGGCTCCTCCTCAGCCGGGCATTGAGCACCTCTGCTCCCAGGTCTGCTTCCCTTTCGGAGCTTCTGCAGAGCTCCGTCCTCGGGCATCACCCCTGGAGCTCCAGCACCTTACACTGGGCAGGGCACGTTCGGAGACGAGCCCACAAGGGAGCAGGGGGCGGTCACCTGCACGAGCACATTTTCCTCTGCCACAAACTCCTGATGTGCTGGGCTGACACCCCGGGGCCACCCCACGGCTCCCAACCAGAGCCAACCAGGGCAAATCCCACCGGGAAGCAACCACCACAGCAGCTCTTTCCGCCAGGGATGTCAGTGCTCAGACACAACTATCCGTCTTTGCCTGCACTGGGTTCATCAAAGAAGGAAGGAAAATAAAGAAAGAAACTAAGCCAACTACAAGGCCAGTTACACTGCCCTGTGCTCCCTGCTTCTCTCCCTCTCCTAGGAAAGGCCTCCTTAGGACTCCAGAATTTAAGGCACAACCGGTATGTTCTCTCCCAGTGCCTTTGCTTGGTCTGCAGTATCACTTCCAGCGGGATACTCAGTCAGAGAGCAAGCCAGGGACAAAGAGAAGCTGCCTCACAGCCGGCATGGAAAACCKTTCCAAAAATAACAAGTAAATGGGTCCACATCAGAGCAGATTTCAAGTACCCAGAGTTTGGAGGCAACTCGATAAAGAGCTTCCATCACTAACAAGCTAGCAAAGATAAAATAAATGGGCAGAATTTGTTTCGGTTCGTAACAGATTAAGATGACATGCACTTGCAGCATAACTGATGGGCTATTTTCTTCTTAAACCTGTTGTCTTTCACATGCATGACATGGGAGATTATTTGAATGCTCCGTCCAGACTCACGCGGGACAATGTGCTTCCAAAATTATTGGCTCTAGGTAAGCGCATTCTTAAAATCAACCACTCACCCCACATCCAAATAAAAGTGAGCTTTCCTACCCATTCTCCCCAAGAAAGGAAGCTCAGAGCCCTTTTATGCATTGTGAATGGCCCACCTAATTTAGACTGAATTATACCCTAACCTTCATTTCCCCTTTACTTCTTTGCTTCATTCAGTGGTTTCTGACTTCAGCTAATTCACTAACAATCCCAGCTGGTCCTTCCCAGCTCCCAGT
Source organism: Eudromia elegans (assembly GCA_003342815.1). NCBI lineage: Eukaryota > Metazoa > Chordata > Aves > Tinamiformes > Tinamidae > Eudromia > Eudromia elegans. The sequence continues at coordinate 769,324 of PTEX01000195.1, forward strand.
TCTTTAGCACATTGTCCAAGGAAACTATGTGCTCCCATCTACACTGGTATTCCAGTCTCCAATTAACCTACTGCTGAGAGGCTTTACCCCCTTTCCTCCATCCATTCCTCCGCACACACTTTTTTTTTTTTTTTAACCTTTTACTTCTTGAAGGGCAGCCCAAGATCTCTTCCAGGTGAGGAGGCGTTCTGGGAATTTGGTGCTGGTTACCCAGGAAGACAAAACRCGCAGCAAGACGGCAGCCACGAGGACACAGTCCAGGCGATGCAGCATTCCAACGGGAAGCGCCGAGCGCGGGCGCTTACGGCACAAGCAAGCAGGACAACCAGGAGTGTTGTCCAGGAGCGCGGCCGTTCSCAGAGCCAGGCACCGAGCAAGTCGATACGGGGCCCCGTGTCCATTTGTTTTGATTTATCTCACTAACTTCAATTGACAGTTAATTCATCAGAGGAGGAAAATGCCAGTCTAGTGAAAACACAACTCGTGAAGGAGAGAGAACAAAGTGGAAAACACACAGTGTGGATAATGCAGGTAATAAATTAAAAGATGCAGTATCAGGACTCTATCATTGGCATTCTGGGCGCTCTATATGCCCAATCTTGCCAATTACAATTTAGAATAAGCAGCAAATTTACACACGCATTTACTGATATATACCCCACACAGGCACAAGCTCTTCAAGAMATGAAGCTATTTGAAAAAATTAGGAAAAGCATCCTAACTTATCAGTCCTGGCAACCAGGCAGCATTGGTGCACTTCTAAATCTCAACAAACAGGATATTTTTTTTTCCGAAGCGATCTTTTAGGATGCAAGTTACTCATCAGCCCTGTGAAGGAAATTCAGATATACCAGCCCCTCAGGGAGCATCATAAATCTGTATTGATCATAAACCAAACGAGCCAAAAGAGGACAGCCACAAAGCAAGATAATAGGAAGGAGCTTTTCCCTTCCTTCCCGTTTCTGTCACTTTAACGGGCACCTTTGCACTCCCCTGAACGTGCAGACCCCACTGGACTGGAGCCCTTAMCCAGGGGGACTTCCAAGCACCTTCTGGAGGTGCCCAGGGCTTAGGGGAACTCACATTATTTCTCAGACATCTATGAGAGCAATACATTTGTTTTAATCTAACAAGGATAAGTAACACCTTCATTTGTTCAATTAAATACATCATTTCATGGAAACTCTTTCAATATGAAAAAGAGAAAAACTTCTGCGAGGAAGGGTGAAATTAAGATGAACTGAAAGTAGTAGAAACTGAAGATGCTTCTCCACTCAWACTCCACAAGCCACAGCATAATAAATCGCTTTGAGTAGCATTTCTAAGTGTGAAATTTCCCAGCTTATTACCACAAAATCTTGCAGTAAACTGCAGGCAAGAGGAGCATTTTCACTGTGAATGCTGAAATCCACAGAATAAAAGATAGAAAGTGGGAAAATGTGCAATTTGCAATATAAACACTGGTGCTCCACTGGCAGGGGAGCAACACCGGCAAGCAGAACAAATGGAAGGAAAGACCAAGGTCTCCGGAGGGCAGAAGTGCCCTGCCAGGCAGAGCTACGGCCCGTCCAGCCCACTACACTACCCCAYACTCCTCTCTGTCATTTGCTGTCATCCCAAACCATTCCAGTTCTCGCCACCATCCTTGTCACTAACGTCCCTTCATGGGTGGGTCGGTCCTTGCCCACCTGAAGACCGCGACATCGATGACAGGGGACGTGGGAGACRCCCCAGGCCCGCCCTGCAGCTCCCTTCCCCTTCACACAGAATTGCTCTCTCCAGCTCACACCTCGCTCTATGCGTTTCACCAAGTGCCAGGGAATTTGTTGGACGGCACAACCGTGGCTTGAAGCAGCAAAGGCCACCTCAGCTCAGCTTTGGTCCCCACCCGAATCCCCTCTCTAAACGTCTTGGAGCTGCTCCATGCCGATGCCTGTCGGGCTTTACGAGCTGTTCTTGGCACAGTTCTCACCCTCTGGCCCCCTCGCAGCTTCACCCTGCCCTCGCCCTTGGTGCCCGCCGTGTCCGTGGCCTCTCCCATCCCCTACGGCACGGGGCACCAGGACGCAGCAGCGGTTCCAAATCCGCCCGTGCTAACGTTTCAGGCCAGGCCGTGCCCGGACGCGTACGCAGCACCCAGGAATAACCGTAACCGCCACTACCCAAACCAAAGGTTAAGTCGCTGGAGCTGTATTTAATTCCTCCTTTGCAAAAGCTTTCAAGTCAACTCAATTAAAGTAATCCACCACAATGATYCAACCTCCATGGACAAGGACCCCCGCGCCCCCAGCTGAGCAGCTCATGCTTTAACAGTGATGCTTGAAAACTGTTAAACAAAAACAACCCTTGCTTTCACCCTACACAAGAGGAGGAAAGCCAAGCCTATAGCACCAAAGAGATGTGATGTCCTGGCCTATGAGGGACGCCTTGCCCACTCCAACAAAGCTCCCTATGTTGCACTGACTGAGTATTCACCTGCACTAGGGTGGACAAGAGCCCCCYCGCCTCGACGAGGGACAGTCCTCGGTGTCACCGCCAGCAGGACCTGGTCACTCGGCTGCTGCTTGGGGCCGCCGCTTTCCGRTCTCAAGACAGGAGGCCCGTCCAGCTCCCCACCTTCCTTCTAAACCCGCGGCTCGGGGGTCCTCAGCCTCCCCCTTGCCTTCCCCTTGCTCCAAGTTTAAGGCAGTTCACCACTTACGGTCATGTACAGCTTACATCTCAGTAAATCCAGAAGGTGTCTGATGAAAAAGAGGGACTAGCCAAGCATCTTAATCCCCCTGTTCATTCATGCTCTCCGTAATGTTCTTTCAGGCCTCCGCTGAGAGACTCGGCTGAAATGAAGGCTGATAAATTAGTCTGGAGGGAAACAAGGCAGATTCTGCTTGTAAAAGGTCATTCCAACTTTGTTCTGGGTGAGGGTTTATCTTGACTGCAGCTGCGACAGACAATGGCCGGGGCCTAAACGGCAGAAATCCAAGCTCTGCTCATGAAATTACTGTGCTGATAAGGTAGAATGGACTTCAGTGAGATCTAAATGGGAAAGGGAGGCGGAGGACAAGGGTGAAATGTAGGTATTTTTGAACATGATTGAACAGGGATGACACAATAAGATGTACAATTAAAGCAAYGACTTGCCCAGGCATTGTGTCGAGGCGATGGAACACACTGCCCGCTAATCAGATCAGAAGCAGAAAACCCCCGTCCTCGGCGCGGAGCGACGCGCTCCAACACCAGCACCAGACAGGGCGCTTCCCATAGCAAAACCGCCACGGAACACATGAAATGCAAGGGCATTTCTCAAAGCTCGGGGCTCCGGGACTARCTTATTGTGCAGGACACAATTTCCAGGGCTGGCTGGCAGACTCACCTGAGAACTAGCAACGCGTTGCCAAGAGCAGCTCCAAAGGGCTGCACTGAAAGCACCAGGAGCAGCACGTGGGGGCAACAACACTCACCAGGGGGAAGAGCCTTTAACATTYTAGGCTCATTTGATGCACTTTGGAGGCGAAGCGCCCGCGTGGGGGCACGTTCCACGTTGCTGCCGCCCCAGGGCCGCGTCTCCGTTGCGTACCCAGCCCACCCCAAGGCGCACAGCTCGCACCAGCGCAATGACACCAGCCACAGCCAGGAGCGCCAGCCTGGAGCCCAGCGCAGGCCCCCGCTCGTCCTCTTCTCAGTGCCAGGACTGCGCTCCCAAGGCCACGGCTCATCCCGTAGAAACCAGCCGAGAGCAGCACGGCWCCGCAATGCCCCCCGCTTCGGAAGGCGCAACCAGAGCGCCCCGGGACGGAGCCCTCCTTTAAACCACCACACGCATTTATGGCTTAATTCCAACTTATCGACCACTTCCCTTTACAAAAGCCTCCTGTGTTCTAATGCTCCAACAGCCAAACTTCTCCGTGACGGGAGAAAAATAAATGTAAGACTTGTAGAAAGGTTAAAATTGCTGCGGAAGGAATCGGGTCCTGTATCCCGCAAGGCTCTTGACAACAAAACCAGCTATTTTCCAAACCCTGTGGTCGCCACTGAGCTATTCTTGGGATTTCCCCCAACACCCCACCCCTCTTTTAAGCGTGGATGATAAAATACTGTTTCTGAAGCTGGTATTCATGGATGTCTCTTGAAGACGAAAAGAAAATATTTATTTCCTTTTTCTGCTTGTGAATCAGAATGTTCTATTTAAAGCAAGTGCCCTCTGCCGGATTCCTCATGAGTTATTACCCCTTATGGAAATAAAGGAGAAATATCAGGAGGTATTCTTAGTCATTCCCTTTCCCTGTCTCTCCATTTTTTTCCCCTTAATTCCTTATATACCCATGTTTTAGAGAAGTGCCTAAGATAGGGAAAAATATCTTGGCATTCTTGGGCCYAAAAAAGACTCACTTTTTTAACCCTGATGTTGAAACATTTGATGAAGCACCAAAAAATGGTACAAATTTCAATCATGTTGCTTGGATGCCATTAAAGCTTTTTTCCTTGTTATCCGCGGTTCAAGCTGATTAAGGAACCCCCATCCTGCAGACCCAGTTGCAGGGAACGGGATTCCGCCTCCGGAACCATCACCTTCCCCCTCGCCGTTGTTCCCGTTTAACCAGACGCCGGGCCCACCTAGGGCACGGCCTCGCACACCTTCTCCAGCAGCTTCCACGGCTGCTCCCTCCTCCCAGGAGCACGGAAGGCAGTTTGGGACACAGCAGTTCATAAACTCCTTCCCTGAGCAACGGCGGCAATTACACTAGCATTATTCTCCAGCCAAAGGGAAAGGCCGAGGCCAAAAAACGAATGACTCRGAAGACACATGAAAACCTGCAAGGCAATGTCATCACCTCCTCCCAGGCTAACTGCTAGGAGAACATCGCAAAGAGGCGAGTGCAGAGCTTGSAGGCTGCTCATCCGAGGAGCTCACGTCCTTCTCTAAGCACCATTCACTTCTTTAAGCAAGCTGGGTCAGATTCTTCAGGGCAAGGAGGGAATTAGGGCTGCATGTTCCTGACTGAGGAATCCTACAGGACCATCACAGCTGGAACGATGTTCAGACTCTCCTTCCTACCTCTACGTATTTYAGGCCCAAGGAAATACAGTGCAGTTCTCCTCTCCGCAATCAAAGCTACTCCTGTGAAATCAATGTCCGCTGGCACGTGCAAGCGTTTCAAAAGCAAACCAAAACAAAGCACGCCACAGAATATTCTCTTTTGTGGGAGCACGGAGCTCGGACCGTTATGAATCACTGACACCAAAAGCATCCCCGGTATTCAGGACCCAGCAGTTTTCAGCTGACCCAGATGTGAAGCCAGGAACTCTCACTGCATCCCTRGCTGCTTATTCTTCATTTATCTGCAGTTATTTGTCTTTCAAGGGACAGTTTCCATCTTCGACCCAAAATATTAAAGGAAAKCATAGATCTTCCATATGAAAAAGGCAAGTCTCTCATCTCCATGAGGCCCCAAATTCTCTTGTGTTTCAGYAAACATTTTCTCTTAAAATAAAAATTCACACGAAGGAACTATATGTTATAAATGGTATGTGCTCCGTGAAGCAAGCTGAGCTAAAAACATACCTGAAATCCTTCCAAAGTCCCTGGAATCCAGTCACTGTATTTCCCTCCAGGACRCGATTCCCACTCCCCTCTCAGCAAAACAACACAGTGCTGCTACAAACACCATTATTTACTCAAAAAAGGGATGCAAATCGTTACCCACAACCAACAGGCACTTTTTAAGGCCCGAGCAGCCGTAAAGCGAACACACACTGTGGTTTATTTAGGGTGCAAATTTATTGCAGAAGGTAAATGTTTGAGGAAAAACATATAAAAGCCAAGACAGTAGAGAAGTAAAGTACATTAAGTGGGAGGTGTGTTCACCCATGTCAACCCCATTGCTCCTATCTGACTGTAATAACAAGGACTACGTATCTTTTCTTTCCAGGTCAGACACAGCATTCGCTACTTCCTAGGATGTTTGGGGCTATTAGGGGAAATACGGAGTAAGCTGCATCTCTTAACAAGTGGTATCCTCCTTTCACCGCCTGGAGCTAGAGGGTTTCCATTCACGAGTATGAACTACAGGACATGAATGAGGACCATCAAAACATTAGTTTGGGTGTGCAGAACCACCACTTTCCTGAGATTAAAACTGCTACTAATATACCAGAAAAAAAAGGCAATTCGACCACAGCGCTCATATCCCAAATACCCAGCAATAAGAACTTAGGAAKAAGTATTACAACAGCCATCAAGTCACCAAAGTCAAAACCACAGGTTGCAGAGAAGTATTTCCAAAAAACACCGACCTGTAGGAAACACTTGTTAGTGTGGAAGTACAGACCCAATCCTTGGATCGCTGCGATGGATCCATCACTGTTGTAAGAAACAACAGATGGAGGCAGCAGTCTAGTCAACACGAGCCACAGAGTGACAAAAAACACGTCCTTCTTCCCTTTCCTTTTGCTGCCAGTTGTCAGCCTGAAGAATTTTAGGAGGCTTTTCCAACCTTACTCTCCAAGGAGACAACTCAGACAGCAGCATACGRGCAGAGGCAGTATTTATCACATGAATTCCTGCTTGGAATATGGAAGTATTCAAGTATGCTGCTCAGAAGTGAAACAAGGAAGACTTTCAGWGATTAAAAGGAGGTTTCTGAGCTGTCTTTTAACAGAGGAGGAGTGAAAAGCCCTGCGCCCTTTCTGCAGGTACAAGCAAGGTCAAGAGACAGTGTCAGTGCGGGTCTAAGACAGGGTTTGGGGACATTGATGGAGGACAAATACTCCTTCCCTTCAGATATGAAATGTTCCTGTCGAGTCAGAGAACAGAGGGAGGCCGCAGATCCACAAGAAGCACCACAAGGAAAGTTTGCTCACGTACAGCAGAAAACAGACAGCAGCAAAGCCAAGGTGGATGGAAATCGATAGACAGCGCTTGTTCCAGGCCCGGCATTCCGCTAGCATTGGAGAGAAGGAACATTACTGCAAAATATCAAYGTAAACAGAAGCTCGCATCAAAAATAAATTAGGAAGTTGTTGAAATAATAGAAAAAAATCTTATCCAGATTGCCCTCTTCTGTATTACCCAAAGCTTACAACTAACCAATGSTACATATTCCTAGGGGAGAACAGGGCTCGGTTCCAGAAGGATCCTGACTGCTGTTTTAGGCAATCTCAGGTAGCCCATAGCATCTCGACAGGGCAAAGTGTTTCCTGTCCTTTAACAGGGAAAGAACCAGTGGACAGAGYAAAAAGGGAACTCTTGACTCACTCATTCAGCCAAACCCCGACTTTAGCACTTCAGAAATTTGCTACTGCAGAGGAAACTACAGAGTATGATTGAGCATTGTTTTTACAGGGYCTTTTGCTTTTTTCCTACACTTTGGACACATTAAAAAAGTAAACAAGAACATCTGGATATATTTCTTCCGGCTTCACAGAATCGAGCTGTTCGCGGATTTTTCAGATTTTATAACTAGAAATGTAAACATCATCAGGCATAAGACACATTTTAAATTATGTGTGGACTTATGGCCCTGGTTTTCAAAGAAAACAAAGCTCYTGCACTTGTCCTGCAGGAAAAGGTACCTTCAAATCAAGCAGACGGGAGCAGAGGAGACCACAAAGGTTYCTGGGACAATCCCAGGGAAGCAAGGAGACCACCACAAGAGTTCTGGGATTGGGCACACTTTCCTATTGAAGATTGGTTTCTGTTTAGCTCCTGGGGAAAATGACTTTYGTATTTATTTTCCCTGCTGCAGAACAAGAACTTGGGAACATCAAGGGTGTTAATGGGTACATGTTATTTTACTATGAGCAGTTAATAAGGCCTGCACAGCTAACACGGGCTGGGAGTCAAAGGTAGCACACCCAACTACAAAACATGATGCGATTAATCTTATTTCTTCCACTGCGACAAGTCCTGAACACAGCCTCAAAATGACAAGCGCTTTCAGAAGTGACCCAACATCATCTAATCCCAACCCTCCTCTCRCGGCGCCAGGGCAGTACCTGTAGCCCAAGAAGGCATCCTAAAGCCTTTCTGCTGCTTTCTAAATAGCACACACAACCCGCGAGCCCCAGCGACGTGGGGAAATACGGCATCAGCAAAGTCACTGTGCCTGTCCCTAGGCCGGGCCCAGCTCAGTCCAGCTCAAGGAGCAGCCAGCAGAGAAGACAAACGAGCGCGATTAATCACATTCGGCGTGCTTACCTCCCATCCAAAGTTTGCTTCCTTCAACGTGCTCCTCTGTACTGTCATATAAGGTCCAAATCTTTCCCCAACTTCAATCTTCTTTTTGGCCCAAATCCCTAGCCCTGCGCCTGGAATCGAAGATTCTCTGAGTTCAAAATCTGCTGGGATTGGAATGTCATCAGGAATGTAGACGGGAGCTTCGTAAGGCGAGCCCTCCTTGGGAGTGAAGTCCTCGCTGGGGGGAAAGGGTGACGGAGGCCCCACGGGGATGGGGGACATGATACTGTCCTCGGTTTCCTCCTCGGCGCTCTCGCCAGCAAGGAGATCGGGGTCGGCCTCGTACATATTATTTACAATCTCGCTGTCACCTAGAAGGGGAAACAGCAGAACAAAACACACTGAAACACTCACAGCTTCACCCGGAAAACCCTGCCCGTGTGGACACGCACACGGAGAGGTTCCCTTTAAACACAAGGGGCATCTGCATTCGGGTATTTTGAGATTAAGAAATCAAACTCCCTAGGAGTTACTAGACAATGAAACACGGAATCACTATGCAGACCCGGCAGCCTGCTCGGGAGGAACACGTGGCCATCTGCCCGAGAGGAGCCCGTGGCCAGGCTGCACCGCTCGGAAGCAGGGGAAAGGGAGCGTTTTTCACCCAAAAGGGAGTCAGAAAGGCGGGRGGAAGGAGGGTTACAGCTGAAGGGGAAAGGAAAACACATCTGCCACCCAGGACCARTAGCTGGAGTATTTTGGGAAGGGTTTTGCCGCCTCTCGATTAGGCAGGAGGCGGCGCAGCTTCCACTAGGACAACAAGCCCAACAACGGGCGCGTTGTGGCCGCGCCGAGGCGCGAGGGACGCCCACGGCGCCCATCCATCACGGCCCTCGTGCCGCCGGAGCGCCCAGCAGGAACTCCTTTCCTCCGCGGGTGCCAAGCAGGGCAGGGATGGGGAGCGGCAGGACGGGCACGCGCTCGTCCCTTTGCACGCCGGGACGCGCCTTTGCACGACGGATAAATCTGCCCGGCGCTTGGGAGAGCAGCACGGGTTCTCCCAGGCCCAACCCAAGCGGCAGCGGTCGGGGCGCACCGAGAGGGAGGAGGGTCGGCCGTTTGTGACCCCTCCTGGCGCAGGCGCGCACGGAGCTCCCTGCCCGTGTCCCCTCCTGGGCGCGCAGCCCCGGGCCCGGCCTCCGCGCGCCTGCAAATACTTGTGGTTGCCGTCGGTGTTTTCTCTCCTGGCATTAGCAAGTCAAATTATTTTCTACTCTATGATTAGCCTCTTTTGCACTTAAGAAACAGGAATTCCARCTGAGTTGAAAAGCAAAACCAGGTTTAGGAGAAGGCGACCTGTGAAAACTCGGGCCACAGAGGCAGAGAATAAACCAGGTCGCCCCTGACCACCATGGCTCGAGTCCCTCCACGTGGGGCAATCAAACCAGGTCTGATTAAACTCCAAATTACTCTGAATTTGAGCAGGTTGTGCAGTCTCTTTTTAATGCCGTTCTCATCATCCCACAGGACTCCGCCACGGAAACGCCTCCTTATCTAAGAGGGCCRAGCGGGGCACGCTGACAGACACGGCACAGAGCCCCCGGGGCCTCCGCGCACCCCATGGCCCCGGCCCGCACAGGGGCCCCCGGCCTCACGCTCCAGCCCTGCGGCCCGTCCTGCTCCCCCCCCACACCGCGACCTCCTGGGCTCAACGCGGCAGCCGGCGCCATGCCGGGTGCTCGTGGAAAACCGCCGCCTCTCCCTCGCGCACGGAGCGGCGACGGGCTCGAGGGCGCGCTGCCGCCGGGCCGGGCCGGGCGGACGCTGCTGCGAGTCGGGGCTGGTCAATGCAACGGACACGTGAAAACTTCCGCCGGTGCCGCTTGCTGCGGGGGCTCCCGGCGAGTTCCCGCTGGCTCTAGGGGCTGCCGGGAACCCCGTGCCCTGCAGAGGGGCTCGAGGCACCGGGTCCGCGCGGGCGGCACCGAGGAGCAGCCACGCGGGCACGGCCGGGCCGGGCGGCCCATACCAGAGAGCAGGTTGCCACCTGATGGCCACAGCTGAAATACGGTGGGAGCAGAGGCTGCGCTGGTGCCCGCACGGCCCCGCCACGGCCACGCGTCCTTCCGTCCGCGAGCGGCCCCAGGGACACTCATGGAACGGACACCTGGGGGGGGCGGCCACACAGGGCACGCGGATGGGCCACCGTGCCCCTCGCCCACGGTGCGCTCCTGTGCCGGAGCAGTCAGCCTGCTAGGACGAGCCCGAGATTAACTTTGCAGCTCAACGGGCACTTCTGCTAGAAGCTGGTATAACTCTGTCCACGTTTTTCCCCAATACACGAGGAAAATACCTAGGAATATCCTGCTTGCAATAATGTTTTTCTTCCCTTGGGCTGTCCCGAGACTTTTTCCCGCCCAGCTCCAGCAGAGCTCTTGGTGCACGGGCCCTGCGCCCCCTCGGGCCCCACGGCAAGCCCTGCTCTGCCCGCTGTGAACACCGTGTTGGAGGGCGGCTCCTGATGCAGAACGCAGGGCGAGGCCCCTCCGGGACACCCACGTTCGCAGGCGGCACCGGGGGCTGCCGCAGACGGCAGTTTTGGGGCCTCTGCTGTGCAAATGCGACCTGTGCCCGTCCCCCCGCGCACCCCGAGCGGCCTCCCAGGCACCCGCGGTCAGGGACCGCGCGGGCAGCGGCCCCACGCGTCCCTCTCATGGAGAGCTGCCCCGGAACACACTAGGAACCATTTAGTCCCGGGCAATTGTAGGGACTGCGGAATTATGCAGACACGGAGACAGGGGGGAATGAGTCAAGGAAACAGGACGGAAGAAAAGGAAAGAGACGAAGATAAAACCCGGCGTTTTCACACGCAAAACCTCCTTCACGTTTACTCTGTGTWTCTGTACTCCATACCCACGGCCTGCATTGTGTGCATTGTATTCTAATTATTTTCCCTCTCAGAACAACAGCTGATTCAGGTTCTTCTACTGAAAAGAAACAAAGAACAACTTATATGGGAGATAGGAAAAACAAGAGCACATGAGTTAATTGGCTACATTTTCAAAAAAATCTTCTAAGAAGAGCCTCTGCAGAGCGTGGCTGTAAGAGAACAGGTATTATGGATTTGAAGTGCCTTTAGTTTTAAGTTTTTAAAAAAAAGCTACACTTTTCTTTTATTAAGGGATTTCTGCTGGCAGAATGAAGAATCGAGCTTGTAACAATATTTCAAAGTGTTCCTTAATACGCATTTTCCTCTAGTAAAACCAGCAGGGAAAGTGTCCAAATAACTCTCCACTAAATGCCAGGATTATATTTCCAGCAAAAGTCGCGTTCAGGCATCAGAAATATTTCCAGCCGGGAGCCCGCTGGAATCAGCTGCTGGCGCGGGGGGTGTCTGTAACCGCCCCTCACCTGAGCGCTCCCTGCCCCGCGCTCCCCTCCACGTTCCAGCCTAGGATGACATCTTGCTGGGCTAAAAACTAAGCCCGTGCCCATCTGGATGCAGCAGAAAGGGGGCTACTTTGAGGGAGGGAAAGGCTGACCTATCCCACTGCTGAAACCCTCGGAAAACAGTGTTTGTCTTTGGGATTTCTGGGGCTGAACAATTTACAAAACAGCAACTCCAAAGAGGCATCACAAGAAAATACAGTGTGTTTCACACACGGCTGTTAATAAAGATTTCTGAAGAAGAATCTATTAAAATAACGTTGGAGAACGAAACCCTGGGAAGGGGGAGATGAATGCCTAAAGAAAACGCCTCAATTTGTAAAGAAAATATATTACTGCTTTTCAGTGGTTTGCTTGTTTTTGCTCTAAAATACTTTCCCTTTCATGTTTTAATGTTCCTACCTATAGAAATTCTCCACAGAAATTTCTTTGTTGGCAATGGAATAAGACAGAACTTCAAAAATTATTGCAAGCTAATTTTTTTGCTAAAAGTTACCTATTTAGAATAATAATAATAAAAAAAAAAAAAAGCCGTGAGACTAGATCTCCCCAAACTAACAAACGATGCTGGATATTCCCCCCAGTCCCGAATGTCAACCACGGAACAAGAATAAAGCATTTGCAAGTCGCCAAAAGGAGACCTTGCAATTGGAATTCACATCTCTGCCAAGCGAGAGCTTTTCGGCYCTTGTCACCGTCTCATTGTCATTCTGCTCACTGCGGCTTCCCCAGGGCCCAGGACAGGAGCCCTGCCGTTATTAACATAACAGATTAATAGCAGCGGGAAACGACATTTTCACCGACACGCTAAATATTAATAATAATCGATAGCAATTTATATTTCCTATCGTGAGCCAGGCAAAGGCACCCCGGGCCCGGCGGGGGGGCGCAGGGGCAGGGCGAGCAGAGGGGCAGCGTCGGGGCGCTGCGGAATCAAAGGGAACCGGGAATCAATGCGGGACGGAGGGCTGCGCCGTGAGGTGGGTGTCAAGAGCAGAGCTCTGCTTTCACGGTCCAGGGCCGCTCCAGAGCTGGATTTTCCATTCCTAGGCAMAAAATATTCCGGCGGAGCTCCCCAGTCCTACATCACACAACAGAGAGCAGAGCCCTGCGGGAACAGGGGGAGGCTCCTCCTGCTTTCACCAGAGCAACGCGGTGCTCTGCGAGCTGCACGTTCTTGACACTCACTAGACTCCTTGTTTTWATTCAGGTATGTACAAATTCACCCAGTTTCGAGATCTGCATTTCAAGCCTGCCTTGTAATCAGATAGTTTTCCATATATTTTAATATAAGCACACGTATTTTAATATAAGCAACTCGCAAAGCTTGTTGCACCCTTCTAGGGAATTATTAAAGTTTTCAAAATAAAACTTTTGCAGCGTTTCCTAATGCTCCTCTCCCACCRTGACTGCCGGTAGCAGACGCACACCAGCGCAGGCCCTGCCCATTAGCCAGCTCCCAGCCGCCCTCCCCACGTTTGTGCTGCTAAAACCAAACCCGACCACTCCAGCTAAAGGCTCCTCGGCCAGACGTGAATTCCTCTCTGTCACTGAGCTGAGTCCTCCCAGGGCTGCAGGAGACCCACAGGGTTTCCATTCACCAGGTTCAAGGACGCGCTTCCCTGCAGCAGCCGCAGACCTCAGCGCTTGACCCACGAGCTGCGGTTTGCCAAGCCGGGACACCCAAGGCCGGGCAGAGCCCGCGGGGAGCAACGCTGCCGCCCTCCCTTGGAGGCTCCCGGCCGCAGGAGGGACCGTTCCCTGCTCTGCTGCCACGGCACATTACAGGAACGCTTCACCCGTGTGCAAAACTGGCACTCCAGCCGGGCAGCAGAGCACAATAAAACACTATTCCCTTTTTTTAATCCAGAGATCTCTTCTCTTCCCGCTACGTTTCCCGCCTCCTGAGCTCAGGCCACGCTTGTGCTGTGAACCCCCCCTCTGCCGCCCGCGCTCTTGGTCCCTCAAGGGCTCCGTAGGGCCAGGCCTTCCTCCCCACGAGGGCAGCAGCAGCCGCTCTGGGTGCACGGAGCAGGTTTAACCCCTCCAAGCCGCTTCCGAGCGAGACGGCGCTCCCAGACCCTTTCCTGTGTGTTCGGGAGCGGAAGGACGGCACGTCCACCAGACGACCGCGGAACACGACGCCACCTCTGATCCCCTCCTGACACGCCGGGAGCAAACGCAACCATCACCAAAGGGGCAGGTCTGCTGGTCACTTTGCAGACGGGTAAAACCTCTTGCCCGGAGAGCAGTGACCGAACACCGGGCAGGGACCAGAACCCCGCCGCGAGTGCCGCCTTCCTCCAAGGCACCCCGAGGTGCTGCACCCACACCTGGCCCTGCTTAAACCCTCCACCTTACTCTACAAGGGACTGTTTATTCTCCAAGTGCTCCCGGGACTCCTGTATTTGTATTTCAGGGCTGCCGCATCCCCTATTTCCTCACTGCTTTAATATGGCCTGAGGCAAGCGGGTGAAATGACTTGCGATGCCACTGTAATTTTTATCAAGGCTTGTTCCTGGTAAAAAGCCTCTTTGTTTCAAAGAAATGTGATTTGGCCTTTTTCCTCCCCTGCTCTATTCCTTGGTTAATATACCACTTCCACTCGCCCTGGGGCTAAGAAAGGTATTCCATGGAATTGGTCAAATCTCACTGTTTTTCTTCTAAATCACAACTGGCTTTTTTTGCTCGACCCTTGCTAAGCACTATCTAAGCTGACAGTCTGAACCTGAGGTTTTATTTGTGCCTTAACTCTTCAGCTCCTGGATTTCCGCAGTCCCGCGGCCGGTGGGAGACGCGCGTCGGGTCCGGACGAGCCGCTCCGGAGCCCCGGGCGGGACGGGAGAAGCTCCAGCCCGTCCCCCAGCAGAGGCCAGTTCAGCCACCCCTGAAAGAGCCACATTCAGCAACGGGCTCCTTTAGGGGAGATTTGAAAGTGAAATTTCCCTCTCCAGCYGGTAACTTTCAACCTGATTCGTGGGGTTTCACAAACACTTTTCAAAGACACTGACAGAGGAGCCCATTGGAATATAATATACCTGCAAAGCACACAGCAAAGCGCACGGGGATGCACATGTGGCACACCGAAATCTCCCATTCCGCACCAAAACCAGGCCCCTCGGAGAAGTGCCCTGCAGCAGCTTGACGTGACCCAGGAACRGCAGGAACACCCGACGTGCATCCTATAGGAACACACACGGTCCTGAGAGGTTATTTGATTGAGAAGGTGGAAGCTCCTGTGCTTCTAAGGACATCATCCAAAATACTTCAGCTGAAGCCTGTCAACCTGTTTCAAGGACAAGATATTCARCCTGATCAACAACATGTTAGCCACATTAAAAAGAAACACACGCCTTTTTTGATGGAGATTCAATAATATTGATAAATCCCACAAAGCACTYGGGTCTCATTCAAGAAGTATTTTCCAGCGCCACACAAGAACTTTAACAATTGAATAGACACAGTTCTCAGCCGGGATGCCTGTCATTGGGCTAGGACCATGTCATTAAAAATATTAATGTACCTACAGCTTCCGAGACAGAGACAAAATGACATACATTTTATTAAATACGATTGCTTTGTGTAAATAAGTTGGATGCTTTGGACTTAGGAAGTTTAATTYACAGTTTACACTGTGATGCTCAACCCAGACACGGCACCACGTAATCAARCTTGAATTTACTCCAGCTCTCATACTGAAATACAGGGTATATTTTCCTATGAGACTCACAGAGCAGCAGGAGGATCTTACTCAATAGCCTCATGCATTTACAGGATACCCACAGTCTTCACAGCATTCACAGATAAACTCTGTACTCCTCTTGTTTGTTAATGTCTCTTTTGGGCCTATTTTGGGTAAAGTTCATCCCTTCCCAGCACCTGGAAACGCTGCACACGCTGAGCGTGGAAGGGAAGGCCATTTCACTGCAAAGGACAACACSAGCCTGGACAGGAGGCCGCTGTCCAAAACAGAGCTGCTCCTCTGCACAGAAATCAGCAAAGGTCCTAGCGGGACCCGCAGCGGCCAAAAGGCACCTTTGCTTCCCGCAGACCCGAACGAGGGCACCCTGTCCCGGCGTACGCGACGCCGAATCACCCCCGTGCAGGAGCTCTTCCTACTGTTCACCATCTCTGCAGATTTCTGAGCTTTGCTACGCACAGAAGTGCACCCTTACAACACGGATCAAGGCTCTTTACAAAGGGCGTCTGGTGGTGGCTCCTCTGAGCAGCTTTCCTTGCTGCAGCAAGGGCTAACGCTGACGGTATCCGATAGAGCAGCAGGGCCTTCCAGCACCGTTAGGTGACATCCCTTCCCACCCAGTACTCAGATTTTAGTGCACTCGTGCGCTGACAGGAGCCTGGGACACGACCCAGTTACCAGCATTTAGAGTCCACCCTGTTCCACTAGATCCAGGTTTTTCTGCCTCCTCTTTCCCAACACAAAGACCCAGGCATGGAAGCAGCCTGGGCACACCGGAACGCTCCTGCTTGGAGCACCAAGCAAATTCCCAACGCTTGCCACATCTTATCAGAGCCATAATAAAGATGTTTATAGTTTTAACCATCAAATAAAGTGCTTAATTCCACCGAGCTTGTCCCCTCCGCTCAGTCACTCCACAGCTTCATTTAGCAGGCCAGCGGTAAAAAAAATTCATTAATTTTTATTAACAGGGAGAGCCATTTGTTCCCTGTGACAATATTTGACTTGTCGAAATGATTTTCACCTCTGCCATGAGGTGCGCGCTCCCCACATACATCACCCGATTACTCCAGGACCGGCCAGAGTTGCAGTCATTAGCCAGTGAATTAACGACAATCCACAGCGCTATTAATCACGCTGACAAAAGCGTTAGCTTGCTGCTGACCCGAGCACGGCTCTGGGACACGAGCAGAGGGGAGCAGAGCACAGCCACGGGGCCAGGAAAGAAAGGCTTGGGTTTAAGCTGCTGAGGCAGGGAAAAACGGGAGAGAGGGAGGGAAACGAGGCGGTAACGGCGGAGCGGGAGCGAGCGGCACATGCCGAGCACGAGGCACGAGGGCRGCGGGGGCTCCGTGCCGGGCGCCCCAGCTCCCACCACAGCCCGTCCAGCGGCGGCAGCCAACGCCGGGGTAATAAAACCACGCTGAGAACGCAAAAAGACCCGCTTGGAAAGTTTGTTGCTGCTGCTCCTTCCATTCTCGACCTGGAGGGGGTCTAAGGGAGTGCTCTGATTCCCAACCCCTAATACGTGTCGTGCTCCACAACCCAATAAGGCACCAACCTCTGCGCTCGCCATGCCCTCAGCCCCTGGTTTATCTTTCGGCGAGACCCGCTCTCCACAGCAGAGGAACTGCCCCCGCACAGGTCGACCGTGTTGTGGTTTTACTCTATCAAATAATTTCAGAACCTGTTTCTTGTTACTTACTTTCATCGGTTTAATTCCCCCTTTGCAGGCAGGAATGCCACGAGGAAGGCCGGGTTCGGAAATCCATGATTTCCTGTCAGTTAATTCATTTCAGCCTAACGGACGGCAAGGTGATATTCCTGCCGACCGCTGCCGGGGTGACCAGGGGCTGGAAAGGTTTCCATCTGCTGCCATTTTCTCTGCACTCCCGACGACACCCAGTGCCCACCTTGTGCCAATTTATACCCGCGCCCCCCCCAAGCCATCCTGTCCCATTTACAACTTGCAGGAATTTGAATATCAAAGCGGGAACAAGAACCGCTCCGGGTGAAAACCACCAGCCCTGCCTCTGCAGCAAGCTTTCCATGTGGCCGCGCGACGCACCGCGCGCCCGAGCACCTCCCGAGCCACGGGCAGCCTGGGAGCTGCACCCATCAGCACCTCCGTGTCGCCTGCGCCCTCAATTCACATCCAGCTCATGGCAAAGGCTGTGAAAGCTCCTGCTGCCCCCAAGGGACGCGTGGACCTCTTCTCCAACCAGCCCGTGATCCCCACTATGCCGGGTACAGCCACAYGAACCACGGATCTGCTTGGTCTGTGCCAAAGAGAAAAAGTAATTTGAAGAGATCAATGCGTATTAAATCACAATAGATTGTTTTCAAGGTTTTCCGTTAACTGCAGGAAAAATACAAACTATAATTCGAGATCAACCCAAAGGGCTTAATTCAATCCACCAGGGAATGTGTCATTCTCATGTGGGACATCTAAGCACTGTCACGTTTTYTGTCTTTTTAAAATCTGGGCCACTTCAGGTCACAACTAAACCTTTCTGCTAAAACAAAAACTTCTCAGAAAAGTCTGCTTTGACTTTTTCACCGTTTTCCATTTTTCTGACCAAAGCTCTACTCCAAATTCTACCTCCACTTCCTTCTTCTCTCATAAATCAGTTAGCTGACTATAAAATAAAACACAATACACACACTATTTTAATCCTGGACAAATACCCTTGACTGAGAAGGAATTTTATCATTCATGTTGCCTCATCTGGAACTCTCAGACTCATCTTGATCTTTATGCAAATTTAGGCAAMTGGAGCAAACAAATCTGCCCTTGATCAGCGTCGTGGACCGGCCTCCCTGGCAAGTCTGGCTTTGTAAACACAGATCCAGAGATCTGAGCATCACAAAAAGGAAAATCTGGTGCTTGCAGTTTTTCCATACCACTTTCTAGCTGCTTTATTTCTTCTTCTGAAATGCACGGTGAATGAAAACATAAAATGTTACACAGACTTTTTAACTTAGGGTCTTCATCCCCACATATTTTTCATATTACTCATATTCCCCTGCTTGAGTTAAACTCAAACAGGCCTGGAACAACTTCATTAACATAAAACCACATGATAATGGGAAACAGAGCCTTTTAATGGTTTATTTTCTTATTATCTCGTGATATATTTCATCTTCTCCCCCTGTCCCGAGCGCTACCGCGCTCGCGCTCCCCRGCGCGCCCGCCCGGCTCTGCCTGCCCCGCGGCCACCACGTCCTGCCCGGGCGGCACGGCCGTGCCGCGGGCTCCGCTCCGCCGCGGGAACGGGAACGCTCCCTCCGGCGGGAGCTTCTCCGCTCCGCTCACCTCCCGCGCAGGAGCCCACGAGGTCTCCCCAGCCCGTTCGGTACCAGCCCCATAACAAACACTGCAGAAAAGGGGCAAARAAGAAACCTCCGCTACCTGATCCCACCTTTATCTACGAGCAGGCTTGGCTGCCTCCTGACCCAAACAACTCCTGCGTAACATCACGCAGCATCCCTGAAAAATGGAGTCTTCCCTCTCCAAATYCTGCAATGTCTCACTTCCTTTTGTCCTAACGGCACAACTTCCAAATTTCAGAACTGCAACAGTTTTCCTTTTGAGGGTTGCTGGAATCTGAAAATCATGAGAAAATGCATCTGTTTCAGGACAGCTCTTTTACTGACCTGCTTCAGTCATGCTTACTTTTAATAATGAAAAAAATATTTACTRTATTTCCTTAAAATCCTTTCACTTTCTTGCCTTTTCCTAAAAGGTCTTAAGGAGGTTTCACAAGAGTTTATATGCTAAAGAATTACTACAAGTTTCTTGCTATGCTGTACGCACTAACTCAAATCCTAATTAATCAATAAATGCAAGGTAATTGTATTACCCCCGCTATCGAGTGCATTAACCGAGCRTTCCTGGGCAATATTTAAGCTGTTGCTCGAGAGCTCAGCCGCAGCCTTCAGCTTGTCTTTGAGGAGGAATGGCAATTTCTAGGATCCACATTCTATCATAGCTCAAAGTAGGTTCTCGGAATAAATGGGAGAAGGAAATCAGTGAGATATATTAGCACCACCATATATTTTTCATTTCCCTCTGTCTTTACTTCCAAAAGAATATCGGTGATGAATTTGCAAATGGTTCTGGATTATGACAGAATATTTTACCCTTCATTATTTATCCCCCCACTGAGCACCTCTATTAGAGATTACAGTGACAAATGCACAAATAAAAGGCAAAGACAATATTTTAGCACCGCGGTGTAAATCTCTTTTTACGCATTATTAATTTAAAGAAATCCATTACCCATCCGGCGCTGAGGGGAAGACAAGGTTACATAAGAGCCGCTATAGGCACCGGGGGGCAGTACCAGGGAACCCCAGCACAACCCTGCGCGAGGAGGGGTCTCCAGAGGAACCCCCCTTCCCGTTCCCCTTCCACTCTCCCCCCAGCAGYGCCGGGACCCTGGGCAGCCCCTTGGAGCAGGGAGCCGAGCAGGGCTCCGCGCGGAGCCTCCCTCCTGCCCTGCGCACGGCCAGAGGAAACGCTGCTCCTATCAGGAGGAAGGAAAGAGGGAAACAGATGGAAAGCGCTCAGAACTGGAACAAGTGCCTTGAACAATGCAACAGGTCCTTTCTGCTCCAAAATAACAGAGCACTGCTGTGGAAATCTATATACAATAATACCATCGACAACAAAGATAACGGGGAAATAATTCTGTGAACCTGAACTGAAAGTGCTTTTTGTGAGAGATGCTAATCACCAGGCACAATCTCCATCTAGCTCCACCGTGCAGAACCCAGCCTTTGATTTCACTTCACTTATTTATTTTTTTTTTTTAAGTCTCAAAACAAAAGACCACTTAGGACTAAAATGCCCAAAGCTTAGGTCTATCACTGGCTTAAAAAACCACCCACCCATTTGCCAGAATTTGTTTATTATGACTTCATGTCTACTGCTGCAATTAAYTGAGCTACTCACAGGTGATCTGGTCAACAAACCCGGCCTCACATTGTGCATTTTCCCCGTCTCTGCRCGGCTCTGGGTAAGAATCCCCTCACAGACTCCAACGTTTCCCTGGGATCCTCCTGCCACGTGCCTAAGGGCAGGGGCAGCCCTCAATGGACACTCAGGACGAGCCTCACTGAGCGGGTGCACCCAGAAACCGGAGCTTCCTGCTCCTTTTCTGCACCCCTGTGAACTCAGGCACTCGAGTGCAGGCCGCTGCACTCGAACACGAAGGGCTTTAGCACGCATCCAGGGCAGTGCCACAACGTACAGATCCAGGACCTACTCCTGCTGCTCCAGAGACAACGTTCATCTCCCAGCCTTGAACGGATTAGAGACAAGGTCACAAACCAAACGCTTTTAGGCCTTTGTCCTTCAAAGGAGAAGCGTTTGAGCCTCATATCTGAGCTGTGCTTTGCCAGGGGAGCCAGTTTCTATTTTCTGCCTGCTGTTTCCTATGGCCTGGCAGCCCGTCCCCACTGGAAGCGCGGGCTCTCCAACGCCAAGAGAACCCACTGAGTAACGCAGTATTTTGGCTGGATGGGAACGGATGGGAACGTGGGACTAAAAAAGCACTCCCTTGGTGCGGAGCAGCCCCCAGAACACTGGAAATATTGTTCCGAGAGGTCAGATAAGGTTTGCATGGACATTCTGGGAAATTCTTTGCGTTTTCGGGGCAGGACAGAGCCGCTGCGCGTCCCCCGGCGGGTCGAGCAGCCAAACCGCGCCGCGACGGGCAGGAGAGGACCCGAACGGGGCGCGGCGGCGGCGCRGGAGCCCCGCGAGCCCCATCGGACGGCCCGCCCGCGGCGTCTGCAGGAGGCAGGTACGCGCGGCGCTCCGAAACCGGCCTCCTTTAACACGCTCCGTATGGGAAACCTAAGCCGCCCGGTCCTCTCCAAGCGCAGACTATGCTTCACTGGCTGCTCCCCTGCTSAACTGAGGAGCTCAGTCAAGGGGGCTGAAAATAAGATACTTAATAGTAATTTTAAACCCCTAATTTGYTGGCCCTCCCCCCTGCGCCCAATACCCTCACAATAAATCCTTTGAAAAACCGGGAATGCTGTAGTGAAAAGACTGATGGGAAGCACTAAAAAATATCACGCGAGCACCATGGAGTTATCTCTGTTATTTTAGGCAAAACCTACTTCCTGCACCTTTCCCCCCAGACTTGCTCCCAGCCAGCCGCAGGGCTCCGGCTTCCGAGCGCTCCGTCCCGCAGGGCCGCGGCACGGGAGGATTCCCAGTGCGGAGCTGCTTCACCTGGGGACAGCCAYGGCCTCGCACGGCGCAGGACACCCAGGGAAAGCTCTGGGATACCAGGAATGAGGGAAGCCCAGCTCCGGACCTGCAGTGTCTGTCRGCGCAGCTTGGAATTGTCGAGTTTTCTTTGAGAGGCTCTTACAGGGCAGGATTTATTCTTCCAAACGCACACACGTCCTCCCTTCCTCCCCGCGGAGGCAAACTGCACATCCCACGTGGCTGCAGGGCTGCAYGGCTCCTGCRGSGCGGCGCGGCGSGATGCTCCGAAGCACCTGCAGCCTKGCTGCCTGCTCTGCCTCGCAGCCGGGGCCCCATCTACGTCCAGCCGCCCCCGGGAACTCGAACCGCCCGAGACACGAAGCAACRCGGCTCTTCCTGCAGAGCTACTCCCTGTCAAGGCTGTTTCCCGAGAGGTCTGGAAAGGATCTTTCCCTGTACCCAGGGAGAAAGGAGAGCGCGCCATGAGCCCCGGGAGACCCCCCGGGCGTGTCCTAAGGACCTGCCTGCATGGGCCAAGCGCGCAGAGCGTTCCCGGGAAGCCTCGTCYGGCCAGCGAGGGCCCCGCTCCGACACGGGAGGTGCCGTCCTCACAGGGATGTCACCAACCGCGACACGTCTCGATCTGTGCGACCTCCCATTCCTGCATCACTGACCATCTAATTCACAGGMAAACAGCAAGGACCATCCCAGAACYCGGAACGGGCCAAAAGCTCCCTACTACGCTATTTAGTTGCGATTTTGCTGTTTATTTTAATGCAAATTATTTATTTCTGGGAAAGATTAAAGATGGTTAGAAATAATAGCAGCAACGTTCAACGTGCACATGCGGGCTCAGGTAAAGCATCTCTGTTTCACAAGATCAGGTTCCATCCAGTCAAAGGGTAGACAGAAAAGCTCACAATTTGACTTGATAATAATGTTGTGACTTGAGCTCCGAGGAATTCTCTCCCCCATCCCCCCAAACTTTTTTTTTTTTCCTTAAAATAATTAAATTGGATGAGGCAAGATACTTGATCACTTGACTTTTCCATTCCTCTGTTTCCAACGAAATAAAATCTAGCAACAAGGGGGKTTTTTTTGCAAAAGATTGTGTTCTACGCCAGCGGGTCAGTGGCCAATTTACCCGTAACCAATAATAGTCTAGTCTTTCGAAGCTGCAAAGGCCTCTTTTTTGTTTCGAGGGGAGAAGGAGAAGCCGRGCGCTAGAAGACAGCCTGGATTTCCTCCGCATTTTTACACCACCAGGTCACCAGCGTCCTGCTGCCTGGGACGCCTCCCTCGTGAGCGCACGCGGGCGGCAGCGCAGACCGTCCCGTTGCACCGCAGTTGCTGACATCAACTCCGGGCACGCTCGAAATCACCCAGTTTCCTAAAAGCAAAAACTTCAGGTCACTTCCAGGTGCCAGACAACTTTTCTGGCTTGGATGCGTGGGTACTCCACAACTGCAACGGCTTCGGCTGAGCAGGGGTTAAAATACTTCAATTCTGAGTTAAGAAACTGTAAAAATTCTAGCCCAGAGACACTTCTTCTTCCTTTCGGGTGGCGATGGGTTCCCCRCCCCCTGCCTTGTTTTAACAGTTTGGGAGTGCAGCCTTGTGTAATGCACAGATTGCTTCCAATTTAATTTGGTTGTTTTGTCTTTTATCATAATGGAAACGAGCACAGGATCCTTCCCAGGCTTTCTGCCATATAAAAGGACACAGACTTTACTCTCCACGTCCCTCCGAATACTGGGGGAGGGACAGCAGAGGGAGAAGGAATAAATAAGATATTTAAAGGAAGGAARCAGAGCAACTTCGCACCGTTTGCAAGGGCCAAAAATCTACTCTTGGMTTTCAAATTAGTATTTGCTTAAGGATTACACGTCGTACGGCGAGCAGAGGCCCCGTAACTCAAAGAACCATTGCTGTGTTCCACGGAGGAGAGAAGCCAAAGGAGAGCCCAGCGCCGAGAGCCTCGGCCTCGGCACCCGACGGGCGAGGCGGCCGAGAGCAGAGGACTCATCCTAAGAGGCTAATTCCAAACCGGATGTCTCCGCAGCGGATTCAGATGTGCAGATCATATTCATTTTAAATTTAGCTACCAACTACACTAACTGATTGTGTTTTSCCTGAATGGCTTCAATTTTTAAGTATTTGCTGAATGGTTGGACTAATCACAGTCAGACCATTGAYTTCTCACAAATAGTTCACTTCAGCTGTTTACGGCTAAGATTTCTCCTGCAAGTCCATGGCAAAAGCGCTATCGAGTGCAGCGTTGTGGGAGGACCCTCACCAACACCTGCGTGAATCGGCCGGTCGGTCGCTGCGGGCACCTCCGTTACTTCTGCACCAACCGGACAATCAACACTTTAAACCAAAGGAACAACAAATAGCGGCTGTTGTCTTTCCACAGTACAAATATTTGAACCAATAATCACTCAGGAGAAATATGTGAAGCGCTCAGGATTTACAAACATTTTTCTCCATTCCTGGCATTCACCCAAGCACTTAACAGCGAACACGACACCGCGAAGGACAAACCCCACTAGAGACGAGCCGACGACAACCGCTTGGTKGTTCGCTTCAGCCGCGCTCCAACACCAAGACTCCCAACAATCTTCCGGATAAGGTGCCTTCCAGGACGGACGGTGGAACGGGACACCACACACGGAGAGCCCAGCACAGCTGACGCAGGTGGCAAAGGTGCTCCTGCCCGTCTGACGGGATGCAAACATGGAGCAAATCAGTGAGGACGAGAAGACGTACGGCTACCGAGGACCAGGTAAACCTCTCCCTAACCCTAAYACACACCGGGCAACCAACTCTGTCTGACATCAGCACCTGAAACACGCAGCACCCACCTCAAACCCGAGGACCGGGGCWGAGGAGGAAGCTCTGGCCCCAGAACCAAGAGGCACCGGCAGGACCACGGAGGCCTAGGCCAGATGTTCCAYGGAAAGCGGCATCCCCTCGACTGGCTCTTTCCAAAACGACACGTTTCAAGGCAACACACACCATTTTTGAAACAGAATAACACAGTAGATCTTAATTGTACACCTACTTTGAACTGCCACAAAAACCTCATTTATTGACTAACCTGACAACTGACTTTCAGAGAGAGAAACATGAAGTAAATAAAACACAAGTCTATTTGACCCATGAATGACTATTTAAATCCTGCAATATTAATTCCAGAAAAAGCAGTGCTTTCCATCTTGCAACTCAGCTTTTACGCAAGAAGAACGAACAGGCCATTAGCATACTAAGTGCACTAATTCTGCATATTTAGCAACTGCCTTTAAACTTSAGCAGCGCTCCGAGGGAGGCTGGGGCACCAGCTCTGCCTCCGACGCTCCCAGCCCGCGGGAGGTGAAATCTGCCACGTAGCCCTTTGTGCACCAGGGCATCGCAGACGAGCTACTGCAATATGAATTACTCTGACAGACCAATAGATGGGATTGTTGGGGGGGTTCACAGCTTAAAACCCCTCTGAGAGACGAGCTGGACATCACGTAAGTACTGCCCTGTCAAGGTGGAACACTCAACATCCCCATCGTTACGAAGGAGCACGGGAATGAACCGTGTGGATGCCGCAGGGCGCCCGGAGCCTCCCAGGAGCCTCGTCTCGGGCCTCGGGACAGCGCGGGGCCGCCCGGCTCTGCCCCAGGCTGCGGTGCGGGGCACACCAGCCACATCCACCTTCCTCTGCTTGACACATTTCTCACGTGAAATCCCTGAATCAGAGCACGGAACACAAGAAACGTGGCAAACTGAGCGAGCTCTGGGTAAATAAAGACTGAACAATACGGAATCCAGCACAAACCTTTGAGAAACACATCAAAACCAGTCCATTCCCATAGCCCAGCTGCTAATTTGTACGGCCTAAGACAACTGAAGGTAACGGCCTGCTCATCTGAAATCCTTCCTCGGGTTCCGATAGGCATCTCCAAAAGTGCATTTGGCAGCATTCATCATCCCAGTAAAGACACTATTTACAAACCCTTCAGCCTTCATTAGAGCACATTAGTAACAGTGCCATACAAGTACTAATCATTTCCCTACCGCTTATGACTTTTATTCTGTGGTTTTGACCCTTTACTACGGAACATCTACATTGACAAATCTCTCTCTCCCCGCTCACGTCTTTTCTCAGGCCATCTTTAGTTCTAAATGGAAGACTATAAAATATCTTTATTAAAGTTTGGTCTTAGATTAGCAAGAGGGCAATAGCACTGAGACTCTAAATCTAGTGCACACATTTCCCCCAATGATAAGGTAAGGGAAAGCAATGCGATGGCTCTTTCCACCTTCCTGATTTATAACTGTCTATGACTATATGTCAAATGAATGAAAAGCACCTGGGGAGCCTGCTGCAGGAACAAGTCCTCAGTGCGATAGCAAGCCTGGAGTGCAGGGGAGATAGCCAGGCCAACTCAGTCAGACAAATTAGATAATTAAATGGAAACAGGCTAGATAAATTGCACGTTCTTAATTGGGTTATCAAGAAACAATAGTGACTATGAATGACCTCACTGTCTGTGTAGTCTAACACTTCTCTCCGTAGGAACTAGGAGGGAGTTATTCGTCTAGGCTGGGGTTATTGTTGGCCTAGAAATGAATGCTTAAGAACAACATTTGGTGCTTTGTTTTGTTTTCTCACCAAAAGCCGTTACAGATAAAAATCGAGGTCTGCTGATGCGGAGGTGGGAGCGCGCATGCGGTGCCGAGGCAGGAAGGATCGCGTGAACTCGGCACGGAAAACAAGCAGCTCTCACCRGAGTGAACTGACGTGCAGCAGCTCATCGGTGCTCAACAACGGGCTCGCTCACACCCCCAGACTTGTCATCACTTACGGAATCATTTGGACCAAAGGGCTCTGTGCTCTGTGCGTGCACGGGACAGAGAACACTGCAGCGCTGGGAAGATGTTATGGGGAGCAGGGGGGTTGGGGGCGGGAATCAGGCACCCCCCGGCAGGCCAAGGGAGAACCCACCACCCTGCTCGTGTTCTGGACAAACCCTCACAGCTCCTCCACGCGACAGGCGGCTCTTTCCATGGAGCACAKGGAGCACAGGGAGGTCAGCTGGAAACACCCTCGGCAGCCCAACCTGTGTCCCCTCCTCAAGAGCCATGCGAGGACAAACAGGGCCAAGACCTGAAACGAAGCCGCGTCTGGCCTTGACGTGCTCTGCTAAGGGGACCTCAAAAGCTGCCACACAAAACAAAAGCTCTTCTGCTCCCCCAGACCCGGCGAGTGCCACCCGGGCTTGGTGCTCAGCGACAACGTGAGGCTCGGGTTTGCATTCGCTMCCCTGAATGCCACCCGGTTTAGGAGCTGTCCCACGGGTCAGTCTCAGTTCCGCAGGCAGTAATCGAGCGGCGGCGCGYGCCGAGAGGCACCAGCGTTGACATCACCAGAGGAAAGGTCCCGGCCACCTCGTGGAGGGAGAAGCTCTCCTCCTTGTCCGCCCGTCCGCGGCTGACCAGCCATCGGGACCAGGAAAGAACCACTAACAGGAACTGTTGGACATTTACTTCTCGCATCAGGCCATTCGTCTCCTCCACAGCACACGGCCCTGGTCAGAGAACAGACCTAGAAAAACACTGTTTTAAAGCAGGACAGCATGCTGCAACTGGAGTTAACCCAAAATTTTGATAAATTCCCTCTTAGGCAAAAAGTGAATTACATCCACCCCTCTATATTGCTGAGGAAGAAAGTTTAAAAGCTACCTGAAAACAGTATCTTAAAATAAAATTTCAAGTAATACCAAAGTTTCGGTATTAGCTACTGTGCTACCAACTCCATCATCCTCAAATATCCTCCTAGTAAAATCATTCTTATCCAAACTCCCCAGGAGAAAACCACAGCAGCATGCTCACTTTGCAAGATACACAATGACCACCAAATGCAGGGGCAGGAAAAACGAGTATTTACTTAAAAATAATGTTTGAAGGAAAGCAGCAGCATATGGCTTATGTTTAAAACCTGAYTCTACAGCCCCAAGGCTACAGGCTGAACTGAGGCTGCAGCTTAACTTGGACTTAGCTGTGTTGTCYATATTCTATTAAAAGAGCCCCTTTACCCTTCATTGAGCTAATGAACACAATGATCCTACTCGTGCTCAATTTTACCATCTCCAAATTKATTCTAATTCCACACACACTTCCCTCGACTCCTGCTCCCTGTTTACGATGCAAAAAGTAGCCGTGCCTGACAAACTGGTGGTGAAATCATATTACAGGATGTTTGCAGCTTGTTAGCTCAAATTTTGAAGCATTTCCTCAAAGAAAATGCTACCTAAACTACTTTAACTCAAMGCTTCCATTAAGATACTACATTTTCGATCCTTATTTTTATTCAAAATGACAGGAAACCAAAAACATCAAGTGTGGACTTTTTATTTAAGCCTCCAGGAGACCTAATGAAAAACATAACTAGGGGCTGCATCCAAGAACGTGTTTAAGGCTTCTCTAACCGTGAAGAGGCTCCCGACGCTCCTCAGCCGGCGGGACAGGCTGCCGGCGCTGGGTATGATCCCACCCGACAGCACGGAACTTCAGGACAAAAGCACGACTCCTTGCACAGCTACTGCACCTTCTGCCCCAAGACCTCGAGCGCTTAGCAAGTTTCAAGGCAGCAGCCTCGCAGACGCTCTCCAGCCCCTGCGGATGCTGCCGGCTGCCCAGGCAGGGCCACCAAAAGAAACCGGCAACCCGAGAACGTCCCTGTCACCGTCTCGCTCCCGCTCTCCCTCCTTTTTGTTCCTGTGAAGCCCTTTTCCCCCCGGGCCTGCCAAGCCTCCAGCTGAGCTGTGCCCAACGGGCCGTCCCGGCGGGACGGGGTCTCCACGGCGGGAACGCCGGCCCAGCCGGGGCYGCTCACTCCACCTCGGCACAGCCCGGCAGCCAAATGCAGCCTTCATCATTCCAATAGCCGGGATTTGCTCCTCGCTGCTCCGACCGCTTGTACTAATTCCAGCAGAGCAATAATTAGGCTTAATTTTAGCCAAAGTCCCRCCATTTTTTCTCCTAAACTTTTACTGAGTTATTTAAATTATGCCCACAGCACTTGCAAGAGGACTAAAATTTGCTCTCAGATTCACTCCTTCATTCAGCCCCTTCTAGAAGGAATGAGGCCATGATTTTTTCCTCAAAMGCAGTATCAGTGATGGATAATTTGCCTTTATGAGTTAGATCAATGAGTACTGGTTCAGTACAGAAATATCCATTTGGGAGATATTACCAGCCATTTAGGAGATTTACATGAACCTTCTGCAGTCCTGCTGTACACGCAAGAAGGGAGAGAGTTAATTATTTCTCCAGAATTTATCTTCTGGATGGGCAGGTACTTGGTATGTTACTCACACTACTTTGTAATGAACTCTGCACTTTCCTCCTTTTCTCCCAGGAAGTCATAATCGAAGACAAAAGCCTGCAAATGAGAGACAAGGGCAGAGGCCATGTCCAACTTGGATATCTTTTTGATAACGTATTGTACAATTAGATCAATTTGACAATTTCCATTATAGCTGATAAAATATTTATTGAACCTTGGAGATGATGTCTGATCCCTGTGCCATTTGTTTTACTAATGGGGGAGATATTTACCAAATCAGTAAAAAGCATTCAAATCTCAGGTCCTCATAGCCTCCCCAACATTAGGTTTGCAAATTACTGGCTGAAGCCATAAATTACAGCACAGCACAGCCAGCCCGATGCCAAGCTGACAAGGTAGGTAGATGGCTTGCGATGACATTGTTTCATGGAAGCATTAATCATAGCTGGAAAGAAAATACTCTCAAATTGGTCCATAAGTCTAAATATTAAGGAACGAGAAGCAGGTTGCTGGGAGATAGCTTTAGCTGGAAAATTAGGAAATGAAAAACCCCTTCTATTATTTAACAAATCATCTCAGTAATGTTCCATGCTCAAGTGCCAGCAAGCAAAAGAAATTCCTACGCTTTCCCATTTATTCTTTATCCTCATTGCTCTTTAATAAGAATATTAATAATCTGAGGATCTGTTCAGACGTAGCCCAGGCTGTATTTTTCTTCTGCCACAGCTTAACTAAAAAAGGATGCACATAGAAAGAAAATAAAATCTTAATTTTCCTTCTTAAACCATTTGCTTTCTCAGCAATACCAACAGGGGCTATAGCTCCTCTTCGGCTGTTATGTTCAAGGTCAAGTGTATGTTTACTTATGTGCAGGGCATAGTTATTAAGGGCTCACAAATCAGATAAAGCACAAAATCCAGCTTACCATGAAACACTGAGACAGACATTTGTAATCTTTGCTAAAAAATACACATATATCGTGTTGATTAAATATAAGCCCTCCTGTAGTTTAGAGAAAAATACCATCTTTCAGGAATGATTATACAAAGAACAGCTTAGAATGCTTCCCCGCTAATAGYATTGTCAAAAGCCAGGCCCTTGCAGCACCCTGACCAAGGGAGATTCATAGCGCAGCAYGACTCACGTAACTTGAGGTGACATATTTGTCTAGCAGACATAATTAAAGGTATAATATTGGTGCTAGAGGTCAGACTTGTAGAGTCCTAAGGCAAAGGCAGTTTGAAAGCCCAGGCTCTGAAATMAGGCAATGAAGAATGATGTTGACGAAGGGTCTGTCGCTTCCCTAACGCACCCGGCAATGCTCCGACGCTGCCGGTCTCTCTGCTTCCACCGGCAGAGAGGTGGGTGACGCCGRGGTCRGAAGTGCCACCGGGAGCCCCRGCGCTCGCGGCCCCGGGCAGCACCCAGGGTGGGCTCTTAGCGCGGCCCCGCGCACCCAGACACCCGAGCTGCTCCTCTGGGAACGGGCCGCGCTCAAGGCCGCAACTGAACCGTCCCCARACAGCGTTCAGAAATTCAGATGCCTTTACTCAATGCTCTCCARAGAAACAAGGGACAACGAGGTCCTGGGTGAGGACCTCGGAGGGGATGGCGGCTAGAGCGGCTACCCAAGGCGCACGGCCCAGCGCCCGTGACTCGGATGCAGCACGCAGCCTTCCGAGGCACCGCGTCCCTGCAGCTCCGCACCCGAAACGCTGAACCGGGGGGTGCTTTGCACCCGCCCAGCTCACGCTCGTGCCCATTTGCTCTTCCACGCGCTTCCCAGCACGGCAGAGCCTCCCTCACAGGAAGGSCCGACCAGCCGGCACGCAGCATTGACTGCTAAGGACCCGGGGGGGCAGCAGCGATCACCCCCGGGCCTCCAGGAAAGCGCTCGCGACCCTGCAAACCTGCTGGGGAAGCGACGTGGAGGGCGGAAAATAGGAACCGGGGCCATCCCCCAAAGCGTGGTGGGTTCACAACGACAGTTAGCTATCTACTGCTTCCAGCTTCCTGGAGCCTCGCCGCCTTCCAAGAGCACCTTGCTGCTAGCGGAGCCCGTGCACCCCGGGCGGCGGTGAGGCCCCGCGTGGCCGTGGGAGAGCGGCGGCGCCGCGGGGCAGCGCCGCGTGCCGTGCCGCAGACAGCGACCGGATTGTCCTCGGGGGCTGCCTGGCAGCCCCGCTGTCCCCTGGACTTATCTCACACACATGATGCAGCTTTGGGAAGGGATCGGCGGGGACTTTGCATTCCTCGGCTAGGATGATACGCGCCTGTGTCTAAATCTGTTCCATATGACCCACCTCACATGGCCCGTGTCTGCCCGACGCACTTGTAGAGGTCAAGAAGTATTTCAGCTGAGGCTTCAAAGTCAAAAGGCTCGTTAAGAAAGGGGGAAAAAAAAAGTCCTGCGGATAGAACCGGCACTTGATGGGGATGATGTGATCGCTCCCAGKCCGCTGTACAAATGTATTCCTAGACCGCAGGCAGTACAGGAATAAGGTGAAACTTTATTGTGGGGGGGTGTGAGAGGGGGAGACAGCTTAAGGGTCTTACCTTAGATGAGTGAGGCTCAAAATGTTTAGAATTGGGTTGTTTTAGATACTTCCAAGTCCAACAAAAACGCCAAGTCAAGAGAAAAGGGTTTCTCATGAAATTTCTGGCAGGTAATGACACTTTCTGGACTAAAAGAGACATTTTTATTTTGCTGCCGGGCACCATCAGAACCTGGGAGGCAAAGCTGGACAGAAAAGGTATCCAAAAACCCAAGTAACCTAAAGATCAAAGCCCAGATCGCAGCCAAGCCTCCCAGACCGCCCGTCTCGGCAATGAGCTTTGGGAACCCGGGCACGCGAAGGGCCAAGGGCGACCCCGCCTTGCAGCCAGACTGCTCCCCGGCTCAGGGCCTCCCAGGCCGCGCAGCGAGGGCACTTTGGGGCGGGTTTCCTYGCGCAGAGCAGCCGCCCCTGCCCTGGCAGCAGGGCCGCACGGTCCCCAAGCTCTCCGCTCCGCTCCAACGCCCTCCGAGGCCTGGCCGGCCGCACATCCCRGGCCATCCAAACCAGCGGAGCGGGAAACACGGCTCATCTTTTTGGGGACAGAATCTGAAGACGGGGTGAATTTCCAAWTGTACAAAATGATTTTGGAATTCTCACCTCTCAAGTTTCCAATCATGACAAACGGAGATTTGAAAGGAATGAATAGAAAGAACCAGGTTCCCTGAGCAGATAAAGTTTACAGCCAGCGCTGGGGTGATTTCTGCGAGGYTGGATTTATGCCCAGGCCATGGCTGGGTGAACCAGACTCTCCCAGGCCATCCACTTACTATATAAATTTACAGCACATCAATAACTCCATGCGGCCGGCAACGCCTACAGTTACTTTGAAATAGATTCCCCGCAACCTCCGAGTAACCAGCCTGGCCCRTGCCACAGGATCTTCTCCGTGTATYGCGGAGCTCACAAACAGCCGSCGGAGCAGCAGTGCAGGTCTGCTCTAAAAACGATGCCAACGTTTTGTTTAATTGCTCTACAAGAAGCCTCACAGAACTCCATGGCAACTCACAAGCCCTTGGCAAATTCTCATTACAGACCAAGCTCAGTCACATCTCAGCCAACAAGACCCAGCATAGATTGGAGGTAGATAATCAGCTCTCTAATAAACTACAGAAAGGCAGATAAAACTATTTTCCTTTGCAGTGCTCCTCCAAATACTTCATAAAGTCTGTAATATCTACACMACTTGTCTTGTCTGTGGAGGACAGAGTCAATCACTGGCTGCCCGTTCACACACTGCTGCTGACAGGGAAAATCTGCTGCCTCTCCATGCAGGAAGAGCTGGGACAATTCTGCTCCCGGGTTACACAAAAGCCCAGAGCAACCTGCCCATTTAAATGAGGAGCAAGTCAGGGAAGGAGCAGCCGCAGCGACGCGTTCCCAGGGCAAGGAGCAGGGCGGGGAGGCGCCTGCAGCACGGTGGGGACAGCGCTGGGTGGCCCTGGGGACAGCGCCGGGGACGGCCGCAACGCTGCAGCACCAAGAGGCTCGCGCAGGTCGAGAACCCCGGGCAACGCGTGTCAGCGACTGAAGGAAACATTTATATTCCTCTGGAGGGTGTAAGAGCAGGTTGAGAMATAATAAACCCATCCATATTTTCATGACTTATCTGTTCCAGAGTGGGTTTTTTTTTCTCTAAGATTCAACATGCAGCAAGCCTGGGATGATCTATTATGCAGAACACAGGCAAACTTCAAGCAAATAACCCAGCTCGGGAGAAAACAAGAGGTGCTGCATCCTCTAGGCAACCTTCACACATCCCAAAGGCCGATATCACAACACAGCAAGGAGGGAAACGATCATCAGYTTGCACTGAGCAAGACAGGTCTGCCGAGCACCCTCGAAGGCCTAGCAGAGGACAGCACTACGGAGCGGCAAAACGCTCAGGGCAATCGCAGCTTCTGATCCGGGGGGRAAGAAAATAAGCCTTACTCTGAACTGAGAGGTAAAAGCAAGATTTAGGAAGCCCTTTTCCATCTTAATACTCCTGCTGAAGAATGACGACTAAATGGCTGAGCTCTGTGCCTCACCTCRCTCTAAGATTTGCAGATATTATGGAAATTCCTGGTTCTCGTTAGGCAATACGACCCCTATAATTACCAATCATTTTCAGGCAGTGATACTGTTTAATGCCAGTCTTAAGGAAAATGCAATACTTAAAGGGAAAAAAAAACCCACACCAACACTGGCTGGGATTAYTCGAGGCTCTGTTGTCTTAAGACGAACACGCAATATCAGGACCTGYTCAGGGGCAGCCCCGAGACTCTCACTGTTGCTACCGACTGCTTTAAGTCAGGTTTGACACYGCGACCACAGCAGTCGAGGCCCACACACACCTCACCAAAAGGCAGAAAACAAAAGGCAAGGGAAAAAATGACCCTTGTCTTCCACAAGCAGTTCAACCACCAAAACACGGAAGCCCATCTCTGCACATCAAGCTGATGAGTCTGTAACGTACAGTTATATTATTATATAACTCTCCATATGTGTAGGACTTGATCACATAATAGGCAAGACACAGCTGGTACCTTCCACAAAACCAGCACCTGCACAAAAAACCCCTCCTGATTTAAATGCTTAAGCATTTTAAACACCTAAGCACCCATATTAGGAGCCCACATTCTCTTCCAGAGGTCACTGTGAACACGCCGAGGCCTAGGCAGGATTAAAGGCAGTGCCCACTGTTGTCCCGGCCTTAGCACCGGGTATTGACACGGCGAACGGGGCTCGTCCGCTGCCACGGCTCCCTCCTCGCTCGGGAAGGTCCCTCTGGGCCCCTCTCCAGCGCACCTTGTGGGTGGCCGGTGGTGTCACCGCCGCACCGGCAACCCCGACTTCTAATCCCCGGGCTAATTCCCGGCCGGATTCGCTTTGCTGGCGAGAGATAAGTCGCGTTGCGGGTCCCGCACACGGTGACCGGCCACCACCTCGCAGCGGCCGGGCCCCGCCGCCGCACAAAGGGCCGCCTGTTCGGTCCCCCGTCCTCCAGAGAGGCTTAGGGACATTTTTGTCATTTTTGAACAGCTAATATCTTGCAGAGGCAAAAAAACCTCACAAAACTTGTCTAATCTCTTTACATTTAAGCTTTACTTTCTGAAAAATCTGAGCACGGATGCTTAGTGCTGGACTATGTGCCATTAGCCTAATTAGGTCAAGATTACCCAAAATGGTGCAGCTCCACCACGCCATCCACATGCCCTCCCTCCCGTCCCCCAAGCTGCGTTGTTTAGCATTTATTTCACTGGCCTTTTCTCTCTCCTCYTCTGGAGACAGCAAAGTGTGCTGGCAATTAACAAAAAAGAGAAGAGGGGGAGAAAAGAAAAAGATCTGCAGTGAAATCTAAGGGATTGCTCCCTTCAYCTTTGCTATCAGCAGGATCCAGCTCGGGCTGGACGGAACCTCACTCAGATTTCCCGATTTGAGGACAACTGTGTTCATTTACACTGGTAAAAAACCATCTGCTGATATTTTGCTTGGTTTACAACATGAATCCACTTAGCACTTGTACTAGGAAACAGTTTCCTGCTAGTGAAAGAGGACAGCTGATATTTTTATTTCCCATTTTCAGGTTTGGAGGCCTTCGCAAAGTTTTAAATGTTTCACACGCGTTRAAGCAACCGCCCGGCGAGAGGTTARACAGGGGCTTTTAGAGGGACCTKGGAGAAGGTTCCTGCCTCGGCCACGCGTCTCTGTCCCTGCACCTGCCCCGGGCAGGACGCGCTCCCCAAACCAGCTCGGGGAACCCGATTCCCCCCGGTTTTCCGGGATTCTAMAGGGCTTCCGTAAGCTCTGTGGCAGGGAATGTAAAGCACGTTTGATCTCCTGCACGCACGAGCTCATAGCAAAGGAATAAACACTTCCCTCCAGAACAACCTTCCCGTGAGCAGAGATTTTCTGTTAGGCAAATTGCAACTTGAAGTTAAAACTGATCAGACTCCGCCGGAGCTCCCGCCGCTGCCGGGGGGCGGTTCGCAGGCCCCTGCGCCCCCGGTACAAAACCCACCACCTGTTTTTAACTCCCCGAGTTACGGGGGCCTCGTGTTTGTTCTCTTTCTGGCCATTTAGAAGACAGGAAGAAAATAAGATTATTAAAAAGAAAACAATAAACAATAGTGGCCTTTTAGGGACGGGGTGGCTTTGTTTAGAACTCATGTTTCCAAAATAAAATTGCCAGGAACTAAACACAATCAGGCTCGGGCACAAATTCTGCAAGTGAAACAATGCAAGCGGCAGCGGCTGCAGCAGGAGCCTCCCCGGCGCGCAGGGCAGCGCCGCTTCCGCGCTCCCACAGGCCCCCCCTGGAAAACSAGGCAGAACTTGGTCGCATGAAATGCTGAAATGCAATAAATGACATCTGCTAAASGAGCCCGAATCAGGCAAACAAAAACAAAACCAAGTTGTGTGTAAAAGCCGTTTGGGGGGTGGCGAGGCCGAGGCCGGGCACAAGCGCTCGTGGGGCTGCGCAAGTGCAGCGAGGAGGAGGATGCAGCGGCCTCGTCCGTCCCCGCGCGGCGCCCGCCCGCGCCGCTACCTGCGCCCGCGGCCGCCGCTCGCCCCGGGACAGGTCAGAATATTTAAGCAGCTTCATATTCAAAGACCACAAAGAGGGGAGCGCGTTACCTAAGGGACGGGGTTAGCCTGGTGCGATCAATGCATAATCAGATAACTGCTCCAGCTTTTCTGCGAGTCTTTAAGCAAAGATCAGCCACTCAAATTCTAATTCCTTTTGCTAATTAAGCAGCCTGTTAATTGCTCTCGGGGTCTCTAATGCCATGTCATTATGCTTTTTAACAGCCTGCTTGACATCAATAGGGCTGCGAGCTCCACACAAACAAAGCGGGCATCTAGCACTTACTGAATTAGGCTAATGCCGGCATTGGAGCCGGGCACTGGCACGTCGCCTCCAGCGGGCGGCATTTCATTAGCGTTTCATCAGCCCTCGCGGGGGAAAAGCAAGTTACAAATGTTCAACACTTACCAGAGCGGCAGCAGGGCCGCGCGGCGCCCCACGGGACGGCCCTCGGCCCTGCGCGCCCGCGCCGCGCTCGCCGCTCCCGCTCCCCATCCCCTGCCGCGGCCCCCGCGAGGCCGAGGCCCAGCTGAACCCCCGGCCTCGCTCTTGGGGACAGGGATCCTCCCCAAGAACTTCCCGACCTCAAGTCGGGAATCTCGCTCCTGATGTAGGAACCTCGAGCCGCACTGATCCTCAGGGCTGCTGAATAGCCGCCATTCATGTGAGCGCACGAGAAAGGAAGGAAAGTGAGAAAATACCCTTGATTTTTCTGCCTCACAGCTTTTCCAGCTGTGGAGCGGGAATACTAATGTTTACAGAGAGCACAGAGATCTTGGCATTCTTAACGTGTTAGTATCCGAGCGAGCGATGCTGTAACTGAATAGTCTCTATTATAATGCATGGAAAATATTTTCGGTTGTATTAAGAATACATAAATTGTATTGGATTGCTGGACAAGGCGAATTTGAATTAAATAAAAAAGCATGAGTGAGTTGTGAGCACAGACTCGGCTCTGCCCRGAACAGGGTCAAAGTAAAGCAAAGGGCAAGCTGCACCGCTTAACCCAGTGCCCAGCGGTCCCTATTGCAGTCTTCCTCCGAGAGCAGTTGCAGAATTACTCAACATCTTGAGCAAAGAATCCTGCTCACAAGGACGCAGCTCAACGACAGCGGCCCAGCCAAGCACACGGCCCAATTCCCGGAGCCACCGCAAACTTTTTGCACAGTTTTCCCAGCTTCTCCTGTAAGCCGCAGCCCCCTGCGAGGCCGCCAGGAACGGGGTGCCCAGGGAGCCTCGTGCACATCCCGGAGCCGCGTCCCACTCGGAGCCACCCGTGGGTGGTGGTTCCGGGCCGGTTCCTCAGGCTCCGGCTCTCAGCTCCGGGTCAGCCGGGGCCCGCAGCTCCATCCACCCGGGCAGCCGCCCTACGAACGCGGGGCGTTGGAGCCCGAACCCGCCGGGTTCTGACGCGCACACGGAGGGCTCCCTGCTTTGTCCCAAGCACAGCTAGACGCTGTCACCTCCGCTGCCTCCTTCTGCAGCCGAGTTCTTGCTTGTTTGCACCCCATGGGGCCAGGCCCTTCCAAGCCAGATAAACCCACCGCCTGTCCCCACTTGTTTTCCACCGTCTCCGTCGCTGCTCCTCCGTGCGGAGCGGCCCCTTCCCCTCCCCTCGCCCTGTCCCCCTGCAGCAGCCGCAGTATCCGCACTGTTCCTGACAGCTCCCAGCTGGCGGCTCCGGAGCGCCAGGCCGGGTCCGGGGGTCTCCCCGCTGCCCTCACCATTCCCTACGCGCCCCGGCTGCCCAGAGCTTCCTTTTGGTTTGTTTTCTGAGTAAATTTGAGCACGTTGCAACGAGACGCACAGATAACGGGTGTGCGGCCTCGGCCTCTCAGGAAGGTGTTTGCTGGTAGCACGAGGGCTTAACCCCTCGGCCGCTGCCTTGGCATCTCCTTTTTGAAGGATAAGAGCAACTAAACCACACAGAGCCCAGTGCCCRGCCTCGCTGCCGTCCCCGCGCAGGGTCAATGGGAGCTCCCCTCCGCCCGGCTCTGCGGGCACAGACACGAGTGTGCCCTGCGTGCCGGGTGAGAACGCATCCACACGCACGCCCCAGTCCCAC
This sequence comes from Eudromia elegans, assembly GCA_003342815.1. Lineage (NCBI taxonomy): Eukaryota > Metazoa > Chordata > Aves > Tinamiformes > Tinamidae > Eudromia > Eudromia elegans. Next base: position 807,399 of record PTEX01000195.1, read on the forward strand.
GCAGCTCCCGCGTCCGCCGCAGGGCAGCCACACAATGCAGCCGCCGTGACCGGGCCCGTTATCCCAGCAAAGCGGGATATCCGCAGAATGCCGAGGAGCGTGTGAGCATGTGGGAATAAAGTACGGAAACGGTGCAGAGTCATGCAGCTAATGAGCAATAAATACACACTGGCACACCCTCATCAATTCTGAAGCCCCGCTATGAAAAGAAAGTAATTAATTAAGATACGTTGATTTATAGGAGGTGACATAACAAGATGGATAGAGAAATCTTTTCCCTGCAATCTGTCATGGTTGCTGCGCAGAAGACGGCGCGCCGTGCGGCTCTGCCCTCCTCGGCCATTCGCACAAAGCCCTCGCCGGGCCTTCCCCCCTCCAGAAGGAACACTCGCTTCCTTCTCCATCCACGCTCTGGGAACTTGGCACAACGACACTGCGAGTGAAACCGTTCTGCAGACCAAGAGGAGAAACCAGCAGAAATAAAATTATATTTAGAGAAATCCTGTCCAAATTTTCCCCGTGTGGAAACACACACCCGGCTTCCCTTCCCTCCTCCCGCTCCGGTCAGACGGGCTCTTTCAGCCCGGCGTACCGGCAGTCTGCTGCTATAAGACAGGATTGTGGCATTTGTTGAGTCAAGATGTTTAATTTTTTCATTCACATAATGATCCTTTTTTCCCTCCAGCCACTTGAGTTTTGTTTATGTTGCTTGAGCCCTAAACTAATACATGAATTCTCCTCGCTGCCAAGAGGACGACTTTGGCACCAGACTCGATGAGCCGGAGAGGAACCGCGTCCACTCTCACCGACAGAGGCGATTTTAAAAGACTTCTCTTTCCAGTKGTGACAAATTAAATGCATTAAAGGAAGCAACTGCTGCTGCAAGAACTACTGGACTTTGAGGATAAACCAGGAGAGTTTTATTTTCCTTGCAAGCACTTGACTTTTGCTACGGGACACCTCRCTTCTGTGCCAACTCGGGCTGATATTTTATTATTTTTAGGACAAACATTGCAATAATTACAACAGGGGAAACTGTGCCCAAAGATAGAGACTCGGGAGATAAAKTTGATAGCCTTAATTGATTATAAAATGTGGGGTTTTTAGGAAAAAAGGAAAGAAGAAAAATACTCCAGTGCATGGGTTTTATCCCGTCAAGGAAAGACAAATGAGAAGTACAGCTACTTTCACTCAGGCCAGACATGTAAACCTTGTACTTAATGACTGATGAGCAAAATTTTTTCTCTTCCAAGTGCAGAYGGGCAAGTCCCTCCTAATTACAAAACACAAGAAAATCTAATTTTACCAACAGAAAGCAGCGCACTGTCCAAATGTTTCCCAAACTAGAGCTTTAGGTGCTTGCTTGGGAAAAAAAAAGGCAAACAACGTTCTCTATAATGTGATCCATATTCTACCACATGCACATTTAATATAAAAGTTATGTTTGATATATACCGCCTTAGCATTTTTCTGCTTTAACTGAAAGCCTTTTGTTCTGTCAAGATTCTAGTAGGATTTGCTTTCATTTTTCCTGATGTTTCACTCAATACATCACTAACATTAGCAGACTTAATAAGCGCCCACCTTCTCCGTCCCCCCGCGCGCCCGCATCTTTGATGCCTGCTCCTTGGGAACCCTCAGATGTTCTGCACGTCGGCAAAGCGGCCTCTTTACACCCGGCACCGGGGATGATGGAGAGGACGAGCCTCCGAAACGCGCCGTGGCCGTGGCAAGCACAGTGAGCAAAACGTTTTGCAGCTTTAAATCCTGCCCTTGGTATGGTCTCTGTAATGGGCTTCCCTTCCTCCTTTTCTCTGTTGCAAATTCACATCTGTTTCTCTGCATTTTGAAACTGTGTTCATTTTTCACTGCTGCCCTTTGTCCCACACTTACTGGCTCTCGCCAAGGGCTTCATTTCACTTATTCAATAAGCGAGAGGCACTGCAGACTAGGGAGAGCTTTAGGACAAAGCTCAAACTTCTATTAGGCCTCAACAAAAATGTTTTTGTTCCCGATCAGGGAACTTTTTCCTACTGCTTGGTGTTACTCATCCTTTCTTCTTAATGAACATGTGTAGTTTAGCATAAAATTGCCCAAAGAGCTTGCAATTTCAAAGTTTTTAGGAAACTTTTAAGAACAAATGAAAAATAAAAGCAGCAGAAAAAAAAAAAAAAATCCACACTATCCGTTACTAGAGAAAAACGGTCCTGCAAATCCCCACCCGCCCCTCATCCCTGCAGGGCAGCAGCCGTGGGGCGCGAACGCGGAGCGTCGCTGCTTGGGAGCGTCGCTGCTCGGGAATGCCGCTGCTCGGGAATGCCGCTGCTCGGGAGCGTCGCTGCTCACGGAGCGTCGCTGCTCACGGAGCGTCGCTGCCGCGGGCTCTCCCCGCCGCGGGCTCCCGCAGCGCACACTCAGGCTCCGAGCAGGCTGCACCACAGCGGGGCTGCTCTGGAAGGACGGCGGGAGCGCCGAGGAAACGCCCTGCTTGGCTCTCCCCGGCCCCGTCCGGGTTCTTCCCTCCCGAGCCCCAGCACCGATTCCCGCATTTCACCGCACAGGAAAGCTAAAGGGAACAGAGCAGCCACGTGTATTTTCCAAACATATAATTCCTGACGTATTAATAATCTTGTTACATCCTGTTGCTAATCTCAACACCACAGAGCTCTTCTTCAGAGGAGCAAAAATAACAAGGACAAAACTCCTCATACTCAGCTACGGCACTGACAACCCAACGTCGGTACATGAGACAATCTCCTCCTTGTGACTACGTTCGTTCTGCCGCAAGCATGAGTCAAATACAGATTTTTTGTTAGTAAATCATCATCCTGCTAGGACGCCAGTATCCTAACCCCCCTATAAAACTAGGAGGTACCGGAAATATTTCCCGTTACACATCGGTTAGCCTAAGAGCTTTGGGCCCCCGGGTGCGACCGCGTTCTCCTCGCTGCCCGTGTCCCCTCCTGCCTCCCGCTCGGGAGCCCAGCGCTCCGTCCCCCCCGGGGCTGCCCCGGAGCGTCCCCGGGCATCGCGGCCGGTGCCGGGGCAGCGCTGCCCTTCACAGCTCCCCTTGGCACCCCCGCACATCCTGGGGCTCGATGGGCTCCTCGGCGCCCTCCTGCTGCACTCAGGAGAGTGGTCCAGGCACCGACCCAGGCCCGTAAGTCAAAGCGAACAACTGGTGACATTAATGAGGCTTCACAAGAATGAAATTGGTGGTAAATTGCATCCCATGGGAGGGGTGCTGATGACAGAGAAGGGAAACTTAATATTTGTGAAATTAAATAATAGTGGATAAGCAAGATGCCTGAAACAGACTGAATCCATCTTCTTAATTATTGGGGGGGTTGTTTAAAAGTAGAACCTGGTTGTTCAAAGTATTTCTATTTTCTCACCCTCCTCTGGGACTCAGGAAAGCACCACACTAAAAGCCTCAGCCGCTGCTCTGGGTTCGATCCCCTCCAGGGCCTTAATTCTCCCCACGTCCTTCGCCCTTGCTCCCTGTCAGCACAGGAACATTTACATGGATGTGGAGGGCGGCAACTGTCCCCCGAGCTGCTTCCAGCCGAAGCATCCCCTGGAGCTGGAAGCAGCGGGAGCCCTCGCGGGCCGGGCCCCGTGTGTCGCTCCAGGAACTCACTGCGAGCAGGAGCGTCGTGCGCTGACGAACCAGCCCCGCGCCAGCCAACTCGGCCAGGAGCAGAGATAACCCAGGCTGTTAAACCACGCTGCGAGTTCCTCCCTTTGGAGGATATTTATGCCAACGCGCAGAGTTTTCTTAAACCGTGTCCTCTATTAGCACTGGCTTTCATTCCAATTAGGGCCACAATAAAGACAAATGACTGTGGCAGATCCAATGCATTTTTCCTTGTCAAGTGCAGGGCGCACGCTTGGCTCCGTGTGCAGCTGGCCGTAAGGTAACGAGGGGCAATTGCCCCAAATACTCCCATTACTCACCGGGTACGTCCAGCGCTTTCCAGAGCTGGTTTTGTGCACAGTGGCAGGAGAGCACGTTCGTGCCACCCTTCACCCAACGCGCACGGGCTCGCAGAGCCCTCGTGCTGCACAGGCCTGGAGCACGGGGCCACGAGTCCTGCCCAGAGACAGCCCTGAGCGTTCTCATTTTCTTAGAGAAAACACAATTAGCAGATTCCTTTGGGATACCCCAGGGGGAACTAGCTGTAGTTTACTGCGCACACCGAAGGCTTCCCATCGGTGCCTCAGCGAAGCAGCGCGCCTGCTCTTGCAGCAGGGCAGAGGGGACGTGGGCCCGGCAGCACCCGCGCTGCCCCTCGTGGCATGGGCAGCACGAGGCCAGGACGGAGCAGGAGCCACCTGGCCCCTGGTCCCGGCCCCTTCGCGCCCGTGTTGTGGTGCGGATCCCGTCCAGGGGCACAGCCACCCATACAGATCCTGCGGTCTGGAGGTGAGCCCCATGCGGCCCCTCACCGAACCGCACACCAGGTTTCTGCAGGATTGACTTTACTCTAGGTGTTTTGCCTGCATGTTAATTTGTCCACTGTTCTGATTAAACAGCCTTCACGTAAATGCCACCTTTCTGCAACACGCAGTTCTGCATATAATGTCTAAAGCAGCAGCTTGTTAAACTAATTAAAAATATTTGCCACCTTCCAAAGAGCTCCCTCAGACGAGATAATGCATCTAAAATATCAAATGGGCAGAGCGAAATACCAAGAGAGAAACCGAGAGGCGACAAGAGGCTTCGCTCCCCCTTCCTCCAAAGGGGCTTTCGAGCTGCACAACCACCTTGGGAAAGCACAAGTGTCGCAGAGCTCTCCCGGGCTGGGAACCCGACCCCCGCGGGTGACGAGCGCCGTTCGGGGCAGTCCTGGGGTCACGGCCGCCCCCCTCCTGTCCATAAACTTGGCCCCTCTCTGCCTCCACGGCAGGAAGAAGCCCTGGGCAGAGGAGCAGAGCTCCCTCCCGCCGGCTCGGGGCTCCCCGTCCACGCGGACGCTATTGAGAGCGCTCCCGCTCCCCGCCTGATGGAGTATCGATCCCCCGGAGTGCAAAGTCCAGCATGCCATTAGGCCAATCTGTTTTCAAGCTGACACAATCCCATCATTTGTCATCTTCTCCTGTCCTGCTGTGTTTGTTTAGGAGCGAGATATTTGCTTTATCAGTCACTTTCCAGTCCTCGCCGTATCCTTTACCTGACGTGGACTTTAGTGGGTCCACAGGTTTCTCAGAGTCATTAACAAGAGAGGTTTGGACCTGCTGATCCCGAGATCGCCGGGCAGTGATGATGTCAATAGCTTGGAAAGCGTTAATGAATTGGATTCATCGCCTGAAATGTCACCTGCTTGAAAGTACATTTTAGCTGAGGAATTTCTGCAAGAACGCTTATTCACGAAGCAAAACCCTTGCACAGGAGCTGCCTTTGAGCTCCACGAAGGACGAGCACCTCCAGCGGCACGGGCTGTGCGAGCCGCAGGCGGTGCACGCGATGCACCCAGCAGGGCACCGCTCCGTGTGCGCGGAGCGGCAGGACGGCCCCACGCCCGTTCCCAGCCACGGGGTGTTCCTGGTCCTTAACGCAGTTCACGGCCCGTGTGAACGTGGCTCTCCTAACGCAGACGGCGCCTCCATTTAACCACCTTCACCGATCACCGCGAGCTGGTTAYTAGCAGCAGTCGGCGCAGACGTTCTGGCCCTCATTTCCGTAGGTACTGCCGTGATTCAGGCACTAAAAGCACCACGAGGACATCGCCTACATGCTGCCTGCTGGCAAGCATTCATCTATACTTGTGGTAAGGCGGATGACCGTGCTGGCCGGTGGCTGAAGGGAGCACGCACAGCCCCAAGGCAATAGCCCCAGCCACCTCCTCAGGGCAGATGTCTGCTCAAATTAGCTACTAAACCCTACTCTTTGGCTCATACTCGTAAGGAGCGAACACACTTCCAGAACCCTGGATCAACACGCAAGGGATCTGTGAACAGAAAGATGACGACTTAATTTTTCAGCTTTTGCTCCTGGGGAATAATTGAAGGTGTTTGCTTTAAGTGGAATCTGTGCTTTTAAAAGTGTGTAGTTTCCATTGGAACTTAACAGGTTTTGTTATTGCAGGATCTTAAAATAAACACAAGCGAGACAATCCTCCCCAGGCCAGGAGCGCAGCAATGCGGTCACACACTTAAGCAAGTGTTTAATTACAGGGCAAGCTGCAGGCAGCRGCGCGCGGGCCGCAGTGAACACCGCCCGCAGCCAGCCCGCGCCCGCCGGCCTCGCGCTCCCGAGCGGTTCGGAGCCCTCCTTTGACGGGGTTCCCGAGGCAGACAAGGCAGCGCCCCGGCTCGCTGCAGCCCGTCCCGGGCCCGCGGGKGCCCGTTCGTGTGCCAGGCTCTGTGCTTTGGAGCAGGTGACCCAGTTTTCACGCAGGCGTACAGTCTGCACGGTGGGGAAAGYGGCAAGAGGATACGGAGGAAGTGAAAAGAAACGGGTAACTTGTGCACAACACGCCCTAGAGAGGTGGGTTTGGTGGGCTAGGGATCACGGGACGCTGCCCTCCATCAGACCGCGAGTGACCRCGCTAGCCAGGAGGAGCCCCAGCGGCTCGGCAGGGCCCGCGGGCAGGGGTGGCCGCGGGGTCCCGCACGGGCCGCCCTCGTGGCCACGCGCTGCTCCCWCCTCCTGCCCGGGAAGGGAGCCCGGCGCACCCAGCAGCAGCACAASGGCCAATTCCACCCGCACAACAAGACCAGGAGGTGGTTTATGTGAACAGCGCGTGCACTAACGGACAGGCAGGCCTCTGCGTCCTCTGCGCCGTGCATCTTGGGGATCAGGCTACGTTTTATTTGTGGGGGGTTTTATAGCAGTAAAGTCCATTCGTTAAAGAAAGAGAAAAAGCAGATGATTGTTACCCAGAAATTCTCATCAATTCTCCCCCAGTTGTTTATCCTTCAACTTTTAGAGGAATTTTTAGGCACAAAGATGCTTTCTTTCTCCTCCAGGGGAAGAAAAACAAAACCCACCACGGGCAGGGAGGCCATCCCGTTTCCCATAGGGGCTTTAAGTCTCTTTGGGCAGCACCCTGAAAACAACTTTCCCTTTAACGAAGACCTTTTTGGTGCTCTGCTCAATATTCACTTCAAAAAAAAATTAAAACTTCCCAAGTTCATAAGGACGGATCCCCGGGTAGGACTTTTATTAAGTCCTTTCTATTTACTTCCTACCTAGATAAGATCTTAATCACAGCCCCCAAATTATCCGCAATGACATTTATCAACTCTAGTCATCTTTTCTTTAGCATGCTCCGCCTGACCAGTCGGCTTTTCTTCCACCCCTTCCTTTCAATGGAAGTTAATTTCGAGTACATGATTTATCTTGCTGGGCTAACAGCACCGAGGCAGCCCACCTTTTCAAAGGGCTGGCCAGGGAGTGAATTATAGCGGAGTTGTCCGGTGATTGCGTTCCACGGGGAAGGAGAATAGGCAGCCAGTATGTTGCCCCGATGTGGCGCTGGGACCTTTTCAGCAACTGAAGAAAAAAAGATTGGGCCTCTGACCGTGGGGCTGACAGGCAAGCGTTATATCAGCAGACAAAGGCTCAAATACCTGAAAGGATCAGAACTCCATGTACTCCGAGATGTGATGTTGTTTACAACACCATACGCTGACCCTATCCCGAATTTACATGATATCAGTGCAGTGGTCTTTAACCTTTACTCATTCTTCTTCCTGCATCTTCACAGAGCCATTAGCATAGGGAGAATTAGTAACGACCGCATTAAATCCACCAACACTTTGAAATCCTTCGCACGCATTCTGCAGCGAGCGCCGCCGAAATGTATAATTTCCCCGCATGCCCTGTATATATCCAGGGGCTCTGTTTGGTTTGGCAGTGGGGCTCATTCAGTATCTATTAACATTCAACTTCTATTTGTAAAGGGCATGTGCAACCCACTCAAGTACATATTTGGCACGAGCTGCGGTCATTTAGCGCGGCTCCARGAGTCCAGCTGGTGCCATCTGGGCAGGATAATGAGGATCTTTGAGGGCTCTCCGGAGCGGCGCTTCCGCAGCCCCGCTCCCTCGCGGCGCCGCGCACGGGGGCGGCGGACGAGCGCGCCCGCTCCGAGCTGCCGCGTGAGCGGTGCCCGTCACGGAGCACCCGGCGCCACAGGGGCCCGCGCCCATTCCCAGGCGGCGCGGAGCGTTTCCAGAACTTTCCGCGGCGTCTCCTCGCTGGCCGTTCCGCYTCCCAGCCGGAGGCCCGGGGAATCGGAGGCTGCGGCCTGTGCAGCAGAGGATCCCCTGACGCAGCAGGAGCTCCTGGCAGCAGGATGTTAGCATGGGATTTTTTGTCCAAAACCCCTAGGGAGCAGCAGACAGTCCCGTGCAGCCGGGAAGTCCCACCGCACGTTTCCAGGAAATGCAAAACTCCGGATCGCTTCCGCACCAACGTGCTCAGCCTTCCGAGGGGCAAACCCGCTCACGTGCCCTACCGGCTCCCAGTAAAAAACACAAGTGAGAACGGAGYGTTTGAGGAGGCTTCGGTTGCCCTGTGTGATGTTTCAAATACCTCTCGCCRCTGACCGCGTTCCTCGAGCCTTTGTCACGTTCCAGCGGGAAGAGGGGAATCCGGCGAGCCGCATTCCTGCATGGAGCCGCCAGGGCAGCCCAACGCCCGAGYGGCCAGCGAGGACCCTTCACTGGTCACGTCTCACTCCATTTTCAATGGCTACGCTCCTTTTCCATGCAATAAGGAATTTAGGTAAAAATACTGTACTTTCACCATCATTTTGAGGCTTTTCTGCCCCTCATGGCACAGGGCACGGCTGTTAACGCTGACCCAATCACTCACACCAGTCGCATGCACAATCCACGTGTGGATTGTCCTGCAAACAATGTGCAATTTCCCTGAATCACCTTGCTAGCCTAGTCCTCGGCTTGCGGCAAAAAGCAGCTTCCGAGCACGAGCTGAAACACGAGCCCTGTCATTCTCCTTTGGTTCCAGGCATCACTCACACGCTATCAGTTCTCTTCTGCAACTGATGAATAATATACAGAAACCCAGGTGCAAATTCGGGATTTTTTTTTAAGCTCAAATACAAAGTTCTGCTCCSAGCACTGCTCCGGCTGCAGGGAAGATCAGCTAGTAAGAGACTCATTAACAGGGAAAGCCAAAGAGTCTCAATCAAAACACCATCAAAACCCAAGCAGGTAGTTGGGAAAATTACTCCTCTCCTCCAGACCAGATAAATACACRTGCAGCGAGATTCAGAGAGCGGGATATCACGCTAGAGAGCAATTAATTGATAAGCAGAATGCCTACCCATCCATAACCGTGCCGTGGCTAAGTGCCTGGCACCATCCCTGCGCCGGTATTTTCTGGTTCATGAGCAGCCGTCGCTCRTGGGAATACTAAGAGCACTGAGCACTTACGGGGTTATTAAAAGATGTCGACTTCTTGAAACTTTGCAAATCCTGATCATTTTAACATCTGTCTAGAGAGCTGCACACGGCTCCTTTCCATCCTCATCTTCACAAAGAGCGGCATGAATTAGCAACTGTAGAAAATCCACACGCATACACATGGGGATAAAAAACATTTTCAGGCTTTACTGACACAGGGAAAGTTTGCCAATATTTCATGAAGAGGAAGACRGAGGCTGTAATATATTTCATCCTCAGGCATGTGCGTTTCTATTCTGCTGATAAATACAATGAGATAAAGACAAGGAAAGTCACCACTGTTAATAAGAGAAATAGGTATTTAACACAAAGCTGAAATTGTACGAACTGTGACACCAGTCCCATCCTTGAGCGTAAAATTGCCTCTCGTTCAGCTTGAGACTATCCTGTGATGGTCAAAGGCATCACAGAAATTGTAAACGCTGCTACTTTTTTGCGTGGAATGTTTTTTAACTCCTCTGTAAGCAAATGCACGAAGGAAATTATTTTGTGCTGGAGACAGCGTGTGTAGCTTTGTGTCATTATTTAAACATTTGGATTTCAACAGAGATGATGATGAGAAAAAAATATAATTAGGAGTGCAATGGCATACGAGAGCATATTAAGGTTTTTAAAGGGCTGGAGGTGTGAAAAGCAAAAATAAACATTCTGCTTAACACACTCATGTTTTGATGTCTGTGAACTGAACCGGGATTTGCAACCAGGGCAAGAGGGGCTGCGCCTGCCGCGGGTCTGAGGACGCGGGCGGCCCGGTGCACAGCACCACGGCGCTCCGCGGCTCCGCGCTGCCCGCGTTACTCGCTGTTTACACTGGGATTAGCCTTGTGGATTGACGCCGAAGAGCTGTAAAAMGAGTTTTAAAAACCCTCAACTTTGTCATCTTTTCTTAATCGCTTTGGCCACTGTGCGCCAGCCCTGCTAGCGCTGAAGGCAACGCGACTTGGGGCCCTTCTTTCTGCAAGGGCTTCCCAGAGGGATGCTCGTGTCCAGGAGCCCTGCGAGGGCCGCAGGAGGGGAAGGGCTCAGGATGATCCCAAGCTGGCAGGTTAGGGTGGAAAGAGCCCCTCTCCCCCGGAGCGAGGAAAGCGCCGCTCCACTGGTGCTGGGGACGCGTTGGGCACTTTGCAAGAAGCCAGCGGGGCACATGACACAGGGCRAGGGCCAGGCCAGCCTGTCCCCAGGGCCGTGCAAAGGTGCCCGAGGGCAGGCGCGAGCAAGGAGCCTCCAAGCCCACCCAACGGCAGCCAAAGCTCCCGCRATGGACGGGCTCCAAGAGCCAAGCAAAAGGCCTTCGGCCTCAGAGGGGAGAGGCCAGCAGCCACACAACCTGGGGCAGGGGCAGCATGGAGACAGGGGAGGGCCCTGGGCAGGTCCCCAAGGGCCCCGGTCACCCCTCGGCGCGGGACCGCGGCCCCTSGTGCAGCAGGAGCCCCCGGCTCCGCTCCGGCACGCGAGCCAGGCCTGCCTTGCTCTGCCGCAGCCCTCGCTGCCCTCCCGGCGTCCCGGCCGGGTTCTCGGAGGGGCTCGCGAGCGGGCCCGGTGCCGGGCACAGAGCGCAGCGCTCGGCACGCCGCGCAGCAGCAACCCCTGCGGAGGGTCCTGCCAATGGGAGCAGGCCCATCCTGAGGGCAAACCTCACCAATGTCTCACCCCAACCGTTATTTTAAGWGAGCCTGTTCTCTCTGGGTCACTTTACTCAGGCCTGCCCAACCTTAGTAATAATGAGCTGTGGCTGGTTAAGCAGCTAATTAGCATGCCGTTTGTTAGACGGGGTAAGAATGTAATTATTGTGAGTAGGCAGAGCCTGCCCATGGAATGCATTTTGAAGGTTACCATAGGAATCCTTCCTTGGTCTATTCATTCCGAGTGTAATACTAATCACTATCATAAGGAAAGGATTGCTTGGATATAGACTGTAGGTTACCATCTGATTAGATTTCCAGTGAACAAAGCGATCCAGGCAGTTTGTTTGTTAACCCTTTTGGGTCTCGCCCGAGTGTCCCGACCTGCGAGGAGGCCGGCGCCGTTGGGTCCCCGGCCCGGTTCGCAGCACGCGCCGCAGGACGGGGCTCTCCGTGCCGAGGGCAGGACGCGGGAGGCCTCCACACGGGCTGGCGCTGGGGGGTTTCCCCAGAATGGACATGCCAAGGCTGCCATCACCGCGTGCTGTCGGGAGAGGCTCCCCCCGGCCCCCGCAGACACCGGCGCTGCTCGCGCTCCGTGGCTCCGGGAGCACCGACACCAGCAGGGGAGGCTCTCGTGGCTGTCCCGGGACTCAGCCCGCAGCCCCACACGGCTCCCCCTGCCACCCCGAGGCTCCGAGGCCGCAGCTCTCTCGCTCGGAGCGCTGCGTCAGGCCCCACCACTACCTGCTCTAGGCAATCTTCCTGGGGATAAACAGCAGCTCTCTGTTTAAAGAGCCCAAATGTGTCACCTTTTGTCAAGAAAAAAGGAAATTTGCTTAAATTTCTCCTTTATTCCCCCGCTCCGAGGCCTCTACCAGCAGAGAGCACGCGTGGAGGCGCCGCTCGGCGGAGCCGCGGCCCGTCATTAAGTCGCCTCTGCATCCGCTGCTCYTTTTGCTCCGAGCTGCCTACCAAAATCTCCCAGCGGTTCCTTAGCTCTTATCCTAAAAATATGACAAAACGCGGTGCAGTGAATACCCCAATCTGACTGCATTCTGTGTCCAGCCTCATGCTGTTAGCAGCTCGCTCCCGAGGCCCGGGGCTCGGTGGGAATTTACAATTCATCGGCGACCAAACTATTTTAATGTTATCAACACATCTTTACCCTGGCACATGAGTGTGTGACTTATGAAGAGAGGAGCAATTTGTTTCGTGCATTTCATCCTTTGTTATTGAAAGCTGCTGGATTTGGATGTATAAAGACCTGTGCCATTAAGCCGCAGGGCAGAAGCATCCTATGGGCTAACAAGTTTGTTTGCTTGTTATTATTTTTTTTTAAATACAAATTACTTTAAAAGTAGCATTATGTAGGACTCTGAAGGTGCTTTACTCAAATCTTGTGCTTCTTCCAAAAGATTCTAGAATACGAGGAAAAATGAACCAAACAGACTGTGATCTCAATTCAGCAGGAAAATACCAGCTGATTTCTAACTAAATTAATGCATATAATTCAGTAGTTTTATAATTGTCCAATCTAGCATGCCTCTAAATAACTGTATTTATTAGACAATGCAGATTAAGGCAGAAACTTCTCTGGGTTCTATTTAGGAAAATTTTAAAAGATCAAGGCGGATCCAAGTGCTAAAGGACAACTGGACATTTACCAAGAGCTCCTTTTCAGGTGCAAAATGCTGTCTGCTTGAAACAAAAAATGCGATTTGCAAAGAAGAGAAAGACGCTTAAGCAATGAGTGAAATACAGAAATAACATTACTGAAATAAAGTACTTCTCCCGACAAGATCCATTTTAACATGGTTATTTTTGATCAACAACAATATGAGYTTTTKGTTGTGTTGGKTTTTTTCCCCTCTTTTTCTTTTTAATTCAAAGCCATTTCAGACTGCTCAAAGCAGTTCCCWCCAAACACAACCTCCCTGGCCAYGGCAAGGTGCCGCACTGACCCATCACCACCGAGCGGCTGCTGGGCTCCATGGTGGGTACAGCAGTTTTGTCCCTAAACTCCATTTTCCTCCAGGTCTTCTTTGCATTTTTACTTCAGATCCAAAAAATRCAAAATATTATCTCAATCCAATTCATTCTTATAAATTAGCTTGAGAAAATAAGCCAGGAAACTAAGAGGAATAATATTTCATTCCGGCTTCCTCTAGATTACAAGATTCAACAAGAAAAGGAAAAAAGTATGCTTTACAAGCTATTGTTCTCAAGCCAGCTCTTTCACTCTATTTTTGGCTAATTAATTTAATCTGGTAAGCAGGTGTAAACCCACTTGTTTAAGCAATGGTTTGGGTTGCTAAAAGGAGAGATTGGAGGTATTTGCACAGTAAGAGATTTGTACAAGGGAGCATTAAACCCCATCAACAAGAGGAAACTCCACTCAGGATGCAGAAAATCCTGTTTAGCACTTACCAAATCGCACCAAATCCTGAACGCAGTGTGTTTCTAATCCCATCTCCTAACACCCAGGTGACGCCATCATCTGCTCTGCTAACCCGCACGGCCTGAGGAGCAGTGCTGCCGGCCCCCTGCGCGGCTGGGGCTTCGTGTTGCCAAGGGAAGCCCCGGTGACACTGTCCTCGGCCACTGGTGTGTTTCAGTTGAGGACGCTCAGTTTGGATTGCAATATGTTTTGGCTGCAATGTAATATCCCACTTGCAGTTGCGSTGGAGACCTTTTCATGGACGYACAGGATTTTTAGATATAAGAACCRAGCAGACCACCAAGACCCGAGCACAAGTGCAACCTCAAGCACACGAAGCATCCCCAAAGTCGAGGCCGTATTTAGCAGAAACAAGGAAATACCAATTAGGAAAATGAAATATACCAGCAAAGAGACAGAGCCCTAACACACGGCCCTCCGCTTGCAAAGAGGAACGCTCAGCTGGCTGCAGCCACCCTAAGGCGGCACTAAGGAGTCACAGCCAACGTGCCAACGCTGCAGTTCGGCCCGCGGCACCGTGGCCTTGCTCCGGGCTCGGGYGAGCAGCGACGGGTCTCGCGCTGCAAGGGCGCACGGAGGCCGCACGGGACCCTCGGCCCCGAGCACCATCCGGAGCCCTGCGCAGCGCTGTGGCTCCTTGAGCCCAATGTCCAAGGCAGATGCCCAGCCCCAAGCGCTGCATCTCTGAACCCCACGGCCCAGGCGCCCCGTCCCCGAGCGGGGGCAGCACTCGGAGGTGGACGCGGGGTCTGCAGCACGCTGCTGCGCAGCCAGGCCTCGGTGCTAGGAAACCTGCTCGGGGACCTGCCGCAGCCTTCCTCCTCCTCCTCCTCCTGCCCCTTCCGAGGTGGCCACTCCCGTCCCGCCTCGCCCACCCTCCCACCCTCGCTCCGCTCCAGGATTCCTGAGGCCCCGCGGGCGCATCCCGCTCCGGAGCCGCCCTCCGGCATCGGTGCCAAGGGCCAGGGAGCCGCAGAGCCCGGCAAGAGGAGCTGGCCCGGAACAGCAACGARCAACACGATTAGCAGCTCTCGCCGTCCCGGTCCGCAGCGCTCTGGTTCTTCCCCCTCCACCACCCCTTCCAGATTTGCTCCTGTTTTTCGTCTATTTGTGAAGGTGCCCAAGACAGGAGCTCACTTAATACGTTCCCTTACGCTTGTGGCGCAACAGCCTATTCAGGACAGATAAGCCCCTTTAGAAATGAAGGGGAATTTAATTCAGTGCTTGAGTGACAGCAGGAAGATTTATCCCCTCAGCAGACAATACGGCTTTTGGGGCTTTAATCTTGCCCAGACAATAGGCTGTTTCTCGGCCCTCATCTTGTGCTTTTCCCACGATGTTCGGTGATTAACCGGGGCTCCATTGGATGGAAGCCACTATCTCTCATTTAAGAGTGTTTGCGCCTCTGTCAAGGAGCGGGCCGGGAGGGAGGTGGGAAGAGGAGGAAGGAAGGGGAGGGGAAGGAGCAAGCGGGAGGCCCCGATGCCAGCGCTGCGCAGGGCTGAGCCCCGGGGAGCTCCGCGGGCTCCATCCGCCCCGGCAAGCGGCAGCTCCTCCTTCACTCCATCGCAGACCTGGGAGAGCGCTCGTCGCGCACGGAGATCCACGGTGCGGAGCCGGGCGCTGCCGGGAGCCGAGGGCACCCGGGAGCTCTCCTCCCAGGGACGCCCTGCGGCCCGGGCTGCACCCACGCCCGTGCTGCGACGCCGGCCCCGCGGGCTCGCGGCAAAGGCGCCCAGGCGGCAGGGCCCAGGGCAGGCCCGTGGGGAGCTGCCACCGCAGAAGGGCCTGCAAACACGCCAGGGACCAACCGGGCAGGYGCCCGCCTCCGCACGCACAGGAGGGCCCGGGGGAACCTCCCCACTGGCGAGGGCACCTCCRCCGTCACGACGAGCAGCAGCCGCGTGTTCCCAGCACCAGCAAGGAGGGACCGTCACTGCTACTCTATTTTTCTAAATTAGTTTTAGTGAGGAAAAATGTTTTATGGCCTTCTTATTGAAGAAAGCCTTGTGGACACCAGTGCTTCAATTTGATAATGGACCAAAATACAAAATTAGKCTTAAAATAATATCAGACAACTCTGCACATATTTTTGTTACACTCACCCTATGCCAGCACAGCCTTAGCAGCCAATATTGAAGCACTGCAGTGTAAAGATCTTTTACAAGGAAGAAATCCTGCCAAATGTGCTTCATGCCTTGTTGACATTTTCCATTTTGTTGGAATTTCATTCACAGTTTGGGTTTATTAAAAACKCCACATATTCTACAAGTCAGACTCCGACATGCAGCCTCCCCCGCGGGATTTCGGAGCTCGGCAGATGATCCCAGCGCTCCGACGCAGAGCAGGGAGAAGGGGCAGAGGAAGCTCCTCTCCCAGCACTCACCAGCGTCGCGAGAGGGAAACGCTCTGTGATTTATCTGTAGCAGTGGGCACCGGGTCAGAGCAGAAAGTCTCTGTGGGCTCYTGTTTGGTTCCTAAACACCCTTTGCAATCCCAATTGCCACTCGAGCCACTAAATAAAGTGGCGAATGGAACAGAACCACTGCCCATAAACACGTTCTCAGGTAAGGGCCTTGAACTAGGAATCTGGCCTGTGCATCAGGACACCGGGCAGTAATCGAGGAAGTAAACAGTGACAGAGGACACTCCTAGAGGCTTCCCAAGGGAGCTTCCCAAGGCTGCCGGTGCCAAGTGCTCCGGCCACACCACGGGACCGCTCCATCCAACGCACCCCTCCCAAGGGAGCTCCCCGAGGCCGCCAGTGCCGCGCACTCCGGCCACACGTGCAGTGTGGAGCCCTCCTTCCGCAGCCCAGAGAGGCTTTGTTTGGGCCATGGCGCATCTTTCACTCTCCCATCCTACCGCCGCGTTCTTGGATGACTCAATCAGCCCAAGAAAACCACCGCAGAGGTCTCTTTTGTTGCTGCGAAGGTTTGGGGCAGCCGAGCCAAAACGCCAGAGCGTGTTCGTGCCGCTGCCGCGCYGAGCAGACTGTGTAATCCCATAGACACAGCCGAGGCCAGGCCACCAACAGACTGGCTGGCCGCTCCGCTCGCTAGGGAACGCGCACGCATTTAGCGCCCGGCGCCCGGGGATGGCCCGAGCGCCTCCTCTGCAGAGCGCGCTCAGCCTTCTAAGGAAAGGGCGGCCGCTAGTTTGCCGGGAAATCGCCATCTTCACCCCGGAGCTGCCCCGGCGCCGCGGCTTTCCCGAGGGGGCRGCGGGAATGTAGTGGGGGCATCACTAGATGGAGCTCGGGAGCCCTTTCCCACCAGCTTCCCCTTCCYGCCGCGACGCCCGCCAGGCCGGTGCAAGATTCCGAGCCGAATTCCCTCCAGCGGGGAGCATTCTTGGCACAAAGCGCTGGACACCAAAGCGCCCCCGAATGGGCAGCAGTGCCCAYGTGTGATCCTGCTCACCGGGCGCAAGGGCCCAAACAAACACCCCAGGGACTCGTCCTCGTCCACGGGCCGGCTCATCAGCTCCTCTCGGCACTGCTGCTGCTCCCGCCGCTAACCAGCCACCCCGTGCCAGGCTCCGCATCCCCACGCTGGAGTCCCCAGGCTTTGCTTCCGAACAAGGAGCCCCGATGCCACGAGAGTGATCAGGAAAGCGGTGAGGAGCCAGAGCCCGGATCCAAGGCGCAGGACTAGGGCTTGCACACTGCTAACTAGCAGTGACAGCACCTTGCTCTGCTACAAACCGCACCTTCCTGGTAGACCTTTTCCTTCCCTTTTATATTGCACAAATTAAAACAAAGAAGTGGAAGGCAAAATCAGAGCCTTTACATCTCAAGAGATATTAACACACGGCTGTTCGAGGGCAGAGTTTAAGATTTCCTTAACATCTTATTTGGTACCTCTTGCTTCCCTCCACCACAAGTTCAAGTCCCTTAGGTCTCATTTTAGTCTTTCATTCTTTTTAATGCAATCAGCTCAGTAAATGTGGGGTTTTTTTTCTGAGGAGCTTTTAAATATGAATATGTAACAAGACCAAAAAGTGCCAAAGGCTCCTCCTCTTCACTCCCTCCTCCAAGGTTTTACTTTATTTTAAAGCCTAGTTTGGGGGTTGCTGCTGTGGGACACGCTGGGGACACCCCTGCTCCCTTGGCAGCATTCCTGCAAACACCTCGGGACACTCGGGCAACCTTCCGGGCAGGAATCATGAGTCTGTGGAGTAAGAAGCCTACGAAACCAACACCACGAGAGGCGCTTGAACAGCTCATACAGTCCCCCCTCGTATCAGTGACTCTGTCCTCACTCTCTGCCCTCTTCCTTTTGTCTTTGGCTCTTGCCATTTAAGCCCCATTCAAGCCTCACTGGAGGGCTCCGTACAGTTCCTGGGAACCTTTTCAACACCTTTACGCAGTGTTGAAACGGGCCTTCAACACRCTGAGCCGGGAAGCAGAGCCACACGCCTGCCCGCGCGCTCCAAACCGAGGGGCCGCGCTCCGCTCCTGCTGCAGCAGCACATAAAGGCCCTGTCTGCCCCATCACTCCATGCAAATGGATACACGAGGGCACCGTCCTCTCGTGAGTGACTAATTCTGCCTCCAGCCGGGTCAACACGGCCCCTTCTCCCCCCCTGCAAAGCACCCGTGCTCCCCAGGCACGCCGGGCTCGCTGCACATCAGCAATGGGGGCTGCACAGCGTATTTTCCTCTCGGCCTGGAGTACTTGCACTAACACTGTCCTGCCTTCCAAGTTAATTCACACGGAGTCCTTCTGTTCTACTTTAAATGGTGAATGCAAGGAGAGCAAAAAAAGAACAYGAGAGGAACAAAAATGAGATGGAAATGAAAGACCATATAGAGAGACGGGAGAAAAACAAATGTCAGGCTCAATTCTCCTGTCATCTCGGCCCCTGTGGACACAGAGTTACCCCATTTAACTCGGAGATCAAACTGTGGCTCAAAACTTTTCAGCACCTTTGTCTGGCCGGGCGTTTAGAGGAAGTGGGACACGTAGCAGGGGAGTTATTCTGCACAGGCTTCCTGAAAACCCTGTGGGATTTGGGYGGCCGGGGGGGCAGGGTGCAACAGGTCCGTGTGCACAAGAAACGCGCCATGAAAATCAAATTAATTTTGCAAGCCCCAGACCACCCTGGCCCGCGCCCAGGCCAGCCCATGGCCGCACTCCCATTCCGGGAAGCGAATCTGCCCGCGATCAAAAGGTCAGMGGAGCCTTTTGCACTGCCCAGAGGCCGCTTCCAGCGCAGGCGACTTTGCAGAAGATCCTGAAATCCAAAGCGAGGGCTCCCCTCCGCACAAGGCCCTGCTCACCCGCCTCTTCCTCTCTCATTTACAATACAAGGAGCGGAGCGCAGGGAGCGAGCAGGCCCCAGCACAACAGGAGCACTGTGCGGGGCGGCCCTGCGGCAGCGCGAGGGCTCCGGGCAGCGCGAGGCAACGCCAAGGCCGCCTCCAGATCAGAGAGAGGCAAAAACCGCCACGGGCAGCGGCGACAGGAACAAACGGCCAGTGTGCACAGATGCCCAGATGGGTAATCTCAGACCGAGGAGCCAAACCTGCGATGCGTATCRATGCAAACCTAATGCAATCAGACACTGCGATACCTTTGATCTCCAAACAGGAGTCAGGCATTTAATAACAGCACAGGTTGCAAGAGACTCCCGGGCATTACGGTGGCTTTTTGATTCCCAGCTCGGCATCGCATTAGCCGTATCCCGGTGCTCCCTATCATCCACCTCCTCCCGGGAGAGCCGAGGTGATGACTGCCACTTGCCAGGCTCCAGCTGCCGCAAAGGCCGGGCTGCTGGGCAGGAACAAGGACGAGCGGCACGAGGACCCTGCAGCACCGGGCTGGGCTGCAGGGCGGCCCCGGCTCTCCTGGCTGCCCCCTCTGCACTGGGGAGGCTCCAGCTCCCGCGTGCCGGGACAGGCCGTGGTGACAGCACCTGCAAAGAGCRCCTCGATCCCTCGGCACCGGAGCTGCGGTCCCCAGTGCCGTGCAGCGGGTTCAC
The DNA here is from genome assembly GCA_003342815.1 of Eudromia elegans. NCBI lineage: Eukaryota > Metazoa > Chordata > Aves > Tinamiformes > Tinamidae > Eudromia > Eudromia elegans. The sequence goes on from PTEX01000195.1 coordinate 826,902, forward strand.
GGAGCTCAGCGCTGCCAGGGCCGGCTGCTCCGCAGGGAGCTGTGCAGACACCCGCCCGTCCAGCCATCGCTGCGGGATGCGCCACTGCCTGGGTTGCGCTGCTGCCCCAGGACTCGCTCAGCTCCGCAGGCCCAGCCGGGCGCCCACCGAAGCGGCTGCGGAGCCGCCGCATCAGCAGCTACGCGCGTGGCTCGGACACGGTGCCAGAGCCCGGGGGCGGCCGGCGTGAACCACCTGCSGTATTTTCAGCATGGGATCAGCGCTCCACATGCCGGAGAGGGAAGAAGAGAGCGCGACAACCTGAAAAAGTTCTCAACAACTGGGCTGTAAATGGTGAACTCGAGGAAGACTTGAACGGGGATGGTATCGTGGTGCCCAGGAAGCTGCTGGGGATGCAGGGGCCATACAGACTAAACCAAGGCTGGCRAGTGTTCCAGATCCTCACGTAAAAGATGCAGCAATAGCAGAACAGAACGCACCCATCTATTTCCTTTCCACTCACAAAAAATGTTGACTGAGAGGGAATATAATCCCAGCACCAACTGCTTGGATTATGTGCTACACGTAAGACCAAACTGTTCAGCGGTTTATTTGCTGYGAGTTTAGCAGCACAAAGCACCTCGACAGGAAATATAAAATCCTTTGCCCTTCACCAGTCTTTGCCCAGAGCCAGCGAGCGACACGCCGGCTATTACACAGACGCTCACCTTGTTTCTCTAATAGGTTTTTGTTTCAAGCATCCTTAACTTCCCAAGCCTCGGGTCAGGCTATCATAAAAGCAAAAGTATTCAGGAAGCATCTCTGCCTTAAGACTGCTGTGTTTTGGCAGCAACACTGACTCTTTATGAAGTTACTCCTTTTCCTCACGTAATCCTCCCAAAACAACCACGCGCCAGGACGAACGGCGGTCCCTGCAGCCCCCCAGCTCGCACTGATGCTGCAGGACTCCTGTCCCACTCCCGCSCGCCCCACAACAGCCCCGTGCCCACGCTTGGGGGCTGCCCCTCAGCAGCAGCTCGCTGGCAACTCACATTAACCTGCACGTGATAAATCAGTTTTTGCTCAGAGGATTTCCCCCAGATAAATCCCTCGGAACTGAATCATGCCAGCCCAATACTGATCGTTACACAAATGCAGTGCTTCGGAGGTGACATAAGCCATCAGTTCAGGGAAATATATTTAGACTTTCGTCCTGATCTAGTGCACAGGAGAGATACAAGTGACAGGGGAGGGATCAAAGTCTCCTCTTTATCAAAATGCACTTGGCAGAAATGTAAACTTCCCYATATACGGCTTCATAAATACGTTTGAACTAACTGAAAAGAAACCCCAAAGATGTCTCCACAAGTGAAAACTCAGCGGCCCCTCAGCCTAAGGTTCTTGCTGARAAAGGTGACCCAGGCGCATTATCCCGAGGAAGGAAAACTCTTCAGGTACTTTTCAGTAACAACAGAAAGGAGAAGGMCAAGGGGAACAACAACAACATTTCCTTTTTCCCCATACAAACATAATTAGTTTGATAGTGAACGGCTCATTTACAGAAAATAGAATCAACAGGTGCAAACCTGAATCAAAAGATAATGAAGAATTTATTTTAACCTAATCAGACTAATCATTACTGGCTGCTCCCATTGAAAAGAAATAAACCCAAATGATGCACAACCCAATCAGAAGGAATGAAGAGCAGCACGACAGACACGAGCAGCACTGAGCTGGTTCTCAAACCTTCAGCTGGGAGCCAGCCTGCCTCTGGAAAGGAAAGCTCCCAGCTGAACACATTTGGCCAATTTCTGCCATTCCTCCCAGGATGCATCCTAAGAAAAACTGCTCAGAAAGTTTGATCTTTGTTTCCCTAATATATCAAAATGTTGGATCCTGATGATCAAAGAAATAATTAGGTTGATTTTAAATAGACTCATGAGACTCATGGACAAAAAAAAAAAAAAGAAAACCTTTTTTTTTTTTCATATAGAGACTTTTAAAACAGAGCCATCAGTAAAACAAGCAGAAGCACCTACCAGGATTCAGCTACTAGCCAGTCTGATCCAAAACTCTTCAAGTTTTACTGCTCTGCCAACCCTAAGAACAGGCCTGATGCAGCAATCTAGACTATTCCGCAGAAGTCACATCCACATCTTCTGGGCAAAGAAACACCCAGGACCCTTTTCTGAGACACTAATGAAATCACTTTTCCTGGGGAACCTTAGGCTTCAAAGAGGAGGAATTTGTGATGTGGTTTTTGCTGAAAAAAAGGCAAGACAAGAGCTACAGATAGAAAGAGGAAGGAAAGAGGGGAAGAACTAAGAAGGAAGTGGCAGCTCTTCGACACCTTTTTGATGGAGTTAGATTTGCAAAGCAGAACATACCCCCTTCCCTTTCAGCACCAGCACTGCCCAATCTGATTTTAGATGAATTCCCGGGGATGAATYGCTGTATCCAGGACAGGGGGGTCCCGGGTGCCCACGCTGGTGCCGCAGCCTGGAGCATCCCCAGCTCCACGTGGGATGTGGCTGCTCCCTGTGCCCTGGGTGTCACCCRGGCTCGTGGCCCTAAGTCCCAGGGCAAAGGTGCCCCTGGAGGACTCAACAACCCTGGGAGAGCAGGGGCTGCAGAGCAGGTCCGAGTCCAGGTCTGACACCCCTCTAATGGCCTCGCAGACACCTGGGGTTTKGCTCTCGCTGCTGCTCAGATAAGTTTGCTGGGAAATTGTTGATCCTTGAGCTCTGTTTCTCTCTCATTTATCCAAGAAAACAGAGGGGCTGGATTTTTACGAGGTGCTGAGCGACCGCAGCTCCCACAGCCCGGCGGTGGCCGGGGGATGCTCAGCAGCACCTYGAGGAGCTGCCGCTGCTGCCGCCACCTCCCACTGGGACCCGCTCGCGTGGGCTGCCTCGGGGTCCCTACCAAGGACAGGGGGAAGGAAGGAGCTTTAGGGAAAGGCTTCTCTTGGCATAAGCTCTCCCCTACCTTATGTAAACACAAAAGCTCCTGCTCTAAACTCTGGGTGATAATATAACTTAATGTAAGGGCTGAAGACATTCTCCAAGTGTAACGCTGGCCGCTGTGCTCAGTCAAGTAATCCTCTGGGTTTTATTTTGCTATTAGCAACACAGCCGTGCAACGAGGTCCTGCTCCGGTGTGTCTATTCCCAGCCACCTTCCATGGGGGCTGCCCAGCCCCATCCAGCTCTCGCTGCCCCCACGTTCGTCACTCCCGCTCCGCGTGGGCTCCGCGTGGGCTCCCCGCGCAGAGTCACAACAATTCCCTGCTCGGAGCCACGGGAACGCTGCTGCGGGTGCCACRCCACAAACCCCCTCCGGAAGCAGGGACGGTCCGTCTGTACTGCGCGTGTCGCGTCCAGCGCCGGGAGCGGCGGCTGCAGGCGAGGCAGCGCCGCACCGAGCGCCGCCCGCGCGGGGCGGGTAACACGGGGCAGCCCGTGCGCCGGGAACAGGAGCGAGGACCACGGGGACACTCATCCCAGGCCAYGCGGGGAGCTCAGAACAAACCCGGGCACATCCCAGGTGTCCTGCATCCCCTCATCAGGCCTCAGTTTTCCTCGTCCTTAGTAACTCTCGGACACCCCAAGATCCACAGGTGCCGAGCAGTGGCCAGCACAGGTACCTGCCTTGCTGGTTCTATTGCCATTCCTAAGGCAAATGAGAGAAACCCAAAGACATTTCCCTTTGATAGGTAGATAAAAAAGGAGTTAACAAATAAAAGGATCAAGCCTCCTCCCYTGTGCTGAACTGAGCTGCCCGGCAAAGCCACACGACCCCCCTCGGAGGGCTTCTCTCCTCAGCCTCCCAGCCCCGGCCCCAGCTCTTCCCCGAACACGACAGAAACCCAGCGYTTCCATCTGCTTGTGCACATGCAGCCGCAGCTGAACCAAGGCTAACGAGCTCACCCGTCCTCAGCTACCGGCCGTCCTGGGCGCTGCTAATGGGTCATTTGGACTCATTCTCCCTCATTCCCACCGGCTGGAGCTGCCAGATCAAGCTCCYGTCCTTGCAGGCAGTGCACGCAGGTGACCTAGCGATGGGAAGCTGACCAGGAGCAAAACCAACCCCAAAGCCYTCAGCAGCACCAGCAGGAATAAAAACAGTCAAATCCTCCATGCCACAATTTACATTAAAACAGTTAAAGTGTTTACCCTGGCAATGTTACAACTTTTTTCTCTCTGAACTTTGCAAAACTTTACCCCCAAACAGACTCACTTTTACATTATCTGACATTTCCTCATTAGCTTCTTTCCTTTCCCTCTTTTCTTTGTGAAAAGGCCCTTGAGCCTAACCGTGTCAGAAGTCTCTGAAATTTGACAGATCTTACATTTCCAGCTCATTTTCTAATGAGCTTGTACATCAGGACTGATTAGTGTAACAAAGAATTCATGAAAGAAATAAAAGTAACATGAAGACACCTTGAAGAGAGGGAAGAAAGAGCAAGTCAAACACGTTGAGAAAAGGTCTGGCCTTTCCAACCCTCCTTTAATTGTCCTCACAAAGACTCGCCAGGTTTTTGGAGGTTTGTTATGCACTTTGCACGCATAAAGCTCTGGCTTTTGGGCTCTTTCTCCCCCAAACTGGCCCAACAAGCACCTCCGTAGGAAGCTAAGAGCTCCCGGGCGCCCGGCAGCGCTGGTGGCTCCGCTAGCCCAGACCTCAAATAATAACGTGGCCGAGCAGAAACCCACTGCCTTTTCTCTACAACAAATGCTACTTTCTGACAGCAAAAAAAAGGGAAGAACAGCATGTTCCCCTGTGGGACTCRCATCTCTAGATGTGCTTGATTCTATTTGCATTACATTCAGTATTACTTTTCTGTCATTTTTATTTAGCTTCTAAAGAGCTTAGGACCCCTTCCCCTATGCCCTGCAATGGTACCTGAGCTACATAAATTCCCTCAATTTCCTTGTGGATAAAAAGTGTTCAGGGGAGAACTGRCAAAAAGCTGTTCAGAACCTGAGGGTGGAAACACCCATTTGTTTCTTTCCTTTTGTCTATARGAAAACAAATCATGATCATCTGGGGAAAGGAGAGCAGGAGCTGTAYCTCTTTGCTGAAAGAGAAAGGGCCACCAATCTCACCTCTTCCTCTGCTGCAGCCTTCAAGGCAAAAAAAAAACATTTAATTGCTGATCTAAATCTGGTATGCTTKAAATTAGTAAAAGCAGCAGTTTGTGAGGGGCTCGAGCTAACCCTGCAGAGCCACAGGTATTAGAACAAGGTGAAACGTGTCACAGAAATGCCCTCCCCGCTTCTTACTTCTTATTTTCTGTGTCCTTTCAACCCCACTTGCTCCAGGGGCTTTTCCCCCTGGTTTCTCTTCTTGCATCTCATCATATTCTGCATCCTCTCTGCCCTTTTCTCTTCTATTACATCTGTCCTCTTCTCGCCAAGCCCTGCAATGTCCTGGCACGGCACTGCCCTCCGCTCCTCGCCACCCCAGCCCAGCTACACCGAATATCRCTAAATAAATCTCCATCACAATACACTCTATCACGCTCTCCCTTGTCAAGGATGGGCAATAAAGCTCCAGAACGGAAACTGCCCAGCACAGGTCTGCCCAGACGCGCGCTGCAGAGCGACGCTGGCCTCGAGATGCACTTGGGTCCTTTTCCTTCCTCTCTTAGAGGTCTTGCACTTTTGGAGAACTCGAAGCAGCAGCGCTGATGCAGGAGATGCTGAACAAGATAAGCCCAAAAAGGAGGCAACTGAAAACACTTTCGGTACAGGTCTGTATTTCTATGATGAACAACAGCTATAGAAAACTACCTGAATACAYCTTGCTATCAAAGACAGATTTGCAGGTAAGGAACAAGAAAGCGTCATCCAAAAAACTAGAGGAAAGTCAGCACAAGTGAGAAAATGGTCGGGAATGCCAGTATAATCAAGTGTGGTAACTTTTTCCAGCCTRAACCAGGGGAAAAAAGGGCCCAGCCACTCGGGTATCACATAAAGCATCTGTATCTTCATTTATCAGGTGTATGGCAATGGACACAGGTTTTGCAGATTTCTGGCACACAGAACTGAACCCATGGATGTGCTGCAGCTCTGCAGCTCGGAGCGCTTCAYGTCGCCCTCGYGGCACACGGGCAGGACCCCTCTCCYAGGGGAAACCTCCACACGCAGCGGATCTTTTTCCGCCTCCCCCTGCCCGCATTCCCGGYAGCCGGAGCACCATCCATCAAAGGGAGCGGCAGGAACACCTACCAGCGCGGCGCGCGGGGCCGGCTCTGCCGCGGACACCGCCCGCCGTGAACTTCCAGGTACCGGCACCGCGGCGCCACTTCTGCTACTGAACTTCTTGAAAAGGAGCCTCTCCGCCCGAGCACGGGCTGCCGTGCCCTGCTCCCAGCCAGAGCTGCAGGGCTGTTTTCACGGGTRGAGGCACTCGTGGAAGCCCTTCACCCAAAGCTACGGCTCGGAGACAGCAGGTCGAGGGGGTTTAGGAACGGCTGGCAGCAGTCGGCGTGCAGGAGATGTCCTTGGGACGCCCCTTCCCGGCTGGTCTCCGTGTCCCACAAGGGCCATTCTGAGCACAGCGTTCCCACTCCCAAGCCCCACATATCCACGCCACTCCACCAGCCACCGGGGCGGCCGCAGCAGGAGGGCCCGAGGGCCGGGCGGCAGCCGCCCCGTTGCCCACATCTACACACCGGGCTTTAGGTCACAAAGCAGCAAAACGCGTCCCCAGGCCCCTGCTTGCAACTCTGTTTCACAGCGAGACCCAGGCCCTAATCACCAGCTCAGAACAGCAGAACATGTGTTATAATCCCCCTCACTTAAACGTTTAAATGAAATTAAACCTCGGGACGCTGCGCGAGGGGCTCGCCCAGCGCTCGCAGCTGAAAGAGGGGAGAAACGAGCTGGCTTTAAAATGAAACAGGTCTCTCTTCGGAGCGACTGCAAGTTACAGGATGTTGGTAGCGAACCAATTAAAATACATCTTAAAATGATAAATACAAACCAAATGTACATTATCAGCATGTTTGGCCCTTTGTTTCTTAGCTCTATTTTGTATCTGCTTATTGTAATCACATGTGTTTTCAAGAGGAGGGAAAAAACCCAAATCATTTTAGGAAATAATAAATACAGAACTCAGCCAGGAAAACAAWAGAGAACTGAATTTATCCAAACTTAATACCAGGCAGGCCTTCCGATGGCTTGGGAGGAGGAGGAACGACTGAAGGGGGGAACGACTGAAATACCAGGAACGTAAAGCGGGGGCAATGGAACAACCTCCMACCTTGGATTCCTGCCCAGGAAGGGACTCGCTAACAAGGGGCCAACGCTGTGAGTTCTGCAGAGGAGAGATGTGTCCACGTGCTGAGGAACAACCCCAACTGGGGTGCCAGAGAATCCCCTTTTCACATCCACACRTACACCAGAAAGGAGAAGAGAAGTCTCTGGTTTCGGGTGAATAGTTCAAACCCAAACCCTGGTGTTTCAGGAGAACTGCTGGCCCTGATGCCCTCGCACGGCTGTCGAGTTCCTGCTCCCTCCGCTCACGGCCGCGCCGCCCCGCAGGGGACAATCCTGGCTCCTTTAGGGAACGGGGGACCTCGTGGGCACCGTGGCAGCTCCAAGACACACACGATGGGGTCACGCTCTTCCAGTACCCAAGGTGCAATCAAACCAAAAGACCACGGGCACAACTTGCTGTCACCAACAGGCCTCRATTAAATAACGCCACATCATTCCATTTCAATTGCACAGAATGAGTCTTCATCRCTAACCTTGACAGCTTGCCTCCTCTCCTCGTTACGTACCGCAAGCTGCAAGGCACGGCAGAGCTAACATTCCCAGCTGTTTCTGTTTCCCGCACGCTAAGCGGGACGGCGTATCCGGAGCACCAGGCAGCAGACGGAGYCCAGCTCTCCGAGCCCTAGGGCGGAACTCCGGGGCAGACGCAGGACAGGGAGGCTTTGCCAGGCGGGGCTGCAGGAGCCGCGCGGCGCTCCCCGGCAGCACCAAGGGGCCGTACGCGGAGCGAGCACCCGGCCAGAGGAGCGGCAGTCTGCGCGGGGGCCACCTCCACATGGACTTCTGGTCAGGTTTATTGCAGAAATTTAGTGGCAAAGAGCGATTTAACAATGCACTTTTAATGACCCTACGTATATGTATCTCTTGTTTCATTTTTATTTAACCTAGCATACTAAAATGTAACCAGCAGAATTCAGKTTTTTACATTATATTTTGATTAGTATTTTTATATATAAAAGACAAAGACACTACTCAGTACAAACACACTTCTACTGTGCTGCGTTTCCCAAGGCATTTAACTTAATACCCAGAGCACCAAGCCTCCCTCCATCAAAATTAATATTCCCTGAGTCCATCTGGTAGCGGCTTTTAGGRCCGGCACAAGAGCAGAGCAGTGTTTGATGTCCTTTTAGGGGGYCTGGTGCTTTATAAACCCAAGAACTCGCAGGCAGTATCAGTGCCCCGGGGGAAGCACCGTAGGGCAGGCAGGTCTCAATACGCCCACGATTAATTCTATTCTGCGTTACAGAAATCAAAGCTCCTGGCGTCTCTTCCTCCCTTTTAGGAGCTACTTTGGGGAACAAGGATAGTCGGGTGTCCCAGAGCTCGTCCCACTCCTGCCATGGGTTTTCCGAGCCCGGGTTGCCCAGCCAGCACTTGGATCCTATCCCCAGTGCTTCAGCTACATGATGCATGAACAGGGCGGCAATCGTGGCACCTTCCTTCGCTCCCAGGAGTGGGTGCAAATGCCCCTTGGCAAAGGAGCAGGAGCCACAAGCACAGCGCTTGCCCCAGGACTTGAACTAACCATAACATCACACATCGGAATAACGCTGCAAAGAATATATAAAATACGAGCCGGCATTAGAAGTTTAAACACCGTAAATCTTTAGCGTGCCATTTACTGGGCTGAGAAGGTGGCAGAAACAACATTCTGAAGTGGAAGGAGAGAAGAAAAGAAAACGTAGCCAGAGAGCAGCGAAATCACCAGGGATTTGGCTCCAAAGGAGCCTCGAAGGAAGCGCTGGTCTGCAGAGCTCCCTGCAGCGCCGCACGCTCGGGGCTCAGGGAAATGCACCAGAACAGGCAGGAATTTAGAAAAACATCAGGTCAAAAACAGCAGCAAAGGAAACTGCTATCCTACACATAAATAGAGTCCTCAAAATTTAATATAGAGGCCCCGTTCCCTTTATCCTATTGAAACACTATCACAAGCCGGTGGTTGCAAACGGGAAGACGATACAGGGAGTGGGGGTAAAACTGCCAGCTATGAAACCTGATTCAGCATTTGCCCAATTTCGGTGCAAAGCCAGCGCTCAAGCCCAAATCCCTCCCAAGTCGTGGTCTGTTTTCAGGCTGGAGCTCTGCTAAAATACCAAGTCCAAGGCCCTGCATACACTATTAATGGTCTATTGCTCTCAGGCTCTGCACTGCGTTTCATAAACTGAGTATTTAAATGCATGCTATACGAAAACATTAAAACAAACAACCATAACACAAATTTTGAAAACCAAGTCCAAAGCACATATGAGTTATCTGAAGGTCTGTAGCTAGAGAAATACTGGTTCTGTGTGTTTTTTATATTTTAGCTGGATGATCCTATAAACAAAYGCAACGAATTAAGAAGAACCTTGTTTAGCTCTTTGGAGATGCTAATTCCCATCAAGCCCCCAAAGTCCCTTTCTTCTTGGAGCCCTGTTCCCGTAGCTCCCGCCGCAAACTCTGTGCTGCCCCTTGAGCAAACTGGGATCATCCCCGCACGACGACGCAGGTCAGAGCCACGCGGCCGAGCCCCAAGGGACCTCCCAGCCCGTCTCAGCACCCAGCACCTCATCCGYGCTGGGCCCGACACCCTGCGTGCACAGCCAGGGCCTGGCACCACAGGCTGTTTCCCACGCAAAGCAACTTTGCTCTGTTATAATTCTGAACAAACTCTGTTTCCAGCTGTAACCGTGAAGTTTTCTAGCCTTTGTAGCTTTGAGTCAGCTCATTAACATTACTTAGACATCATTTTTATAGTTGAATTATACTATGTTTATACTGTGGAATTCCATTACTTAATTGCYTCACTACTGGAAATTTCAGTGGGGTTCTCATTTTTCGCATAAATCTTGAGAATAAACATGTTTCTGTATTTCTTTTACGTAATTAAGTGCATATTTCATAAAAATAGCCAACATAGACAAATTAAGCAAAGCATCATTTGTTTAATCAAATGGCAAACTCATGCCGCATGCAAATGGGCAAACTTCAAAAGCTTTGGCAAKGGCTTCCGGTAACCGCCGGAGACCGGGTATTCCTCCCCATTATCCAGATCTGCTCGGCCTGCAAAACCTGCGCTGGGAARCGGTGCCACACGGAGCCTTCGCGCAGCGCCGCTGGCCCAAGGACATCCAAGCAGGAACCAGGTCCCTGCAAAGGAAGGTGGCTGGAGTAAAATAACGGGAGYGGAAAACTCACGATGCAAACGGGGCAGGAGCACGCGGGGAAGGGAGCTGCACGTGGCAGGCGCCTGCAGCACCCGGCCAGGAGGTTGGGTCAGTCCATTTTAYCAAGCAGTCCTAACGAGGAGCATGTCTAGCCCACCTCTCCTCTCCCAATCTGCTATGGATTTTGCTTACACATATATATAGAGAGAGGGTGTGCATGCACACAGACACTACAGGATGTAATCCGGGCTTATCCTGCAACTATAAAATAATCCTCGGGACTAATTTCCCTGGCACACGAAGGTCTTTGGCTTGTGGAACTGGTGCTGCTGCCATTGGGGGCGCCCCTTGCTCGAAGCCAGCAGGATGGCGGTTACGGCACGGCATGGATCAGCTCCGTGAGAAGCCCTTCCGTCCCCCAAGGACAGGCGCAGGCTGCGTCCCCAGGGAGGGCCCGGGATGGGGACCCTTCCATGGAGCGGGAGGCGCTAAGGGGCCCGGTAGCGCACCCCACTCAGCCGAGCTCACCCAGTCCCGGGAGGACCCGCGAGGGCTCCTCGAGCACCGCACGGTCCAGGCACCACCGGGCTCCGCTCTCCCGCGTCCCGGCGGGGGCTCCACCCGCCAGGACTCCACTCCTGCTCATGCAGAGGAGTTTTGCTCCTCGCCACCTTCAAAGATGCTCCCTGGGCTCAAGCATCCTGCTGCAGCAAGAGAACAAGACCTGTTTTCCATGGCAGTCTGCCTCAAGGACGTGGGATCCCCCTCAAAAAGGGGGAAATTTTGTGTAACTAAGAGTGCTGTAATATCTCAAGTAGTCCCTAACCTGCCTTTACGGAGAACACGACTACATAGTACCTTTTAAAGAGAACATGACATACAATAAAACTTTTATTTCCAGCAGACCAGGCTGCTTCCTACACATCTGTGCAGTAACCAGCACTACGGAGCTGGGCAGGGGGGTCTTTTTCCTGCCTGGCACACGGCTGCAGGGAAACACGGATACTTCTCCAGCTCCAAGAACATCCAGCGCGTTGGCACAGAGATGCCTTTAATCTCGGCTCACGTGTGAAGTCCCATCCCTCAGAAGACCTCTTCCCCCTGCAGAAACCAAGGGCAGGGTAACGTAGCTAGGGGCAGGGGCTTTCAAAGCAAACCCAGAAATATTATTCCATTTTCTGCTGAATAAAAGTATTGAGGATTCTTTGTCAGAGAGCAGGGAGGCTGGATTCTTTATCCCGCTGCCTTTGCCGCTCACAAAGCCGCGCTCTGTGCGGAGGGCCAAGGAGGGGTTCCCAGGAGATCCCGCAGAATTCAGCCCGCGGGTAATGGACTCCTCAGCCCGGGCCCATCCGCCTCCTCCACGCTTCCCTTTGAACGGGGCTAGTCTGTCAGGGCCGCAGAGCAACTTAAAACCGCTGGTAAAGGGAGAGCTGGTAGGGGAGGAGGAAGGAAGGATTCCTTATCAAAGCTGCCAGCGGAGGAGCCCCGGTGGCCCAGGGGGATCCCGAGCACCCACCTGGAGCGCGGGGTTGGCAGAGGAGCCTCGGGAAYGAGTGGCAGCTCTTGGAGCTCAGCACAACCTTCTGAGGGCAGCGACGATCCCCTCCATGGGGGAAAGCAAAGGCCAAGCCCCATGGACAGCGCTGGCCGCGTCGCCCAGCACAGCGCGGAGCAGCCTCCAGTGTCTTTGGAAGACTATTCCATACACACCTATACACATACATACACAYGTATACGCTCAYGAAGAGACTCTCCAGACAGGAGGCAACCACAGAATGATGGAGCATGCTTAGATTTCATTTCTCATCTGCCTGTTATATTTAGTTTCTCCTCTGAAGCAAGCCCAAATCCTCCTTTCCCAGTGTGCTTCCATGAAGGATGCGAGCACTTGGTGTAAGGAACAAGCCAAGTTTCAGGAGCAAAGCAAGCGCTCAGGCAAGAGGCTGCCTTCACCCAGCAAATGTCACTCAGAACAGCTAAGCGCAAAGCTGATGCTTTAAAGCATTATCTTWGGGCAGGAAACATGCCAGACTTTCATACGTACAATTTAGAGTTTTCCTAATACCTTTAAGTGGGAGGAAAAAATGTAATCTGTTTTGATAACTCTTGACATTAAACAGTGATAAATAATTAAAGGCAGTTAACTGTTTCATTAACTAAAGACAGATAGAGGGAGCTGCATAGATAGAATATAGATCAAAAAGATTAAGACTGGCTGTAAATTCCCCTGATGTTTTATGACACCATTTGTATTCTGTCACTCACTAGCTTTATGTATAGTCCAAGCTGTGAACTGAATACCCCATTCAGAAAGCCACTCACTCTGCATGTTATTGCAATTTAATATTTTCACACACAGACACATCATTATCTTGGAACCTGACACTGCAAGGAGAATTCCATAATTTTTCAAGAGTGCCTTTTTCTCCCTCTAATGCGAGCACTGAGGCACAAGATAGATCTAAATGACCACTCTTTCTTTTCCTATATTTAGTCTTTAGATAGATATACCAGCAGGTAGGTATTTGCCTGTGTTTTTATGGCTTCTTCTCATTCCAAATGGGGACAGATGTAATTCCACTGAAAGAACTGAAGAGAAAGACCAAGAACCCGGTGCTGTTTGCAGGGAGAACCCGCCTCGCGCYGTCACCCGTGGGGTTCAGACCAGCCACCCGTAGGGGCAGCGGAGCCCCCGGGGCCGTGCGGCCTCTTCACCCCATGAGACGCGGCGGGGACGGGGACGGGGACCAGCTCCCCGCGCTCGCGGGGCAGTAAAAACACAGCCCTGCCGCTGGTGGCTTCAGCCAGCGCTCTTCAAGTGACAGGTAAAGCAGCACATTGAGCTGTCGGTACCTTGAGGGTCAGATCAGCACCCAGGACTCTAAAGGAGCAGACAAAGACAAAGCCAACCCCACCCTCGGGACAGGCAGCTCTTGCACCCGACACCGGGTAGATTATCGCTAACGAGCACTAGGTGCAGACTCAGATACATGGGAAATCTTCATGCACAAACAGCAGCAAAGTCCTAAGGAGCTCTGCGCCTACTCCAAGGTGCAGGGGAGCCAATGCAGAGGCTGCCACGGACCTGAGGTCTGAGGCCAGGGCTGCGACATCAGGCTGGAGCGGGAGGTCCCTAGACACGGGCTCTGCCGCAGGGCCCCCAGCACAGCGAAGGACACGGCTGAGCAGGAGCCGCCAGCACGGCCTGTCCACAGGAACCGGCCCCGGCGCGCGCTCGCCTTCCTCGGGAGACACCGACTGCTGCGCCCAGCTCCGACCCGAGCCCCGCGGGGCCCCAGCTAAACACCAGGAATTTCATGAGGACAGAAAGGAGGGTTCCAACTAAAGACACACTCCAGAAATCCTTCGTGCTCCCCTTTATCAGAGCACTGGCTTCCACAGATGAGGCACCTTCCGTGGCCGTGGGGAGGAGGGGATGTCACTGGGCTCATTTTGAGGCAGTTTTGAAAGAAACAGCTACGGTCTACAAAAACACAGATTTATAGGTATTTATCTGCCCCACGATTCCCCTGCTGAGCTACCGGAACGGGCGGCGCCGTCACACGGATCAGTCCTGGGGTAACACCCCGACCACTGCAGCATGTAAGAAACCTCCTGATGACCCGAGGCTACCTATGTGAATATCTGCACCAAATCTCGGCGTGTTCGTTCAGGAAGCAGAGATGCACACCCACGGCACTACCGAACAACTACACCAAATCGCCATTTTATCTGGAACAGAAGTTAAACAGAAATAGGAGAATTTAAAGAGGAAATGAAATGCAAACTATGAAACATGTAGGCCTTTAATATCCGAACTGCTCTCCTTCCTGCTTGCCCAAAGGCCTGCAAAGAATCCAAAAGCGAGTTTCCTGGGGTGCATTTAACAGGTTGCTATCAGCTTTGTCCCCTTTTCCAACCAACAGGCATAACCCCCAACAATAAACTATTCGAGGAAGCGCTAGAATTCAGCTGGAGGGCCCAACTGCAGATATTCTACTTATCTGGAACATCACATGTCCTCTAAAGTCTGAGCAAACACCAGTAGCTGCTCAGGCATTTCCTTAAGGACTTGTCCCCGAGATTAACTTGGGTTTCTTAATGGCTCCCCTTGAGCTGCCAGGACTAACAAACCTGCTAGAAACGCGTTACTCATTAACAGACACCGCTGTCATGAGCAGAGGATGCGGGACTAACCTCTGTCCTCAGCTTCCTCCCAGTAAATACCTGAAGAGCGTTTCAGCAGGAAAAATTTAAGAACTCCCAGAGTAACAAAGATCTGGTTTTTATTCGCTGTATCTGGGATATATGAGCAGAATTATTTCTGAGCAAAGGCCTCTCAAAGTTTTCCATGAGGCATCAGCTGCTTTTTAAATATAGCTACTGTGCCATGTAGGGATTTAAATGTATTTTATTCCTATGTGATAATTCTAAAATAAAATATATGATCACTTGCTAGTTTTCGTGTCCTTTGTTTCACATTCATGTTATAAAATATAAATGAAACCAGCCCTTTTCTATAAACTGAGAAAAAAACAGGAAAGCAATTTTATGATAATATGCGAACTTCGAGCACAGCCATTTAAAAAATTAGTTTACATGATTGAGCCCAAAAGGCCCATTCACCRGGGAATAAAAAACACCTAATATTATCCTGAAAAGAAAGGAAAAGCCAGCTTGCACGTAAACAAAAGCAATTTTTGTAAGCATCTGAGCAGGAAGAAAAGATTTTTATTTTCAGTAAAATCTGAAATAGTTGCAGAGGAAAAAAAAAATAAAAGAGTAAAAATGTGTTGCAGTAAATTCCGCCGAGGTCCCTCGGTGGCCGTGGAGGCAGCCGAGGCGCTCGGGCTGGCGGCAGGTCCCGCGTCCCCGCGCGCCGCTCCGGCGGCTCCGGCTCCCGCGCCGCTCCCCCTGCACCGGCACCGGGAGCCACCCGCACGGGCGGCTGCTTCCCTTGCGGCAGGGCTGCCCCGAGCGCCCGGGCGGGCGCTGCGCGTGCCSGGGCAGCCCTGCGGGCTCCGATGCTGCCCGGCTGCTCCATATCCCTGCAAAGGGGCACGGGGCGCTCCCACGACACGGCCACCGGGGGAAGATGCTGGGGTCGGGGAACGGATCATTCCCCAAGTTAAGCGGGGGGTGAACTGCATTTCTCCTGTACAGTATCTACGTGCAGATGCTGAAAGTGCATCCCCTTAAACCAGCCACATACCAGCATGTGTACATTTTAGGCACATACACAAAATCTCTTGGGTCATATCCTCAGCTGCTGAAAATTAGTTTCATCAATGTTGATAGGGATTTACATAAGTGGAAAATCTGTGCTCAAAAAAAATCCTGACCGTTATCAGTTGAGCCTCAGTTTTAGCAGAACTGGACACACGTGCTCTGCTCAACGCGATGCACCGGCACACACAGGTTCAGCCCGCGCTGCAGGTACCTCCGTGACACACATATGAATGCTAACAAAGAGGAAGGGCACTTTGGGGGCTAAACTGTGGCATCCGAACAACACCTCGTGCAAGCGAGCAGCCTGCAGGACACACAGTTGCAAAGCAGGATCAAGTGCCAAGCTCTGATCCCCGTGTTTAGCTTGAAAGTCCCAGGGAGCCCCAGGAGGCTCCGCATTACTGCGGACAAGCTGCACTTGGCTCACGCCGCTACCTCGCGGAATCGCGGAGCACGACGGAAATGTATTCCAGGAAGGAGCCGGGAGAGGGGGACGCGGCGGCCGCCCGGCTCCCGGCGCCGCGCGGAGCTGCTGCAGCGGCGGCCGCGC
>PTEX01000195.1:852113-1037319 GCA_003342815.1 Eudromia elegans
GCCCGATGCCCCCAGCGGGAGGGGGCACAAGGAGCCCCCGACCCGGGCCGCCCTCGCCGCCGGCCACGGCGAGCGCTGACCGCACCGCGAGATGGCCGGCGCTGCCCCCTTCCCCACGGCCAGGAGCAGCCACCGGCACCCAAACCCACATATTTTAACCGGAGAGAACCAGAGGTTCCTTTAGATTTACAAGATTTTCCTGACTTTTTCTGATTTTCTCAAGCTCGCTCCAGAAAGCGGCCACAGGAACATGCGCCAGAACGCAGAGGGAATTTCATCCCTTCCCACGCGCGGCGGATTGCGCTGGGCAGCGGGAGCCCCCTTCCTCCCGCGGGGCTCCCGGCGGAGCGGGACGAGCCGGGAGCGCCGTGTCCCGCCGCCCGGCTCCCCTGCGGACCCCCCGCACCAGCAGCGYGCACGGACGAGCTGCGGCTGCTGCCACGGCCGCCGCGGCAGGAGCCCGGCCGAGCCCGCCGCGCGCGCCCTCACAACACCGCGTTCCACGGGCTCCCACCCGTGCACGAAACGCCCCGAGCCCCTCGAGGGCCGGCGCCTTTCGGCTTCCCCGCACACCTGACGCGTTGTGTGCGGGAGCCCCGGGGACGCCGTCCCGAGAGCGGCGCCGCGAGCCACAACTAACTATCAACGGTGGAAAACCATTCGGGCTCCGCTTTCGGAGTCGTTGCAAAACCGAAACGCGGACCCGCGCATAAACACCAGCGGCCTCGCTGAAGGTAAATGCCCCTCTCCCCGGTACTGCCGTCCCCAGAGGCGCAGCCTCTCCTGCGCCTGCACCCCTCGGAGCCACCACCCCACCCGCGCACCCCCGTGCCCGGAGTGCCTCATGCCAGGGCTTTATTCCAGGGAAGACTCGGAAAAGGGGAAAGAGCAGGACCTTTGGGGCAAGAACAGCACGTTTGGGAGCACCGGGCACCCTCACTGTGCCTGTCGGAAGAGCCCCATGCATGGAAAGAGCTCTCGCAATCTGCACAGCATTGAAAACAAAAACTCGTTTGATACCTCCATCAAATAAACACATTGCCAAGTAATAGTGCTCACTTAGTACCTAAAAAACAGCCTTCCTGGAGGAAGGTACTGAGGGGGAAGCTCCCCTCTCCCATGGGTTACCCAGCCAGGACATGGGCATTAACTTGACTGTCCACCTGCCCGGAGCTGCTTGCAGGCAGCAGAGCTCACCACAGAGGCAGCTAAAGCACCTGCAGGGCCAGAGGTTGAGCCCCCACAGGGACAACAGCACCCCCGGGCAAGGCTGAGAGCAGGCAAACCCCCACTAAAGTTGGTTTTCAAATCGTGCATTTTGTTTTCAATTATGCACAGCTCTCCAAAACCGAGCCTCCGCAGAAGGCAGCGCAGCAGCAGCGCCCATGTTTTGCAATCAGATCGAGAAAGACGTTTTCCAGCTATTACTGCAGTCTCCAAACTGTGCCAATATTGTTCCTGATCTACTCGGGACCTTCTCTTATCTTCCCTGCAGACTCTCAGTACCTCAAACCAGATGTACGTGAACTGCTCAACTACCATTCAGCTGCAGTTTTGCTCTTTTAGTATAAATGAGATGGGGAAACAGCTTCATTTCTCTGAAGGATAAAGTTAAATAGAGTGAACTGAGAAGTTTCTTTAAAAATAATGGAGTGAGATCACCCATACAGAGATTTTAAATGGCTTAAATAAGAGTGGCACTTGCTATAGCAAGAGCATCCCGAGAAGCAGGAGGCTCCTCCACATCAGCCATGCGGGTGCATTACGAGGGGGATAGTGCTTACTCATATGGGGAACATTTTCTATAAAATTATTACTAACAGCTTTTTAACTCTCCTCTTAAGCAACCCAGAATGTGAACCAATTTAAAGTCACAAAAGGGCTTGACATTTTCAAGGGAATTTAAGTCTTAATCATTTTGTCATAAAGCTCAGCTGAATGAGCCATTCAGGCAGTGAAAGACATTATTCCCCAGCATATTGGTCACTGACCCTGGGCTGCCACGGCACAATCAGGGTGTAAAGAAGGACCCAACTAGTAAAACTCAGCTGGGTCACAACAGGGAAGAGTGACCAGTGTCTCCCATCATTTTCTTTTTGCAAAAATATTTAAGTGCTGCCGCTCCGACGGATGCTCTGCACATCACTGAGCTCAGCCCTGCCACACCCTCTGATTTTCACAGCTGGACCTGTTTATCAGAGCCTAACTTCCACTAAAAAGGGAAAACTATCACTTTAAACAAAACCATTCAAATCTCTTAATACAAATAAACCACAGAAAATAACTATTTATGTTCTCAGTGATGTCATTCACTCAGGCACTGCTGCTTTTCCAAGCAAACCACCATTTAGTATTTTCCTCCTACTAAATACACATGAACTAATGCTAAGTTTATTTTATCATCATACAAGTTAGTGGAAATTCACAATTCTGACTACTTCACCATGTAGCTGGCTCACTTTCCACACACACATATTCTGCACAGCAGAACTCTGGATGTTTCTGCATTAACGACACCAATACATGCAATATGCACAGTGAGGACACTGCACATGCTTGTTACACAGCTCAGGGAAGGGAATCACCACCAACCCACAGGAGCAAGAGAAGATCTGCTGAAGAATGAACTGAACCAGAGCACGTCATTCAACACTAAAGTCACAACCTGCAAAAGTGCCTGTTCCGTCAGCAAAACCCACACCATTGTCACTCAAGGGTCTGGGTCTTAGTAAAAAGATCACAGCAGTGAAGTCATTTTGCAGTGAAAGGATGAGAAAAAATGCTGAACATGTTTTTTATGGGAGAAAGATACAGAGCTAGACTGAAATCTGAAAATCTCTCATGCCCCAGGATCCATAAATAGAACCAGCTAGGATTTTGTCTTGTACTAAATTTAAAGGAAAGCCTTTTCCATGGAGAATTGTCTTTAAAACAGATGGTACCCCAGAAGGAATTCAACAGGGGCATTTCCAACAAGCAGCATGAATGACTTAAATGCAGTTGAATCTTTCTTTAGTAGAAGTGCACATATTTGTAGCCTGAATACAAATTCCTGAGATCTCCCCTAGATTACAAGTTTCCCTTCACCTTGTACTCCTGCCCCACAAATGAAATGCAATTCCACCTCTAACTGCTGAATAGCATTAGAGTTAGCACAACAACCAAAATCAGCCATACTTGGCCTCATAGGGTACCAGAATATTCACAGAATCATTAAGGTTGGAAAAGACCTTCAAGACCATTGAGTCCGTACTCATCTCTCCTGCTTGTAACACTGGGGCTAGGTAGCAGAAGGAGACAAACGGATACTGGGCTGTCCTGAGCAACTCCAGCAAGTTCTACCTCAGCATCCAGCAACCAGAGCTTAGCTCCAGTCAGCTGATCCCTTGGGAAAAGCACCTCAACGTCTCACAATCAGTCAGTCCAGAAACCACCCAATCCCCTTGCTTTTCTCAAAAAAACCCCCAAAAGTAAGCAAAAAAATACCTCACACATAACATCCTACCAGGAACTAGAAGCACAGAAGTTTCAAAGAACAGATTCAGACACATAGTGGGAAACACCTTCAGCAACTCACCTGGGCATGCACAAACCACAGCAACTGCTGCAAACTCATGAGATTCAGTAGCAATAAGAAAATGTACTGTATTTTTCAAGAGCAGCGGATGCTTCAGTTAAACGTGGCCCAAACTGTTGCTCATAATTACTGGACATACACCACGTTCTGCCCCACAATCAATAACCCAATAAACATGACATTAACATGAGCATAACATTAAAGACACCACCACATCAGCTCAGGTTTTTCCAAATCACTTTCTGTTTTAGCTCTCTACTTTCACTTTTTCCACATTTCCTTTGACTTGCTCAACAAAAGTATTTTATCTTTCAGACTTTCTAGGAAGGAAATACATTTTTTTTTTTTTACTTACCAGATCCTCCTCTGCTGTTTTTGCCCTCCACTGCAGTGAATATAGACTCAACATAGAGTTATCAGGTGTCCACACTGATAACATCAGAGGCCATAAAACCTGTAAAGAATATTACATTGTTAAGCCTAAGCACAGGGCATATTCCCTTGGAAAGGAATGCATAGCTTGGATATGGAATGGCTTCCCCCAAATCCCACTGGGGATTAATCTCTGTAGTAGCAGGGTAAGGACTCTAAAACTAGAAGAACAGCAGAGCTTTCCCTGTACATACACACCAAACAAGTTAGACATCACTAGGTTTCCTGCCAAAACTGCAGATTTTCTGGTCTCTTGGGGCACTACAAGCAGTATTTTTAGCATTAGCTTTGCTGATACAGACACAAAGGAGATACATAAAAAACCATAAACCATGTAGCATTTTAATGCTGCAGGTCCCATCCTCTTCCACAACACAGCCCTCCAACCCTCTCCTCAAAACACATGAAGAACATACAGACCTAAGGCAGGTTAGCAGAGTCCCTAGGCCTGTGATCAGACACCAACAAGACTGCAAACACCCCAGCAGCAGAATAACCCTTAAGGATAGGGCCTCGCAGTCGCTTATACCCAATTAGGCAACGAGCTGCAGGTGCCAGCACTCAGGTGAGTGGGAGCAGCTGGAGCCCATCACGGGCCTCGTTGGGGCTGGGGCCATGGTGCGAGTGCAGCAGCAAACAYGTGGCTGCAGCACCTGCCAACGGGGGAACTGCTTCACCACAGTGTCGATAGTGGAGAGGGATCAGACAACACGGCCCCTGTAAAGCATTTCCCAAGCACGCGCCTGCCCCGGTACCGCTGCCCAGGCTGGAGCTGGTGTGGGCACCGTGGCAGGGCGTGAGGAGCAGCAGGGGAGACAGCAACGGGTGCCCCGGGCAGCCCTGCGAGTGGTGCCACCCAGCCGGGCCCCCTCGCAGCTGCTCCCAAGGCCCCCAGCCRTGTGTTGTGACACTCGGGGCTCGTTAACCTTGATGAGTGGGGCGTCCAACGCGGTGACCGTCACATGGAGTGGCAGATGCTCCCTGCGAGAGCCCGGTCTGGCAGCTGGAGCAGCGAGGAAACCCCGCGCGCCGACGCTCCTCGCTCTGACGCACTTCCCTCTCCCCCACCTCTCCTTTCCTAATGAAATCTTTCCATGTTATGAAAGGCCGGGGTGGATCTGCAGAGTGCTCCTTCCAGGATTTTCTTGTTTGCTGTAGTCTTCAAATTTTCCAGTTCATTTCCTATTTTCCTGCTCAAAACCCCCTGCCAAAAAAATCCCTGCAGCACTCTCTGGTACTTGAACAGAAAAAAAAATAGAGTACACACTCGACCCAGACTCTTGTAAATCAGTAGCAATTTTCCCACAAATACGAATCATTTTCAGCAGTGGATGACAGCTCCTCAAGCTGCGTTTTTATCTAATTAACCCTGCAGATGCATTTCGGTCAATAAAACAGGCAACACTGTGTCATACAACTTGCACAAAACTAATTGTCCAAGAGCATCCAGCCAAAATGCAAAGAATGGACTTTCAATGTGTAATCAGGTTCCTCTAGGAATTAAATGATTAGGAATTAAATTAATTAAATGGATTTCTGCCTAGATTTTCTAAAGAGTGCTAGGTCCCATAGTCAAAGAAGAAACAGGTATCCAAGAAAAAGTTCTTACTCATGGAGCGGAATATTTGAAACAAAAGTGGCAAAGTAATCCCCCACGGAAAGAATTATTTTGGTTTCATATAATCCCTCCCTCTCTAGAAAAACTGGAAATATCCCAAACTGCACTGATATTAGAGCTCTAGTGCAGGATGGTGCCAATTGGAACAGGTTGGGAGCTGGGGAATTCCCCAGGACTTTCTAGGAGAAAAAAAATCTGAAGTGACTTCATGGATTCTGGTTGGTTTTAATTCTTTTTGTGACTTCTAAGGGAAACTCCGCRTGCTTTTAGTCACTCATTCACGGACACTTCTCTGTACGGATTCTTACCCTTTGCACCCTGTATCTGGACATGTCCCACGACAGGGCACACAACAAGCCACAGGTTTCCACGGTGCCTTGGGGAGAGGCTGCCCCTTGGTGCCCACTCAGGCAGATGCACTGGCAGCCAGGAGCGGGGTCACCTCCTGCTCCATCACGGCCTCGCAGGAGGGGCAAGGCTGGTGCTGAGAGGAGTGAACCCATGAGCTCTCCCACAGCAACATCCTGGCCATTCTTCCCCTCTGGGGAGGGATGGATCCCTGTAAAGGGATAAAGATCTCACTTCAGTAAAGARTTCAGATTCAGAGTAAATCCACTAAATACAGTTGGTTTAAACAGTGTAGCTACAGCATTTGTGATATTGTCTTGGCCATCTTACAAGTCCAAGATTTCTCTCTCTAGGGCCACGTGCTTCTAGGAAATATATATATTACTTTGGCGAAGAGACAGGACTTCAGAGAATATCATCAGGCCACCAGCAGAGCTTAATGGTTT
Organism: Eudromia elegans; assembly: GCA_003342815.1. Lineage (NCBI taxonomy): Eukaryota > Metazoa > Chordata > Aves > Tinamiformes > Tinamidae > Eudromia > Eudromia elegans. Next base: position 858,535 of record PTEX01000195.1, read on the forward strand.
TGCAGCGTTGTTCTGAGAAGTATTATTTTCTGTAGGAATTCAGAAATGACCGACAGAAACATCTTTGGCAGCGCATCCATTACCTTGTGGACTTGCGAGGGCAGCGAGGGGTGCGAAGGCAGAATCTCTCCGCTCGGCTGCACCGCGAGGCCTCATGGCCTCACCAGCGGTTCCCTGGCTGCGCTGCGGCTCTGACATTATCGGGGCTCCGTGTGATCCAAGGTGTCTCACGAACCACAGGGACGGCAATGCTTTTGACACCAGCAAATTCCCCTCTTTATTCCTGCAGAGAGAGACAGACCCGCTGCAAAACAAGCAGTGAATTCTGCGAGGCTGCTGGAGCACAACACCGAGGGCCGGACAAACGAAGAGGGATGTTCCAAGTGTTGGGATGCGGAGGCGGCGGTTTTGCCGTGGCAGGAACAGCCTCCTGCTAGACACAGCCAGGAGGCAGACAGTGCCGGGAGACACAACAACTGTCCCCAAGAGGGCTGTGGCGGGTGGGTTGCAAACCTGCAGCCGGGCCTAGGGCCTGCAAGGGACTCCCCTGCTCCACCAGCTTTCAGCTGGGCTCGCGCTGCTCAGCACATTCCTCTCACACGATCCTGAAAAAATACAAAGGAAGAAAGTGAGGCCAAGTGTTCAGAAGACCGGAAAAAGATTTTTTCAGGAAGTCTTGCCGAGGAGGGAGATTTGTCAGCATGTTACTATTTGCCTCTGCAGAAACCGCAGACACAAAATATAAAGAAGAGGGGAGGAGAYTCCTGGAGGGAAGCAGAGTCCTCGGAGGAGCAGCTGAGCAGGGACACGCGAGCTCAGGACTCTGCCCCGCACGGATCCTGCTGCTCCCTGCCCRCTCTGCTGCAGCCCACGCACCTGCCGGGAGCTCTCTGGGCAGAGACACGAGATCCAACCTTTATGTTCCTGCTGCGGAGCCGCCAGGAATCACCAGCTCCTCTTCCAGCCCCGCGCAGGAGCTTCCGGGGGTCTCCAACTGGGATTTAGGTGGAATGAAGCAATGAAACTGTAACAGGCAAAGGAAAATCAAGATGATACCCCAAAGCACTGAAAATGCTTAATTCTTCCCAGCCCCCTCCAGAAAGCCCAGTCCTGTGCCTCAAACTCGCACCCATTCGAAGCGTGTTTGGAGCCTGCAAGGGACTAARCCCTTTCTCCCACCCTTCTCCCCCCTCAAGCAGATAAATCACAACCATGACTGACAGCTGTCACATCACAGCATATTTCATTCCTTCCAAACTGCCACTTGTGGTTACAACGTTTCCAACACTAGGTTTTATGAAGGATTGTTTCTAGTTCCTTTCATTTCCTTGTACATAAATACCAAACCGTGGACACGGAACAAATCACCTTGGTGGGAATGGTCATTAAGGAGATGGGTAATATGCATGCTTATTGTCCCACATACTTTTCCAGTTAAAATATTTGGCCTGAGAATGTGGGAGGTAAAGAACTTATATTTTGAGGTCTTTATAAAACGTAGCTCACATCCCTGATTTATGTTCCCTGGGACTTGTTCTATGTGAAACATTTAAYTAGCTATACTTTAGATAAAAGAAACATCTGAAGCATTGGTTGTTTTGGAGTTTCTCATTCTCTTCTCCCATATATCTTGATAAAATTTCACTGCCAGGCGCAATGTTTTAAGTTCAGAACCTTTTCTCTAGTTCCTGAATTCTCTTTTCTTTAGCAATATTTATAGTATCATTTAATATTCTCCCCTGCTGCTGGGCTCTCAGGGCCAATGCAGCCCCTAGCACAGTGCAACTATTGAAGTAAGGGATTAGGGCTGACTTTGGATTTTGCCACAGAGGATGCAGAGCAAAGTCCCTGAGACAAGTGCATGAATTTGCCACTTCCACCAGCATCAATTCCCAGAGGAATACGGTGATGTAACCTGGGGCGAAACCCTCAAGTCCTGGTGCTTCCAAGTCACCTCCTGAAAACCAACCTCACCAACCTCAGTTTCCCCCAGCAGAACAGGGACCGGACCATTTCTTCTCTCCCGCCTTGCCATGGTGGCTCTGCAGGCTGCAAGGCGGTGCAGGATGGAGATGTTCCACCTGTTTCAGACGTGCTGCGGAGAGCTGCTCCGCACCACGACGCTGTTTGTTTCTTGGGATAATTGTCCGTTCAAGAACAGGGTATCCAAAGCAYCACGCCAAAGGGGCACTCTTGCTTGTTCAAGCCGGCGTGTGCACTTACGTCCAGCTGCATCTCAAAGTACAGAGGTACCGTGAGCACCGGGCACGGCCCTGCCACACGCACTGTCAGGCCTCGAGCAGTCACAGCTTCCACCAGCTGTAGCTGTAGTCATAGATACACGGCCCTTTGAGAAATCAGCACCAATTTAGGTACCTAATACTGTGAGTGAATTGGTTTTGAATTAATCGAGTAAAACAAGGCAGTGGAAACCCACGTAACATGTTGGTCTGGAAGCTGCTGCAGCCCTGGGGACGGAATAACAATGCATATTTTATTTTGTGAAATTTTTATTACGGGCTGTTTTTTATTTTTTATTATCGAATATGAATATTTTACACGTCTGAGTTCAGAACAATGCTTTTTTTGGCTGCCTCTGCACTTTTCATGGTTGTGTACCCTCGCATTGCATAACTAAGAGAGATCCATTTACACACCAGGGGAAAGGGGACTAATGAATCTCAGCGAAGCTAACTTTACTGTGTGTGAAAAAGCACTCTGAAGTTTTCCAAATCAAAAAAAAAAAAAAAAAAGAAATCTCTATATAGAACACTTGTATGGAAAGGCCTAATGAAGTCCACACGTGTGTGTGCATGTGCGGTGCCTGCGTGTGCAATGAGCGCWGAGCCGCTCTCAGCAAGAGGTAAATAACACTCCATGTAGCAACACCTCCGCTGGGGAGCTCGGCACGGCTCTTAACTCCTTCACATCATAAGCTCAAATTCAGGTACTCRCCTAGAAATGCACAGACAGAGAAATGGAAGCCGGTCTGACAGACGCGCGATAAACTTATTGGCAGAGCTGCCCATATTCAGCAGCAGAACCAGTGTTTATCTGCCCTTGGTGCCAACATTGCCCTTTCTGGACACCCCTTCACGAYGCTAGAGCTTTTGTCACTCCTGCTGGCTGCAGGACTCTGCTGCACTGCTGAACTCCCGGGGGCTCGTGGCTGCGTGGCATCTCAGCGAGTCCTGCAGACAGCCCCCGCTCCCCAGGCTCGCGTGCTGAGCGTACCCTGCCCGCAGCCGCGGCCTGTGCGAGCGGCGGCTGCGCGCACCAGCCCGCGGCCACCCCCTCACCCTGCCCGCAGCCCGCGCAGCTCAGAGGGGCCCGGCCTGCAGCGCCTGCTTCCAGCACTCACGTGCTGGCACAGGGCGTGCTGCGGTTTTGGACCTTGGCAACTTCAGGTATCTCTGCACTATGCTCTAAGCAAAGTCGAAAGCAAAGGGCTGGCTTCCCGGCCCCTGCCATAGAGATATATCTCAGGAGCAGCTGCCGCCGGCATCCTCCCGGTGACCTGTCTGCAAAGCAGGGCTGAGATCACCTTCCAGGGCCACGACTCACAGCGCTCAACACGCATGAGGGCAGGGGACAAGAGCTTCGAATAATAAAGATAATCATTATTTGTCTCGTGTGCATTTGAACCCGRCTTTTCACTGTGTGCCTGGTACCAGGGGGTGGGAGGAGAAAGGCAGAGGCCCCGCTCCCRGCTCCGGGGCTCGCAGCGGAGCGGGCAGGGTGACAGGAGTTTGGGGTAATCAGCACACATTGTCCCAGGCTGACATTACCGCATACCAATAAAACCTTTAGATTCACAGCGAATGTGGAAAGTGCAAAATGATGAATTGTTTGACATTTAAAAGAAAATAAAGAGCTGCTGCTGGATTGAAACTTAAATGAGACTTGGGGARGGAGGGGAAAATTGCCAGGAGCAGGTTGAGATGTTTATGCAAACTTCACAAACGAGCGTGTGTTTCTGACTCTGCGGCCCCAARGCCCCGGATCTCTGCACTGAGAGGGGCTCTGAAGCCGGGTTAGCCCCGCGGAGGGCGGTGCAGGGAGGCTGCTGCTGCGGGAGCCAGCACGGCAGGACAGGAGCTCCTGTCCCAACCAGCTGGCGGGGGCAGTATGGGATGGAGCCAAGGAAGGTGGTTCCTTAGGAGCGGGAACTCTCACCTGAACTGCCCCAGACTTGACTGCTCATTCCACCCCGATCGCTGCTCCATCTAGGAATCACCTTGACCCTCTTCAGTCCCTGCGAGCGTCCTCATGCCCACCAGACCTGTCCTGTTCTCGAGGCCAGAGAGGCTGCAGGCCTTCGCAAGCCAAGTCCTCTGCGTAGCCAGAGGACAGGGAGAACACGGGGGGAACAGATTAAAGCAAATTCCTTGAGCACATTTCCTAAGCCGCGAGAGTCTGAGGGACACGGCCCAAATGATTAAGACTTTAGCTGTACTAAAGTACAACTGAAATATAGAGACGTACTTGCCCCGCACAGTGATTCTGAAGCACRAGGGGATCAAGAGCGTGACGGGGTCGATAGGAAGCTACGCTCCTGGAGGAGATGCCRACTTACGTTATCTGGCTCTACGTCCTTGAGCAAAGTCAGGTCTCACAGGTGAAAGGAAACAGGCAGGCCAAACCACCACGTGGGTGTCCCATGCCTCTAATCACAGTTTGTTGAAATGATTTTTCAGCTGGGAGGAGCTGAACAAGGTTCCCTGACGTAAAAGAGTTTTAATATCAGTGAATTACCAGATTAYGTCAGAAGTATCTTGTTCTCAAAGGGTGAAATCTTATTAAAAGCACACACAGAGCCCTGCTAGGTGTCACTGCGAGCACGCTCGTGTCTGYCTCCGTGTCTGCAGGGTTATCACTCTTTTCATCTTCCTCTTCTCTTTCCTGACAACAACACTGAGTTGTGCCACTCTCTCGGGTTCCCCTGCCTTCCAGCACGCTGCTGTTTGCACTTTTATCTGCATTAGATTATTGGAGCAGGAGTCTAAACACTTAAGTTACTGCAAATCCCTCCTCATATGGAAGTCAGTGAGCTGTAAAATATTTAAACTGTCTACAGTTGCACCTCGTTTGTTTACACATTTCCAGTGGGCTGCTAAAAGGTAACGTACTGTAATAGAAGAAAGGCCCAAGATTGCTGATTCAGATTTCCTAGCAGCTCCGGAAGCGCTCGGAGCGCCTGCACTGGCTCCATGGGTAACACCCACCTCGGTGTCGGAGGCCTTGGGGCTGAGCGCAGCCGGCGGCTCAAGAGAGCCTCTCCCCTCTGCTCTGCTGATCACCCGGAGCAGCCCCTGGAAACCTCCTCCACAYGGAGCAGCAATCGCATGGCGGGGCAGGGCTGCCGGGACGCAGGGCACTGCTAACGGCGCTGCTGCYGACCGCACACACCGATCCCTTAYACAGCTTCCWACGGGCAGACCTGCACAGATCCACWGCCGTCCACACCCGGCTATCGTCTGCACCCCCCGCCCTCACACAGAGGCTCCGTGCGGCGCGGGCACCCTGCCACGGGCAGCCCAAAGCCCACGAGCTCAGCCCGCCCTGCACCCGGCTCCTGCTGCAGCACAGGCAGGGGAACTCGCCCGGCGGCCCCGCACGGTGCACGAGCCCTCCTGCCTCCCGGCACTGCTCCCCTTCCTTCCCYTCCTGGCTCTGCGCAGCGCCCGCCGCGAAGGGAGCCCGCGCTCCTCGGAGGGCAGCGGCCGAGGGAGACGCGACCAGCAGTCCCAAGGCAGCAGAGGGCATCCCTGAGTCCGCAGACGCATGCCCAGCGCAACACAGGCTCCAGCTCCTCTCTCTGCTTCCTGCTGCCCTAGAACAAACCCGAGAAGTTCTCAGATGCATCTTCAAACCCTCCTCAAATATTTTTGAACAATATACATCCCATGGCGCAAAATTACCATCACAAATAGTGACGATGTCTTGGCCTGACTGCATGTAGCACGCACATCTGCAGACATGTGCAAAGGTGATCCTGAAAGCTGCAACCATTTCTTATTCCAGATGCAAATTCATTACTAAAAATTCCACAACCTCATCATGAATTTCACAAATTCAGAAATCCAAACAGTTATCCATGGTATTTACTCTAATTAAACTTATTTGCTGGAATTATTTATAAAATACAATAAYACTGAGCTCCGCAAGGCAGACTCGCTCAGCAATTCACACAAATATCTGCAGGATTATTTTCTCTGTTTCCCTAACTCTAACAGATGAGGTCATGAAACAGCTATTTTGCCTGACATATCCAGCTTTTCCCAAAAGAAAATCAGTGTCAGCCAGGGACARCTGCCTTCACCCTCTCCTAGGTGCCTGACATCACAGCATTTCTTCATGGATCTCCTAGAATAAAAGCAAAATAAACAYCCTTTGCCCCATGCTCTCTGATTGTTTTATGCAATTATCCCCTCATTAAGCTATCCCAACGGAGCCTCACGTGGTTTTTATGCTGGAGTCTCCGCCAAATCCCGCAGCCGGACAGAGCGCGGCGCCGTTTCACGCGGGCGGCCGAGGGGAGCACGCGCCGGGGCCCCTCGCAGGCAGACGTGCCMGGGGCAGAGCTCTGCACGTGCAAGAGCAGCCTCCCAGCTCCCGCCTTCCCCAGGGCTGCCCCAAAAGCTCTCCGGTGCTACAGCGCAGGGTCGGCACCCCCGAGGCCCCTGTTTCTCCATCTCTTTGCCTCTCTCTAGAAGTTTATGGAGCCCCCATGGGCATAGGATGGGGGGGGGGGCTTGTTCCCAAGTGTTTTAAAGTCTCACAAACCGTTTGCAGTTCTAGCAGGGATCAACGCATTTCTAGAATTAAAACCAACCTCTTGGATACCAAAAGTCCACTGAACAAGGACCCTTTCTCTAATCCAATGCACAAGGGATCTTTCTTTACCAAGCTATAAAATCACTTAATACAAATCAATTATTTTTGCACTGATTTATTAGCTGCTCTCCAGCTGTTCAGATCAGCACTTAAAAAACCTCCTGGATATATTCTTTTCAAAAGCACTTTCTCTGGATAACTGTTGGCCCAACCTCGTTATAGTCCTCCCTGGTGACCCACATCTTTCTAAAGGCGGTTAAGCTGGTGAGGACGGAGGCCCCAATCCACGCGGAGAACATCCTGTCTCTGGGGGCGATGATCCGGACAGAGCTGTGGGGGATTCGTGCCTGCAGCTCCTTCAGAAGCCTCTCCTTGAAGCCTCGGAAGAGAGTGGAGCCGCCCGCCAGCAGCACGCTCCTCAGGAGGAGCGGCTGGATGCCCGCGGCGCATCTGGCGACGCTCTGCAGGAGCATCCCCGCGACGCCGGGCGCAGCCACGCCGGCCTCCGCGGGCACGAAGAGCGCCTCGGGCGCGCGGAAGAGCTGGTCCCCCGCCCTGACGGCGTTTCCATCGGGGAGCAGGTACTCGCGCTCGAGCTCCGCTGGCTCTTCCCACGCTGTCCGGCTGGGATCGGAAGCCACGTAGCAGAGCTTCTCCTTCATGTCCCGCACGATCTCCCTCTCCGCGGAGCTTACGAAGGAGTGGCCCCTCTCCAGAAGGAGCCGCGCCAGGTAGGCGGTGACGTCCCTGCCTGCGAAGTCCAGCCGGCGGATGCCTTGTACCAAGCAGTGTCCCTCGTAGACGGGGACGGCGGCGGTGACGCCCGCGCCGCTGTCCAGCACGAGGCCGGTGGTGCGGGCCCGCGCGTAGAGCGCCGTGAGCGCCTGCAGCGCCACGAAGAGCGCGGGCACGCGCAGRCTCTCGAACATGGTCTCGGCCAGGCCCTCCCGCTGCGGCGCGGGGCTGAGCGGCGCCTCCGTCAGCAGCGCCGGCCTCTCGCTGGGCTTCATTCTGAGTTCGTATTTATACAGAAATCTCCAAATCTTCTCCATGTCATCCCAGGACACGACTCTTCCATGCTCCATCGGGTAAGTAAAAGACAGGACGCCCCTCTTGCACTGGGCTTCTTCCCCGACATAGAAGTCCTTGTGACCCGCCCCACACATGACGAACTTGGACTTGGGGTACCCGACTACTGTGTAAATCACGGAGCGGGGCGCGCGCTCCCCTGCCACGCCGGCCTTGCACTGCCCCGAGCCGCTGTCCAGGATGACGGCGGCCGCGCTCATGGCCCTGCAGCCCACACGGAGCCCTGCGCTCTAGATCCCGGCGTCACAAACGGGCCCGGCCGCCCCGGGATCGCCCCCCGGCGCCGGAGCCCTTCCCCGCCTCAACTTAACTCCCATTTATCACACCGCTCTTGGCTGAAAGGTGGGAGAAGCAGCTTATCACCGGGTCATTTCAGCTAAGGACAGCTTGGCTCCCCCCCTCATGCCTAAGCTAGACCRCAGCTGGGTCTATTTAAGCCCTCCTAGAAGCATCCTCTACTTGCACTGCCAGGGCCAGGCTTGGCCACAGCCATCCCYGATGGAGCTGCTTGGGAAACACCAGCCCGGGGGGAGCTGCTGCTGGGAGGCCCTGGTAGAATTTAAATCCCAGAGTCAAACCCAGACTCCCACAGGGCCCTCGCAGCAGTCCCGGTATCACCCTCCAGTCCCAGCGCTAGTCTGATGCCACCAGCAAGAAGAGTTGGGGCTGCAAGTGCCGTGGAAGCCCTAAACTCTCTAGATTAACCTCTTAAACCAGGCACGGAGGCAGTAGTGGGGCTCGTTACACCTCCCAGGGGGTGAAAAGCCGGGGGTGGGAACACACRGTGCCGCCCTGGAGACGATAAACAGCAAGATGTCTCCAAGTCCTCGTTACCAATGTGTTTAATGTTTTATTTTCATAAAGGTTTTGTCAGCCAATAAACACACAAACAACTGTAGCACCGTCGAGGTCGCTCGGCCCTCAGCAGGGCTCCTTGTCATGCTGTGCTGCAGCAAGACGCTCGGTTGCTCTGGCACTTCCTTAAAAGCATTTCCGGTGGACTACGGCTGCCCCGAAATCCTTGTAATCACTCACAGTGACCCACATTTGTTTGAAGGAGGTCAGGCAGGTGAGGATGGAGGCCCCAATCCACACGCAGTACTTCCTCTCCGGGGGCGCGATGATGCGCACGGCCATGCCAGGAGGCACCTGCAGCTGCATCTCCTTCAGGATCCGCTCATCCAGGCCGGGGAAGAGGGTGGACCCCCCTGAGAGCAGGATGTTGCCATAAAGATTCCTGCGCACGTCGATGTCGCACTTCATGACGCTGTTGAAGATCATCCTGTGCACGCCGGGGGCTTCGACTCCAATGTTTGCCGGCATGAAGAGGGTCTCCGGGGCACGGAAGAGCTGGTTGCCTATCTTAATGACGTTGCCGTCGGGCAGCCTGTATTCCTTCATGATCTCCTCCGGCTTTGCTTTCATCTCTTGGCTGGGGTCTAGAGCCACGTAGCACAACTTCTCCTTGATGTCCCTCACTATCTCCCTCTCGGCCGTGCTCACGAAAGAGTGCCCGCTCTCCAGGAGGAGCCGCATGAAGTACTCGGTGATGTCTCGGCCCGCGATATCCAGCCTGGAGACGGCGTGGGGCAAGCAGTACCCTTCATATATGGGCACCGTGTGGGTGACGCCATCCCCGCTGTCCATGACTATCCCGGTGGTGCGCGCCGAGGCGTACAGCGCCAGCGTTGCCTGCACRGCCACGTACATGGCGGGCACCATGAAGCCCTCGAACATGATCTCGGTCATTTTTTCCCGGTTCTGCAGAGGATTGAGCGGGGCCTCGGTGAGCAGCACCGGCCTTTCGCTTGCTTTGATCCTCAGCTCACACTCGTACACGTGTCTCCAGATCCTTTCCATGTCATCCCAGCACGTCACGATGCCATGGTCGATGGGGTAGTTCAAGGAGAGGACCCCTCTTTTGGACTGGGCTTCCTCCCCAATGTAGTACTCCTTCTGCCCRGCTCCCAGCATCGTAGCCTTGGCCCTCGAGCGCCCAACGATGGCAGTGATGACGGACCGCGGAGCGCTGTCACCGGCGATGCCGGCCTTGCACAGCCCCGAGCCGTTGTCGAAGATCACGGCCGGGACATCCAGCGTGTTGGGGTCCAACATGGTGCGCGGAGCCCCAGGGGCTGCGGGCAGTGCGGACGGCACCCGCGGCCTGTCCCCCCGCTGCCCCTTACAGGCCGGTCACCATAGCCAGGGACGTCCCTCCGGGAGGCGCGGGCCACCGTTTCCTACCTCACAGAGGCYGGTGAGACAACAATTCGCTTGCCGGGGCACCCCGTCCGAGCTCGGGTCTCGCCGGGCCTGGCACCGGCACCCGCACTTGCACTGGAAGATAACAGCTTGTGTCGCCAAAGACGTGTGTGATCACAACCCGGCTAGGCAAGAGCTCACTCCAGTCTTCAAATGCTTCCAAGAACTGGTGGCGGACCAGAAAATTTCACTTTCTTGTGAGTATCAACAGAACCGTCAACTTGTTTGTCCAATTAACATCTGCACTGCAGGCAGGTATTTGTCACTGACTCCTCTCTAACCCTTTATAGGAAACTCTCAAAAAATATTTCTAAGTAGCTAGGACTAGGCCTGGCCTGGCAGCGCCATTCCAATCTTTCTTCTGGCCCTTGTTACGTAATTTCCATACCAYTCTCTGGTGAAATCACACATGGGCAAAAAACATCTGACTCTAGCTGCTTTCAAAACCGGTGGCAGCCTAAACACGGCTCGCGGTCCCCCCTAGAGCAAAGAATCCCTTCAAATCCAACCAGATCTGACGACCCAGACCCACTTCGAAAAATTCCTCCTTAAACAGAATCACTCTACAACTTCATTTCCAATCCACGGCTGCCACAGTTTAATTGCTTCTCCCTGTGGCTCTAAATCCCAGTCAGCTTCAAAGGGAGGGTGGCTTCTATTAAATTTAATTACTTTTTCTTGCAGCTTGCATGGTAAAGGTGCCAGCTACTAAATGAAGGTGGCTGTGAATCAGAGGTAGATTCCAAGCAAAGATATATATTAAGCAAAATTTTAAATGTAAGCAAATGACCTCCTGGTGTGGTGACTTTTATGCCCCAGATGAACTACTAAAAACAGAAAAAAAAGCAGCAGCAGCCGCCATCTAACAAGGGATCAGCTCTGTGCATGTTGTTCCCATTTGCTGAGATTCCAGCCACACTCATGGTAAATGCCACTCTATCCACTTTAGCAATTTCTCTAATCCTCTTATTATTTGTGTACATATATTTCAGTGTGTGGCACACTTATTTTCATGCATGCTTCTATATTAATGTCAACAGGTGTCCTAATCATTTAAGAGGTAGTTACAGTCATCACACTGGAAGCCCCATTTAATCCAGCATGGTCTGCACGCAGCTTACGGCAAAGTATTCAGTTTTGAACGTGATGTTTAGTATTAAAACAAGGGAATATTGACTGTGATTATTAAATGGAGGCTCAGCGTAGACACAGGAATGCTCATCTAGTCCCACACACCAGTTCTGCCATAAATCACCTTAACAAGGGCAGGTGTGAATTAACTTTGTGCAGAGATCGCACGGTCGTAGCACAGCAAATGCAGGGGAAAGCTCTGAAATGCTGATTTTCACCAGAGAAACCTTCCGCTACACTCAGGCGATCACCACAGTCTCTGTTTCACATGGAAAGGGCACCGTCACCAGAGATTCGCTCATACCCCAACCTCACTCCACTGATTCCTTCTCAATTCTCTACAGGCACCCGTGTTTCTTTGGCTAATTCAGTTCTTAGGAAATCTCAGACGTGCTGCTCCAAGCAGCCCTATCCACCATCTCCATCACAGCCTTGACAAGCGACTTGATGAACTGGCAGAAATTTCTCCATAAACGTCACGGGGAAGGGAGGCTGCTCACCAGCATCTTCTCCACATCCTAAAAGCCCAGACCAGTGGTTCGCAGAGCCTGGATGTACTAAAAATGCATCAAACCGCAGTGACACTAGAAACCTTTACCAAGTCATCTCGGCAAGCAAGGACAACACTTAGTCCGTGCCACAAACAATTCCRGTAGAGATACAAAACAAATTTATTATTTATACTGACACAGCGCATGGAAATCCATCAGGATAGCCTGGGGGCTGCAGAAATAAGAGCGAATGGCAGGTCCTGCTCGAGAGAATTGTCTGAAAAATGAGACGCAGCAGGTGGAAGAGGCACCRGTGAGGCCAGGGCGGCGGCGCGGGCAGCAGCGTGCAAGGAATGGGGCCGGGGCCAGCACGAAGCAGTAATCACCAGCACAGATGCTTAACTCCAACAACTTGGTGAGACCCCTTTCTTCACACGGGAGCTGCGTTTGATTGCTCCCATACTTGTTTCCATCTGAACCCACCATTTTGCAATGTCTTCCTGACACTGCAAATATCCGCAGTGCTCTTTGAAGTCAAATTTTAACGTGTTTATTGACACCAGTTATGATATTTCAAAACACATGGGCTACAAATTGTTACCATGCACTCCTGGTGTTTACAGTAATCCCTATATGAAAACAAACTCTGCCTTTCCCCATAGTTTTACATCTTCTTGCTGACTCACTTACCTCTGTTTATTTAAACTCCTGTTGAGTTTTTTAATATATATTCAACACGTTTTAAACAGACACCAACAATCTGCAGATCTCACACACTATCGAAACCTTTTGCAGTCGCTTTTATGGGCACCACAAGGCCAAAATGCTCTTCCTCGGGTCTCTCCTTGGCTTCCACCGCGGAGCTTCCCGGCGCGCAGGGCCCCGCGCGGTGCCAGCCCGCGGCCCCGTGAGGTTGGGTGCGAAACCCAGCGCTTCAAACCTCTGCTCCTTGGCGCCCGAGGCTGGGCTGGCTCCTGGCRGCGGCTCGAGGGCCGTCAGCACCAAGCAGGGAGGGCAGCAAAATCAATGCCCGCTATATAGAAGAAGAGATCTAAGTCAGTGGGGAAAATGCATTTATTTTCTAGTTCCTAGAAGCTACCGGAGAAAAAATTGATATTATATTCATATTATAAATTATATAAACAATTCCTACACATTGTCTTTTAAAGGAAACTTAAATTACTGCATTGCTGAACTGGAACAGCTTTGGGGATTCTTTTGTGGTCTCCTATTCTTGAGTTTCCTCAAAGTCTAACCAGCATCTCTGGAGGGACTGGATTTAATAGTATCATGCAAAATGTAATAAACAGTGCAAGTGATGAACAACTGGGAAGGCGCAGAACCCATCGGGAGTCTAATTTAATTAAACAATTTGGAATTCAGCATCCAAGAACAACTCAAAGTTTCCGTGTCGTTTTCCATTATGGAGAAAAGAAAATAAGATCTACACCTAGGAAATGATATAAATTAGACATAAATAAAAGTCTTGCGTGAAAATTCACATATTTAAAATAATGGACCTGATTATTCAAAAATGATTAGGAGACCAAGAAAAAAGATTGTTATTCCTTATTATATGAGTGCTCTGAGTCAGGAAGACTAACTCTGCTAAGCTGAACTCCGATCACTCAGCCACAAATTAGCCTTTCCTGGGGAAATGGGATAACTGAGGCCTTGTGGCTCCACTCTTTGGTGCAGCTCCAGCTCCCAAGGCTTGCTGCGGAGCACTGATGGAAAGAAGGGAAGATTTGGGAATTACCTTCTGTTGGACCCCAAGTGTTGTCTCTGCAGCTCGGTACTGCAGCCACCACCTACAAAGCAGCTGCAACAACCTCCCACACCGTCTCCTGCATCTCGGCAGACGGGAAATTCCAAATTGCACCTGGTGCCTTTCAGCGCCAGCACAAATAACAGCATTTGACAGGAAAATAAAAGGAAAGCGAAGTTTTTGGAGCCCCGTAAGCATCCTCTCCCCTTGGACAAAGGAGAGCACCTGGGCACAGGCGGGTGCCAGGGACACGGGCTGCCTGGGCCGGCGGGCACCTCGAGCAGCCCTCGAGCTGCCCTTGCCACACGAGAGGCTCCGTGGCCACACGGGGAAGAGCGTCTATAGCAGAACCCAGAGGTGCTGGAGTTCTGAGGCTGAATGGTGGGAAAGGGGAAAAGTAGGGCTTGCTCTCGGAAAACCGTTAATTKAGCCCCAAATACACAACAAGCTGTTCTGGAAGCTCACTGCTGCTTTAATTCGAATGGCTCTTGGGCTGGGGCTTATGCACAGATTGTTAAAAGCTGCGCCTGAGGTATGAAAGCGACAAGTGGAAAGCGTTCCCATGAAGAAGGCGGGATGGCTGGAGCCGGGCCAGCGGGCTAGGTCAGAACGCAGTCACATGTCCTGTTAGCTGGTCGGGAACATCCTTCAAATCCAGCTAAGCAAACAGCTCCGAGAGCTCCGCGCCAAGTGCCAACTCCAGCTGGCACCCTGGTGCATTTTATTCTACAGTTATTGCAGTTTTGGAGGTTATGAAAAGTTTACTAATGAGAAACATTTCAGGAAACCGTGCCAGCAACTCAGGCTAGGAGAAGAGCTGCAGTGCCATGAGCACACATAGCTGTGCTGGAAAGTCTGAAGTATCAGCTCCACGCCCGAGAGCAGCCCCTCGGCTTCTACCTCCCAACACCTCCCAACATCTTAAGACTTCTCTTCAGATGTTGAAGTTGTGCTTTCTAAGCATTTAAAACCACTGATGAAATTAAAGACGAAACTTGCGCGATGTTCTGTTTCTCGGTAAATTGGTTCATTTTGGTTTGCAGGGAGAGTTCTTTCATCAACACGAACTTGGTAGAGCAAAAGGGGTGTGAGAGCAGTGTGGGCTTCTGGACAAACCGGGCAACAGGAAACCCCTTTCACTGACATGAAAAGAAAAGCCTCACTCACGTGGGGTTTCTAGCAGAATATTCAACTTATTAGCAGTGAAAGAAGAAATACTCAAACTACAAGCAAAACCTCTGCTCCCATSTTCCCTCTAAGACAATATTTGGGAGCAGCAGAAGTGCAGAGCAGTGTTTGTCTATCTACCCGTGCTATTCATCACTCCATTTACCATATTTTCCTTTGCCTTCCAGAACTCTTGGCTTCCCTCATGTCTGGGTGTTTTGTAACCAGCCTTAATGCAATAAATCAAAGCTGTCAGCATTGGAAGAAAATTAATGTGAGAAGTTGTTCCAAAGGCCACCAGCCCTTTCTCTACTCTGTGTGCTGCATTAACTCAGGATTCCTCAATAGCYTCCAATGTGCTTCGTTGCTTTCCCGAGGTTTTGAGGCTACAGGTGCAGTTCTGAAGGGTGGCTTTGGATCCCATCCTTAAAGCTAACGAATTCCTGGACTTTATTTGAATTTCATAAGGAAGCTAAAGTGTTCTGCACAAGCCAGATCTGACCTGTGGTCATTTCAGGCCAAACCAAAAGAGAAATCCAGAGTTAGAACATACTGGGCTTGGATCTGGGATTCTGGCTAGGACTTTTTATGAAAAACCAATCCTGTGCCTAGGTCCTGCAGTGATGGCATGGGTTGAATTATTCATTGTGAGTTACTTATCCAGAGAACACAGCTGGCATTTCTGCTGAATACATTTCTTGTGGGTTTTGCTTTCGTGTTTCAGTGCTTGCCCAACGCTGTACGAGTCAGGAACTCCGGCCTCTTCACTCCTGAAAGTTTCTTTTTCCAAGTCTGAGAAAAAGAACACTTGGGAAACAACCTTCAGCTGGTGCTGATTTGATATAGCAAACACCTCTGGGGGAAAAGGACAGCCTGGCAGCTGCGGCGCTGTCCTGGAACTCAGGAGAGAAACGTCCTTATCCCCGTTCAGCTGCAGGCGAACCCCTGAACCCTGCGCAAGTCACTTACCTCCCTGCACCCCTGGTTGCTCGCTTATAACACGGATGTAGYGGTATTTCCCTGAGAAAGATATGGCCAGATATGTTAAAGATGAAGAATTATCTAGTTACTATGGAAACTAATGCAGAGAGAGTTTAGAAACAGATCCTCCTGACCGAAAAATCATGAGTGCTTGGGAACTATGGTAGGTAAAATCCATCACGTTGCAATTAGGACTGTGGGAGCCATTCTTGACTTCCTTTAATAGAAAGAAAAGTTATATTAGATTTGCTTCTGAATAAGTGTTGTCATTTTCCCTTGCACACCTTCAAATTCTCATATTTTAATGTAGCTTTTTAGATTTGTTTTTCTCCAGGGGCTTYGGATGTTTAGAAGTGATGCAAAACCTTGTTCCACCAATCAAACATCATCAAACTAGTACCAGGATTACACAAATTAGCTCAAAAGTCAAAAGCCTGGGACATATTGAGAAAGAAAAATCTAAAAGCTCAGGAGCCAGTCAAGGAGAAAGCCCCCAGCAGGCACAAAATGCAACCGTGGCCGTTTTCCAGCACAAGGCAGCTAGTGTCTCAATTAGATCCTCACAAAACTCCTTTGCTCTCTGATTTCATATCAGACTTCATCTGTCAGCTGCTCACCCATATATTTAGAGGGAGCCCAGCCGGAGTTTTGTCCAAATAAAGTGGAGCAAGGACTTCAAAACCCKGGCCACTGCTGGCAAGTTAATGCCCGCTGCAGAACCAGCCAACAGAAGCCAATCGCAGTTTCTCTTGCCCAGCTCCCAAATCAACACCGTCTCTGCTCTCTCATTTCTCAGGATCTAACTGATGAATTTGGTTTTTAGAATGGTATTTAAAACACGGAGGTTCCCCCCTCCTGCAACACACCCAATTATAATAATTTTGAGGTATTTCAAACTTTAGGCCTCAAACTACTCCTCATTGTCCCTCCAAATTATCTGAGTCTTTGACATGAAAAGCCATTATTTCCAAAGACTCCTGGCAACAGCACTTACTGAAGTGAGGTGTTGAGGTTTGGGAGTTTAAAAATGGGTTTGCCATTGCAAAGGGCTCATCGAGTTGCCGCCGTGTCTCGGTAGGGTAAAGCACTCAAGGCTTTCAATTGCAGCAGGCCCTGCTGACTCAGGCAACGAAAGCCATGCAACTGCTGGCAGAGGAAATGCTAATAATTAAAGCAGCAATCGTGACTCTGGGGCAAGAAATAAATGCCTGCGGGGTGACGAGGGATCGAATAAACAAAGCAAACAAGAGGCTCGCGCCGCACGATGCCACGGAGCGGTGATGAGAGCCGCACGACGGGCCCCGCGGGCAGCCCGAGCGCGGCGCCTTGGGCACAGAGCTCCCGTCCCGTCCCGCCGCGTCACACACACCCAGGCCGCTCGCCCGGAGCCCGCGGAGCCCGTCCCGCACTCGGGGTATCCTGCCAGGCCTCGGCAGGAGGGAGCCTCTCCCTGCCAGGGAGCTGGAGGAGCCCGTTTCTCCATCAGAAACGGGCACAAAGAGTCTTTGCTGACACCCGCAGCAAGGCCACTAACGACTTTTTTGTCACTTCTTGGCTAGAGATGGACTCATTTTGGAACCACAAATGCCACTAAATATTTTTGGTAAATTATTAGTGAAGCAGAGAATTGTCCCTGGAATGAGAGCAGCAGCAGGAAGCCGCAGGAATGATGCATAGGACCTGGCACCTCGCAGCCTCCAAGCCCTTCCCAAGGAGCTCCCTCCTCCTCCCCTCGCAGCTCTGTTCCAAGAACTCCACCAGCTGCTTAATTACAGTGAAGGCAACGAACAAACCCGTCCAACGCTTTACTGATAAACCTCTTCCACACGAGCCTCGGGGCTCACCGAGGCGCWAGAGGTTCACACACAAAAATCAAACGCCCAGAGCAGCTGAGAAGGGGATAAGGAAGCAGGAGGAAGGGGYAGTGCCGCCGTCTCCCGCTCCCACTCCACGCGGGCAGCACGGATACCTGCGGGCGCGGGGCAGCTCCGAGGAAAGTCCCCCGGCACAAGTGCAGCCTGCCCCTCGGGACCGCCAATAGYTCCATTTACTGGCATTCAGGTGTCAGGTTCCACTTCCTTGTTTACTGAGCGTAATAATATCCCCCAGTATCTGGCTTACACAAGGGACTAAGTGAAGTAATTTGAYGGCAAAAATAAACAAATGAAAGGAGTCTTTAAATACATCAAAGAGAAAGTGTGCCACTATCTGCGGGACCATCACCACCCGCTGTACCGGCSGGGACGAGCTCTGCCAAGGAGACGGACTTCACGTTACTGCCTCCAGGGACACGGGTCAGGAACCTCCACTTCGCTCCGATTTGCTACATCCTGCTTGTTTCTTATGCTGTATTTGTCATACTTACAATTCAATTGAGTTTTCTCTTCCCTACCTGACAATTCTTCCTACTCCATAATTTATTCTTTACTCCAAGGTTAGAGATAGGAGGCTTCTCCTTTTGGCCCAGGAAATCCTTACCAGGAAGACTCTGAAGCTCAGGGATAAMGAAACTCATGAGGAAATATCTGGTCCAGGATATTCGGAGTGGAAATTAAAAACCTAATTACACTCTCAGTATATTCAGTGCTGCAAAGGCAACTTCCTATTGAAAGGACTGAGCCCTTCATTACATGCAGCTAAGAAAAAAAAGTCATTTTTCATTTGTGGGTGTTTTTTTCTTTCTAACAAAACTGGCCTAATGATGGGGGTAATTAAATTATAATGCCTACACTATTGTTTGAATAAGGCAAACTCCCTCACATGCCATTAATGTATTACTGCCAGCAGCAGCCAGGAACAGCCTCAACAATCGAGGATTTTCCAGCTCACTGTGCGATTTGATCTCCATAAACCTCCCATAACATATACTGTATGGCAGTAAATCATTTATAACATTATTATCCACCCTTCTGGGATCAGAGTGCAACCACCAAGACAACGCAAGAACCGCGGGCTCCTTTCCGCGCTCCGCTCGTCGGGGACGCTCTGCAGCTCAGCAAGTCCATCGCGCTCCCTGCAGCAGCGGCCACGCTCTCCCCTGGCTCCCTTCCTGGGAGCTCCCGGGGCTCTGGTATTTTGATTCTCCAGCATTGCTGATCCTTTTGTTTGCATTTCAGGATGGTTACTGCTTGAGTTTGGTTGGTTGGTTGCAGTCCAGTTCCTAGTGGAAGAAGGAAATAGTCTCTGAGAAAAAAAGCAAGCCATGTTTTCTGAGGTAGCGCTAGGCTGCTACCAGCCCAACTTTGGGGTGAAGTTTGCTGGCCCTACTAATTTTCAGGTTGCAAAGGGGGCTCCTGTCCCAGCCCCATTTGCTTCTTTCAGAKGCTCTGAAAAAGTTTATATGGGATAACCAATTCATATGCATTGATTTAATCAATTCATATGCATACACATTGATTTATCTAAACAGCAACCTGTTTAGGTAAGTCATTTTTTTTGGCTACAAGCCTATAGTTTTTCACAGGTCCTTCAAATAGAAGGAGAAATGCACAGGGTTTGTGCCGAGATGCTTTTATTCCAGAGGAAGCATATCAGAAGAGAGACCGACTCTCAAATGCTGCGCACTGCCCTTTGGTTATTTGTTGCAATTGACGGGTTTTGTACTAGCCCTTCAAGAGAAGATCCTTTCATAGCGCATCCACCCGCAACACTGTAGGAATTTTCTTTGGATAAACACCAAAAGACAGCATTTGAAAAGCCGCTGTCCGAGCACGGCACCTCCCAGGCCTTTACCCAGCACGAGGGACTGGTGGGCCCTCCTTTTCCTATGGAGGCCAACTGGAGTCCAGCTCCCTCTTGGGACGCCCCTCCTGAACGCAGTCCAAACCTCGTCTCCGCCGCCCCGCTTCCGAGYGGCCCTGCTGCGGTAGGTAGAGAGCAAAGCCTTTTTTCATCGAGTCAATCCCCAGGCCTCCTCAAATGTCGCATCTTTTCAACACACCTGCTGGGACAAAGCAGAGCCGGGAGTCTCCCGGCTGACGCCAGGCGCTCAGGTGGCCTGGCAGGAAAGGCGAGAGCCGCGGGAGACCCGCGCTGCCCTCTGCCTGCAGCAGCTCCAGCGCGCCAAGCGGTCGGGCTTCCCCGGGGGCCTCCGCTCCGCACAGCCAGGGCCGGCGTGATGCCGGGAGGCCACCAACACGGCTGCTCGTGGGCCAGGGCCCGTGGTGCCGCTGCTGGGAATGCCGAGGGCAGCGGTGCCGGCCCGGCACCTCCACGGCCTCCCTGCCACCGGTGCTCGCCTGGCTGCGTGCGCCCTGGGGAAGTGCRCAAAGACACATGTGCAGTGGGATTTACGGGACACTCTTTCACTGCATCCTCTGCTTTGCAGCAAGCAGTGACTGGGGACACCCTGCGGCTCCGGGTCCCCCTCTCGGGTGGCTCGCAGGGTGCCCACGCTCGCCCAGGCGTCCGAGCGGCGCCCTGCACAGCCGGCCTCTGCGCACAGGCACCCRCGAAGCCGCGCGGTACCAGCCTCTGCAGAGCAAAACCCAGCGCACAACTGGCTGCAAACTCCGGAACAGGGATCAGCGCCACCTCCCCTTCCTTCCTCGCTTGGAACTTCTCCTTTCATTTCAACTGAAAGAGCATCTTAGCCTGGCAGACAGTTTCAAGTTCCAGGCCCACAGCAATGCCCGATTAGCCCGTCTCATTTCTCATTTCTTTTGTTATCACACATCTTCTTCTGGTTATTTTTTCATCTGGCTCACTCCGAGTGCTGACCCCTACCTGAGGAATTAAATGTTGGCACTCGCAGTCCGGAGCGGAATGAACAGTAGCAGCAGAGGGAGGAGCAGCAGTGACCAGAGCGGAGCAGCTGGGGCACTGCCCGTGTGCCCGCCTGGAGCCCCGGGTCCCAAGCCYGAGGTGCTGATGCAGCCGCCTGGCCTTTCAGCAGCGCCCGGTGAGCCCTGCTGCTTTGGYGCTCCACGGGACACCCCTGCCCACCTGTCCCGCGCCACCGCAGCCCACAGAGCCGCGCTCCCCTCACCACAAACGCACAGCTCGCCTCTTTGCAGAGCAGAAGCTGCTGCAAGGCACCCTTCCCTTCCCAAACCCCTCGGGGGTCTGCCCTGCTAAAGGGCCTTGCTCCCAGGGCGATTCCCGCAGCACCTCCCACCCAATTCCCACAGCCCCCGCTGTCCCTGCCAGCAGGGTCTAGAACAAACACACAACATTTTTATTCTTAGCTTAAAACTCACCCTATTCTTAACATTTTAGAGCCTCCCGAGCCAAACGCCGCTATGGCTAAAGGTTCCTGCTCTGCTTCGCTATGGCGTGCACCGGAGCAAGCAGATCACGATGCAACGCGTGCATGGAGCTTTTATTTAGCCAGATCCAGCCCGAGTGCCTGTCTGCAGTGTTGGTGAACATCTGAGCGGGTTTTTAAATGTAACATAAATGTCCTGTTACCAGGGCATTCTGCAATTATTCAAATACTAAAAGAGAGGAAAGTAAAGTAGAGTGGTTCAGTAACGTGATATGAAGCAAAATCTGCCAAATAGGACGGAAACACTTTCATAGCACCTTGCCAGAAACAATGCACAGCAGAGCCTGCTTTAAACAAGGTGATTTTTCAGAATATTGTTACTGACTTTTTGCATAGCGTTAGTGAATTTTGTATACACTAATAAAAAATGAAAGCTGCTATTAAAAATAAATCAATGGACTGTACCTGGTTTTGATCACACAAGAACTAGCTATTTGCATTGGTATTTGCAGCATCTGTTCCAATTAAGACTTGTTTTCTAGTTTAAAGATATTAGTCCAATCACTAGTGTTCTGTTGGAAACATGAATAGCGCATTGTTCTAGCGGGACGCAGTTAAACAGACTCCACAGACTCTATTAAACGGCTTTGCTACCCAATTAGAAGGGAAGGAGGCCGGCACACATGACTGTACTATATACCTTGTGTCCCACATGTATTTTTATGGATTCATAGTCAATGAAAACAGTTAACATGGAACATGTGTTAAGAAAACACAGGCTGCGCGCTGTCTTAGAGCATGACAAATGGAGCATCGAGCAATTTATCAGGATTTAATGGAGKCCAAACTCAAAGCCTGGAACGCGCGCATGCGAGGCCGTCCCCAAGAACGGTGAGCCCTGCTACCCTCAAACAGYTCAAACAATTATTTGAAGTCCGGCGACACAGAATCCTTGGATATCAAAGCAGACAAGGCCCGTGGTCACTCGGTAGACCTGGGGCTGACGGCACTAGCAGGTAGCAGAGCCTTCCCTGCCTGTTCCCAGAGCACAGGGGTGCTGGCGGAGCCCGGCGGCTGCTCCGGTCACACGCCAGCGCACAGCCGAGCACGGAGAGGAGGCCGCCAACGCCGCTGCCCACACGACCGTGCAAGGCACATTTCCCAGCCCAAACCAGCGCTCGCAAACCCAGGCAGGGGCTGCACACACGGCCCTGCCGGCAGCTTCCAGGCATAGGCAGGGAAATGTGCCCTCTACCCCACACTGCAATCCTGTAAGATATTACATGCCCCACTGTGCAGCAGAGCTGCCGCTGCTCTGACTCCAGCTAATTAGCTTTCGCAGCTTTGATGGATGGATTGATTCAGCAGTTAAACAGAGATAAATTAACTATCCGTCTAAAGAGAGTTTAAGTGAGGAGGGAATTGTGACTAGAACATTATTTCATGCAGGAGTGCTCCTCTTTCTCTGCAAAGGCAAAAGCCTCCGGTCGCCCGTACAGAGAAGTCCCTGCCTGCAGCTCGACTGCCGCGGGACGTACCCGCGTCCAGCTCCGCCACCCGCACGGGTCACCGGCTGCCACCCGCACGCCAGGGTGAAGGTCTCGTCCAGGGAATTTAACCAGCAAAGACCCTCTGCAGCACCTGAAATGCATTTTCTGTTGAATTCCATTAGAACACCCAAAAGTCAGTAAAAAGTTATCATTTTTTATTCACTTTAAAAGACTTCTACACTAAAACATTTTTGTCCTCAAGTGAAAAATATCTACTACCTTTTCTTAAAAAAAGTTGCTACAGAACTAGAATAAAAATATTTTGAAGAGGTGCCATTGTAAGGCTTAGAGACAGGCAAGTTTTATTAAAATTGTGTGCATCACCGAAGTACCTTAACACGTAAGTAACTTAAAAAATAAACACAGTCCTCACCTGAATATGTTAAATAAACATGTGTCAAGCAAGATGAATATTAGATCATTTCATATAAATATTATCTTTTAAAGCTTTCCAAATGAGAAAATTAAGGCTACAAAGAATGCCACTTTACTTGCAACTTCATATACTCAAGGGTCCTGAAAGGGCATCAGAAAGCKGGGGGAAAGCACAGGGAAGCAAGTGCAGTCGCACTAAGCTCACCCTCGGCCAGCTTAGCTGTCTCTTCACTCAAAAATCTGTATAAATCAGAGGTGCAGCTTTGTCCTMTACCCTGGTGTTCTGAGAACAGGAGATGCATAGGGGAAAATGTTCCCCAGCGGAGAGGGGCAAGTTAAAACAGACGAGGTTTCCATGTCATACAAAGCCCATTTCTTACGTATGTTTTTAACTTCAAGAACCCTAATGAAGAATGGTCACATCAAGGAGAGCCAAGGGTACAGGATATTTCTTTTCCCTTGAAGAAGCTGTAGATACACTGAAACTAATTACTCCTTGTTTCATGCTCCAGTAGGATGAGAAATTCTGATTAAGCTGGGACAGGAATTAATGCCAGAGGACACGGCGGCAGCCGCTGGCAGCGCTGGTCCTTTTGCTCCGACCTCGGCCTCGCTAGCACCCGTGGCCACGTGCCGCCGCAGCGCCGCACGCCGTGGCCGAAGCACGCGCCCCTGCTGCCCSGGCAGCGGCTGCGAGGTCTAAAGGAGGGGTCCAAGGCCTGTCCAGCTCCGCGGTTGCCCTCCGGTCCCGACGCGGGCGGCAGGGCTGGACCCGGGCGGGGGATGCGGTCGCAGTCGCTGCTAGAACTGCAGCAGCCACCGCAGCGTCAGCACCTCCCCTCCAGGCACGGAGCTGCTGGGGACAGCGTGGACCGTGGAGAGCGGCTGCTCAACAAGCACGCTGGCACAGGCCAAGCACAGCCCGGTTAACCAGCGTTGCAGACACTATTCCTGTCCTCTGGGCTCYGACCAGTTTTGAAAATCTGAAAACCTTTGGTACTTTCTGCACCTCASCTAGGCAAGGACACTCACGACCTCTGATAAACAGAAGTGATAGAATCTTATCCCAAGGCCCTGGCAAAACAACATGAAAGATTAATTGTAAATCAATCCAGCGCCGCGGCGCGAGGCGGGAGCGGCGCAGGGGCTRCAGTGCCCCGTGCTGGTGGCCGGGCACTCGGCGCCCGGCCCCACGCGGCCTCCCTGCACCCAGCCCYGCGGCAGGCACGCCGGGCGCGCACCCTGCGCTGCCCCGCGTCTCTCTGCAGGGCAGACCGTGGCCGCGAGAGCACCCCCGGAGCGGGCAGCCCTTCGCGAAGGGCGGCCGGTGCCATGGAACCTGATGCGCTCGAGACACGAGATTGAGGCCGGGCCACCCCCCTCCGGCTGCTGCCCGCGTGCGTGGGCCGAGCCCCTTCCCACTCTGCCACACGGAATCGCCTCCATCCTCGGGGAGGGTTTCAACGAGATACCTGAGGTTTGCAAAGGCCTTCCAAGCTCCAAGTACAAATTATTAATTATTAATAGAATATTTCAGCCCAGCTGGGTAAACTGTGCAAACTGCAAACAGCAGCGATAATACCCAGGGCGCYTCGTGTTTGTTTGAAGCACATCAGCTTACCCTCTGTAAGCAAGTGAGCATTTCTACCACATTTTTTTCTTTTCTTTCCAAAGCTGTTAGGAGTTGTGTCATTATTATTTTAACTCGATATTCATTAAGCAGCTTGCTGTTTTCWGGGTGTCTTATTACACACAGTTTAGTTTGGTGAAGCAGAACTTTGTCCTTCATGCAGGGTTACTCTGCCTAAAAAGATAATCTTAAATGTATCCTACTCCACTGAGAACAGTCTATAGAGACTGTCTGTGCTTTATGTTAGAATCCCTTTGTATGAAGTGTTTTCCTTAAGTAACCTGGGGAAAAATCACACAAGTATCTCCAAAAATGTTCCTGCTCTGTTCTAATTTAGTCTATGTGCAAGGAGTTTTCATTCAGTAAGTCTAACCTGCGGAAAAAAAAATACCTTTCATTGCTTATATTGCTGGTGATATTTTTTACAGAACAGAGGAACTCTATCTGCATCATAAAATCCATCACCTTCCTAGGTCCCCCAGGAGACTCCAAGACAAATGGGCACGGAATAAAGAGCAGAGAAGGTTAGTTTAGACAGACGACATGCAGAGAGGAGAGACCTAAACTCCAGCTGGACATGTGCACCATAGAAATCTTATGGCATCTGCAAAAACACACCAAAAACCTTGTGAAAACAGCTTTTCTTCTTGTAGCTTCACTCCAGAATGCACCATGCTGTCAGGCAAGGTGAGACAGCACATGGTATTACTGCACTCCCTCTTTAGCTGGGAGCAGAGATAACTCTTGCAAAGAAGGGCTACAGTGATGCCCCTCACATGGCGCAGTTTGAATCTGGTTTCAGTTAATTCTGAGAGGAAGGCTTGTCGGGACCATTTCCTCGAAACGTGCCCACCTCTCTTTCGTGGAGGTTTGTGTGCCTCTCCAACAGGCAGACCCGCTTTCATCCCCCTGCATACGCTGCTGCTGATGCACAYGCTGCTGCTGMTGATGATGATGCACACGCCGCTGCTGCTGCTGCACATGCTGCCCCTCGCTGCCCCAGGCACAACAGAGTAAATGAGGCACTCRAGGAAATAAAGCCTAAACATGCGGGAGGGACTGTTAGCTCTGCCCTCCTGCTCCAGCAGCCAGCAGGGAACCCCGCAGCGCTGACGTGCCCAAGGCCACGGTGTCACCAGCAGAGCCAAGGCAGCACCAAAACGGCGATTTCTCAAGACATAAATCACGGATGTGACTCTCCACTGAAGAGAAATCCCAGGGTGCAGCGTATGGATATCGACCTCTATGTGAGTGTGTGAAAGGCTCCCCGTGCACGCCAAGGTGTAACGTTCATCACAGAACCGCTCGCAAACTGCGCCCAACAAACACRTTAACTCACCCAGCACCGACAGCTCATCTGCTTTAAATTAGSAATATACCCAAGCACACGCACCTCAAATAAAATGGAGGCACATGACAAATTTATTTAYTGCATCTTGGACATTTATTTCCAGRAGAAGTTAAAGAAAGCCCTCAAATTCACAGGCCATCTTTCTTCTTTCTGGTTCCCTGTAACTAACCCAAGGGTTTCAGGGCTTAGTTTGCTACCAGAGTCACTCGTAAATTAGCTTGCTGGTTAAGGGCCCCAACACTTGGGCTCTGAGTCAGAGGTTCAGCAGCACCTCCTTCTTCTCTGGTGTGCAACAGCAGAGCCACCTTCACAAAGCTGCGATTTTGAGGGACTGAGAGGAGGGAATAATTCTATCTAATGCTTTTATTTGCAAAAATTGAGATGCAGCAGGCAATGGGTCTCCTCCTTTTAACTCCCATTGCCCCAGTAAAAGTCTGGGGGATGGTTCCCCTTCCAGGATATTTCCAAGTTTAACAGCTCCATAAAATCTCCCATTTGTCATGGACTGACAGAATTTCTGCTTCACACAATGAAGGTTTCTATTATTTCAGCTACTGGAGGACCCTGTAAGTCCCAGCGGCGTTTGGACATYGTCCCTGATGTGCAGCCGGGTGGTTCAGGAGAAGATCCCTAGGGAGGAACCTCTTTTCGAGCTAGCAGAGCCCCAGTCCCGGCCACCRCACGGTGTCAGTTATCGATGGTGCACGCTTTGCTGCCACCGCCTTCCTCGTCCTGCAGAGCTCGCACAGGCTGGCGGTGGTTGGTGCACACGCCGACTAGAATAAAGCTGCTCAACCAATGCACTCCTCGGTTAAAGAGGAAAAGAGCACTCCCAGACCTTGGGAAGCTGATTTGCAGCCCAAACAAGTTTGAGAGAGGTGGGGACGGAGGGGAAGAAAGAGAGAGGGAGAGGGAGGGGAGAAAAAAAGGAAAAGAAAAAAAGCCGGGCTCTGGAACCACTGAATTACCCTTAGCTCTAGGAGCCCGGCCAACTCGACACTCAAATGGTTGCAGAGAGAGTTCCAAAAACGACACACACGCTCCCTGCCTGGCTCACTCATGGCAAACCCTCAGCAACGAGCTCTTTTTTTTAATGCCCTGGAATTCCCATGAAAGCAGAGGCAGGAGCCAAAGCAAGAGGAGCTAAGATGGTCAAACACTGCAGTAGTGCCCTATATTTAAACACTCTTGCAAGCCCTTCAGTTCCCAAATGTGACCGCAGCCGGACACAGCCCTTTGCCCAGCGCCTCCTTTCCAAATAGAAGCACAGAAAGGGCCAGGAGCTGTCAGCCCCACTACTGTGTGTGTATATATACATATATTTAATTTAACATATCATTTCAGATATTCAGCCTCTTTTACAAAGGAGGCAAGTCTCTCTGGTGTTTTTTTGGAAGGAAAATGTGGCATGCACCTATTTTGTTTCATTCCATGCCAGGACCTATAAAGTTACTGTGGGCTCCAACTCCTGCCAAGTTCTAAAGGTGACAGGGCAATGGGCACCCAAAGGACGCTTCTATCAATGCCCTTTTATTTCCTTCTCTTTCCCCTTCCACCGAACATTTTTTTTCTAATAGAATTACTCTTATCTGCAAGTGATTTAAACTCTAAGGTTTACAGAAGATTTAAAGAGTGCGAACACAGTTGGAATGTTTTAAACTAACAGTACAAGTTGCATTTTAAGAAAATAATTAACTCCCAGGGGAGGTGCGGTTCTTGGAGTAATGACAGATTCAAGGCTGGCTTTCCCTATATGGAGTTTCCAAATAATAAAATATCTTCGGTTCCCTACTGGTGTCAGATGAGAACCTGTTAGTGTGCGAGCTGCTAGTGGACTGTCATGGGTTTGCTTTTTTTTTAAGTGGGCCCATTAGTGTTTTAAAGACACAGTACACAGTAGGTAATTTTACATGCAAAGCTTTAGCACAAAACATTGTAAACTGATTTTATATGCTTACATCTTTTCCCCATCCCTTCCTCTAGCTTTAAAAAAGACTTTCCTTTTTCTTTTTGCTTTTGTTCGTGCTGAGGACTTCTCTCATTCATTCTCTTTCATGCCCAGCCTCAGTGCTAACACAGCACAGCCATCAACAGGGTCCAAGAGGGGTAGGGGTCCTCCAGCTAAGGGGGCTGTTACATCCTGACAACACTTAGTTACTGGCCTAAGAAATCTGGGCAGGAGGAGCAGTCACCCGGCCAGTCACCAGACGTCCCTGGGTCCAAACCCCACGATTTTTGCCCTCCATCACACACGGTCCCCAGACCTTTGGCCTTTAAGGTGAAATACAAGTACTGCTCTGGGAAAACCTAATAATATCCTTTCCTGAAACAGCCTTTACTGAGCTACGTGACTTGGATGGAGAGACTGGACCAGCCAGTTAATAGAAACAGAGCGTATTACGGGGTTAAAGACACCCAGCAGGTATGGGGAGAAGAGGAGAGATTTTGACCTTCCTTCTATTTTCAGTTACTAGTTGTGGTACGGGCGTCTGCAAGGAGCTTTTCCACAGGAGGCTCCGATGATGAACCTGAACAGAGAAGCCTGTGATCCAAGACTCGTCCAGCCAGGTGCTCCCAGAAGGAGGCAGGCAGCACGACCGTCCTCTACCCTGTGCAAGGGMCTGCATACTACCACTTATTTTTAAATGGTAGCAGCTCATTAACATAGGGGAAAACAACTTYCAAGCTGAACACTGCCTTTGGTTGATGTGGACAACAGAAGAATCTGGTGGGTGCAATGTGATACTCTTTCCCACTCAGGAGTTAGATTTTTTTTCCTTTGTATTCACCATCAAGTTCTTTAACTTTCCTTCAACACCAGTTGTCTCTTTCACCGCTTACGAATCATTTCACACGCGGCAGATCGGCTCCTAAGCCTCAGCAGAGCTCACGTGCACTGCCGGTGGTGCCGGCCGGTCGACGAGCTACAGGTCCTCTGCACGGCACACACGGAGCGCACTTGCAGCCCGGAACGCAGAGACCTCCTTTCAGCTGTGAAGAATTGGATGCTGCCCCTCGCCCCTTCCTCGGAGCCCCGAGGGGCCTGGAGCCTCCCCGGGCTTTCTCTCCCTACCTACCCCTGGCCGAGCTTTGCGGCTCTCTGCGCCACCATCCCCGGCTYGAGCTCCGGCTGCAAAGCAGGACCTTGGTAGCAAGAAGCAGCTCGCAGGCAGAGATGCTCAAGAGCTCTAGCAGCCCCTCAGCTAGCAGGGTCCTCTCTAGGGCACTTGACCGTCACTGAGGGAAGAAAATTAATTAGAACCATTAGCGGCRTTAAAAAAATTAAGTGATTAACTGAGACTCCCCTGCTAGCACCAACTGCTTTGCTTGGCGACTGCCCAGCTAGGGGCTTCTGTCGGGCTAAGGGAAAATCACCAGAGCTCCCTGAGCGGCTCCCCGGCCGGGCAGCCCCGCACCCTGGCAGCCCCGGCTGCGGATGCCTCCCCGTGCCCTGCAGCCTGCGCCAGGCCGGGGCTCGCGGCACTAATTAGAGCCCAGCTGCATGCACCTCTTGGATTCATTAGGAATGCAACATAATAATTAACCCGCTGCACGCCAGCCTGCTGCTTGGCTTGCGCTGGCACTGCCTCCTCCTGGCAGCACCTCTAATTCATGCCTAATTAACTCCACGTAAGTCAGCATTTCAGAGCGGGCCCCACAGATTTCATCACACATGCAAGAGGTGCTTCTATAGCAGGCAGCTAGAAATTGGTGAATAATGCATTATCTCAATAAAAGATATAGAATAGGATTTATTTCCTTTACTTTCCAGGGTGTAAAAAATTGAGATACTCACCTGGAATGTAAAACACATAAGCATATTTGAGATGTATACATAAATACATATATGCTGTGTATACTCATGTCATGTATTTCGTTTAATTAAAAAAACAGACGGCTGCATTCTATACCTAAATGTGCCCATCTCAATCTCCTAGGATTTGTTAGGAAGCCAGCAAACTGTGACAGCAGCGGCTTGTGCAGGTTAAGAGATACCCGGCCCGGGGAGCGTCTCTCGGCGCAAGCTCCGGGCTCCGGGCTCGCGCAGCCCGCGCTCGACGCGCTCTTCAGCCTCGCAGGGACAGCACTTCCCGCTAATTTAATTACTTGCAAAACCTCTGGTCATTAACACCCAACCTAAAGTCTACTGCAGGTCACAGACTACTAACAAAATAATAATAAAGTGTCCGTGCTCCCTGCACAGTGATTTGGGGAGCTGTAGCTTTGATTAAATGGGAAGCCAGATCGCTAGCTGTAACCGCTCCTAGCAGATGCAGCAGTGACTTAACTTTTCTTTTCAAGCTTTTGCATGATAGTTCACAATACTGCTAGACATCCCTTAGACCACTGAATTTCTGTGTGTACATAAATGGGCCAAAATACCTTGTCAGCAAGACTAAATACCCTCCTCAACACCGTGCTACAGCCGGCAGCCCTCAAGTCTCTCCTCAAGACAGCGAAGATTAATTTGGGGTCTCACAGCAGTAGTCTATACGAGCTAAGATCCCAGCCAGACACAAGGACTTCCCATGCAAGACCCGGCATTAGATTAAAAGGGCAGCCTTGAAGTCTCCTGATGTCACCATCGGCAGCGCAGACCTCAGCAAGACACCCATGTTCACAGCAACCTGTTTGCAAGGTTGCACATCCGTTTTCCCAAGAGCTCCTGGATGCGGAGCAGCCACGGGTGCTCCACACCATCTACGGATGCAGACAGAGCTCCAGGACCGTCCTCTGATCCCGGCTCAGAATGGGCTCCATTAGGGACTCAGCAGCTGCTTCTCTTCTATTTTCTAGGGCTTCTTTGCACAGCCTGCCTCAGAGCAAGAGAAATAAGAGCCAGTCTGGCTCTCCTGCAATGAGGCTGCCCAGGGAATGGTGCGTAACGAAACCTAAACACGAGTGCTCACAAAAGGACAGCCCGTGCGGCTCCTGCACTACAGATATTTTATTGCTTTCATAATATTTTCTGGGTTTTGAAACACAAACCACATGTTTAATATTTTTCAAAATTTACACATTGCACTTGCTGGACATCTTGTTCATTGCAGCACCCACACAGCCCCAGACCCCTCTTAAGAATAGAGGGGGAGGAAAAAGATGCATCAAAAGCTGCTGCTGCCATTTGGAGGCACCTCTGCTGCTCAAGGCCCAAAGCACTGGGAGCTCCTCACCCACTCCGATTTCACAGGGCAATAAAAAGCTAGTGATTTCCTTGATGACTAGATAATCCAAATTAACAGCCCAGCAGAGGATATAAGCTTGACAGCTTGCAGGTTGTGGAAGAAAGTAGGCAGAAACGCCCGAGTTCACTCCGGGTGTGGGACTCCTTCCGTGCGTTCACTCCCAGCACAGGTGACCGTTTTGGCTGCCTGCAGCAGAGCAGTGGGAAGGGCCAGGGCAGGAACCCGGGCATCACGTGGCCCATCCATTCCCTTTTGCTTGCCAGTCCTGGTAGGGTGGTTAGAACAACCTACCAGGGACGGTCACAGCAACAGCTGAAGGGCTTCTTTGTGGGGTTACCCACAGGGGTATTTCAAAAATAACAGAGTAACATGCAAGCAAGGAAAAGATAAATGAAGAGCCAGAGCCTGATGCTAAGTGCTACAGTATCTGCTGCAGCCAGTGGATGCTCTCTTTTTACCATACACACAGAGCTGTGGGAGAGCTGCCCTGATGTCACATGCGTGCTGGATGAGACGAAGTTTTCCAGCAGTGAGAGCTCGGGTTCTGCTGGAGCCCACCTGAATGCGCTGCACGCCTATGTGACCATACGTGACCAGGCTTTCAGGAGGAGCTCCTCAGCTAGGCTTAGCACGGACAGAGGGATTTCTTCAGCAGAAGAAATATCAACATTCATTTCTGTTGGCTATTTCTAACATGGAGAACACGGATTCGCATTGGGTAGGAAGTGACCAGGTGTTTCACTCGCCTTACCAGACACCAAAAATTATGTTGAACAAAGTGCATGTATGTAGTCGATCTAAAGAAGATTTSAACACTGCAGGGATGCCATGGAGAAGAGAGAACACCTCTGTCCCTGGAAAACCAGAGACCTTTTCATCTRGTCAGAGAAGAGATTCAGGTTTGATAAATGGCTTCTTTCTAGTGGTAGCAGCAAGAATGGTTCTACTCCAGTGTTCATGTGATGGGGCAATCAGGTGACAAGCTGCTCCTGCGGGGCCACTGACCTGCACGTGGGTCACTAGTGCTCAACTCTGGCCCACCTGCAGCCCCCCTAAGGCCAGTAACAACTTAGGTCATTGGGTTTTCTTCTCAGCTTTCCTACATCTCTGGGACAGTTACTGTTTCCTTTAATCCATAATTACCAAGTCTCTCTTATGACTTGCAATCCTCTTGCACCCTGTTTGGTCACTGCACTTCCTTGCAAGGTGTCTTGGAAAAGCTCCTGCCCAGCTGGGTTTGTCCGCACGCCCAGCCGGGGTGAAGGGCTGCTGCTCTGCTCCGGCTACGGAGCTGTTCGTTACTCTGGGACGTAGCACTTTGAAGTTTCTGATCGGATTAGCTTGGATACGTGACAAGTTGCTGCTCGTTAGATTCACTGCTAATGCCTGCATTTATAGAACTTACTTATTACTTTGGTGAAAAAATCATGCTRTCTGTAGCAGCGAGAGGCAAGGGCAGCTTTCCTCCAAAAGAGGCATCTTCCTTGCACCTGCACGACGACGGCCAAGCCCTGGGCCACAACTTGCCGAGTTTGTGCAGCAATTACACTCACTGGGTCCCAAGCCGGGCCAGCTCATTCCTAGCTGTCATGACCACGCAAACCTCTACTTGGCAGGCAGCTTATCCTGTACAAACCTTTTAAAGAGACTTTTCCACAGAAGCTTTTTGAGATGTTCCTATCACATCTGTGCTCCAATCACACAAACTCAAGCCAGAGATCACTTTGAAATAAAATGAACGCTACAGGTAAAACTGCCAAAGTAAAAAATTCAATGCTGAATTATGTTTTTCTCTTCTTATTTTGTTTTGCTTTTAGCAGGTGGAATCTTCCAATTATTATACAGTTTCCTGCTTYCTGTTCCTCAGAGGAGGAACTTCTCTAACACCGAATCCTCCTCTCTATCACTATGGCTTCTTCTAGCAAGCTGAGAGCCAGGGTGAGCCCCGAACTTYGCAGCATTGTTCCAGAAGACTTTGGGAACATGCACCGATTTTTAAAGCTGTTCAGATATTGAGAAATAAAGGCAAGGATTTTCTAAAGCAGTCACAAGACTTGCTCTTCTGGGAACCCTATGTTTCATCCCTCCAGGAAACCCATATTTACTGGGTATTATGGGTGTTGTGAAAACAAAGATATTACCCCATGCTCTGGGGACAATTACAGCTAACTGTGCTCACAGCCACATTCAATTTGCTGCCAAGCAATTTACAGATCAGTGGGATCTACACATGGAAGAATCTGTTTGTAAATCATGTGCTATAAGTGAAGGCCAATTCCCTCATGTGAAATCAATGGGAATTAGACACCCAAGTGCTTTTGAAAATCCTGTTAAGCAGCCATCTGCATCTATAGGTTCTGCTGAAAATCCATTACTCTCTACTTGAGTCTAATGGGTGTTGAGTGAAGCCCTGGACGCTCTCGAGCTGCTCGTACCAGCACTCGTGACGCTTCCCGCGCGCCGCCCGGGCCCCGCAAGCCGCACAGTGGGAGCAAGCGGCCAGCCCTGGGCGGCCGAGGGCCTCTCTGCTGCCTCTCTCATCGTGCCTGCTACATTCATAAGGAACAACGCACTAACACTATAGAAAATGCCGGCATAATTACAGATTTAACGAACAGCTTACAAAGTATTGGGCATTTGTTACATCTCTCATTACATATTTTAACAAGCATATTCTCCATGAAAGAGCTCTGTCTCTGCTAGGCAGAATATAGTCCACATTGTGCTGTGTATTGCTTTGATTAGGACTCTTTTATGGAGTATCAGGTTAAAAAAATGCACATAAAACCCCAGAAATGGCCTACATTTGTGTGCCAGGGCCACTCTAACCTAGTGCTTTTTCAGCGACCTCTTTTCACTCTCATTCCACTGCAGGAAATGCAGAGTAGCTGGCACATACGTCCCATCGCCTCTCATGTTGCAGCATAACCAAAATACCTCAAACGCTGTCAAGGACCCACTAGCATCTCCGTAACGCGGGAGCCTTCCCTGACAGACAAACAGCATCATCTAGGGGCCAGCGATCAGCACGAGGGCTCACACAGACACAGCTAAAGCAGCCTGGGAAGATGCGTAAAGAGAAAGAACCTCGTTCCTTTTTGTGAARACACAAGGCTTGTGACCAGGACGGCTCAGCACAGCGTGGGAGGCTCCCGGCTTGCTTCCCGCCCGCTGGGCAGCGCCTTAGGTCAAGAAGAGCAAGGCGGGACGCGGCCGGAGCATCCCGAGGAGCGCCCGGCACTGCCGCGGCTCTGCGCGCCCTGCCTGACGACGGGAGGCAGTTCACGCGTCAGGGTGAAAATCCCCGCGCTGATGTCAGCACCGGCGGGCCCGGCTCAGCACGCGGGGCACAGCGTGCTGGGGCAGCAGCTCTCTCCACGCCAGGCCCACGGCCCCGCCGCCTCTTCCAATTGCTCCTGCCGAACGCCGCACTTCGACTCTTAATCCACCCTTTTCCATAAGGATGTAAAACATTCTTATAATAATGATGATTCTAAGCCACATTATATCCAGGGGGAAGYGATATGCTCTGGGTGAATGAGAATTGTAAAAACAAATAAATTAATTATCCCATCCCCAGGGGACAATTACAGTCAATTGCTCTTGTACTTGCATCCAATTTGCCTCTGAGAAATTTAGACCATCAGGATTAAAACAGGGAACAATCCCTCGGAGGCAAGAATGTCCTAGGTGATGGCCAATTTTCTTGTGTGCAATTATGATACTTACTGACTATCGCKGTGCATCAGATAGCAGCGTGGGACACAACTTCATGCAGAATATAGCTACAAAACTCCTACTGCCACTGGGCAACAATGCTACCTATGCATACATTGGCATCAGTTCAAGGTACTATAGAAGTAAAGGTTTTGATCGCAGTGTCACAAAAATACCATTTCTTTGTCCTGCAGCAGTAAGGACAGCAGAGCTCTTAGCATGTAGGCAGGCAGGTGATTTGTACACTTTTGGGGAACAAAAGCCTAAGAGGATCTGGGGATGTATTACTTTAGACACGGCTTCAAGTAGAAGGGGCAAAGACTGGAGCAGGTTTAACACTTAACAGATGAAGCAGATGCACGTCCCACATGGGATAAAGGAAAACAAGGCTGCTTAATTAATGTGTCGTGTAATGTGGCTTCCAAAAAATACATAAATGGAGCTCCAAACCAAACAAGTCTTTGCTTCAATTGTTACTTTTACAAGCTTAAAAACACATTCTGCAAGACTGTTAGCTAGACACATAAAAGCAAAAAACACATGCCGATAAGAGCTACACTCATACTTTAAGCAAAGCCTCTATGCAAATGTTTTGCTGAATTTGCC
This sequence comes from Eudromia elegans, assembly GCA_003342815.1. Taxonomy (NCBI): domain Eukaryota; kingdom Metazoa; phylum Chordata; class Aves; order Tinamiformes; family Tinamidae; genus Eudromia; species Eudromia elegans. Next base: position 893,882 of record PTEX01000195.1, read on the forward strand.
CAATACAAGTTTCTATGGAATGATAGCTAGYGGGCAAAAATTGGTGAGATTCTTACTCAGTTTTCCAGACTGGCCCCTGAGCGGCTGAGGTGGGCACAGAAGTCAAGCCCACTCTAGAGGTCTAACTGCAGCCTGGAAGGATGTGCTAGTACCATCATATCCTCCAGACCTGACTGCTTGTCGTCTGTTAGACGACTGCAGAAGAAAAATGAAACAGAAGAATGTTTAACATACATAAAGTCACCCCCGTRGAAAACAAATTAATGGTGAAATAATGAAGGTCCTGATGGTCCACGGTCTAAATGTTCAGTTTGGGGCAACCCCTGGCTATTATTTTCACAATACCTTGCATTCATTTTTTTTTTTTAAATGTGTCTGGAAAACAGGAAGTAAGCCATAAATCTCCAGTTTAAAAGCCATCTGAAGCCTGTGGAACAGATATGTTCTCAATCAGTAGTCAGGCAGTAAATAAACATTTATATACAGCAACTGCTCTCAACCAATCTGACCTCCGGCTATTACAGGGCACATAAAGAGGAAATTTGTTTAGTCCCATAAAAGCCCAGGCAATATATCAATAGATTATTAAAAATGGAAACAGTGTAGGCTAATGGATTATATTGATTTTAATAAACATAAGTATATGGGACTCAAAGATAAGAGTTAGATATGACATCCTTCCAAGCTCACCTTTGAGGATATCTCCTGAAGTTAGCTAAGCTAGCTTTATTGAGAATATTCAGCAATGCTCTATTTTGTGCTTTGCAAATTGACATACGTTTGGCTAAAGGACTTTAATTTTGCATTTTTGTCTGTGAATCATGAATGCAGTAGAAAACCAAAACTTGTGCATCTTTCASTGTCATTGCTGTAGAGACAAAYCGGCAAGCAATGCAGGCCGCCCTAAGGCAGTAACGAAAGGCTACAGATGCTGCTGGGCTTCAGGATTGCTCACTCTGGTGCCGCTCACTGGTGCTGCATACCGAAGGCTGAAATCTCCTCTTTCAGAAGCGTGGCAGGTCTGAGGCCAGCTGCACAAGTACCTCTGTGCTTGCAGGCATTCTGGTATTGCCCAAAACAAGGATTCCTGCCAAATGGTTCTTTTCTTTTCCCCTGTAGCTTGCTGGGATTCACCCCAACTATATGGACGGTCATCAGAATCCTCTGGGATTTGCTCTTTGCTGCAGCACATTTTAYCTTTGTTCCTCAAGAAGAATACAAGACTAAACCTACTGTAAGTTTCTCCCACTGTTCATTAGCCCCCAATGGCAGAAGTAACTCCCTTGCACTGGGCTGAATACCTCACAAATTACAGTAATCTGCAATTATAAACTAGTGTTAATGAACTCTGATTGCCTGTTATTTGTGATGCCACCTATAAATGCCATTTACATTTTGCAGCATATTGAACTTAACAATCTGCGTTGAGAAGATCACTAATAGTCAAATGGACTTTTATGAACACCTTTCGCGATTTCAGTTTGTTACCTAGAAACCAAACGTGGCCACAACGCGTTTATCCTCACCATAGAACCAAACCCATTTGATCCTTCCTCTGTCACTGTGATTTCCCTTCAGCACTGATACGGATCTTTACGCAGGAGGGCCACCTTTCTTGATTAAGGAGAGTGGCATCTGAATTTTTATGCTTGACCTTTAATCAACACTATTTTGGTAAGTCTAAGAGGACTAATTGTGTCATTCATATACTTAAGGGATAATGTGCCTTGCAGAGAGGTACAGAAGGCAATAAACAGCTTTTACAAGAGATTAAACACCCAAGCAAAGCTTAAGCATTTAGATAACTGCAAAAGCTATTTATTGACACTGCTCTGATGCCACTAACACTTATCTTGTGCAGTTCTGCAAAAAAATAATAAAAGGACAAAAATACGKTTTTTACATCGTCTATGCTTCTGCCCCAGAGATTTCTTCCAGAGGCCAAGTGAGCCACTGTGGAGAGCAGAGCCCCCTCTGCCAGYCCGTCTCAGGACATACAATGCCCAGCAGCACCCCCCAAGCAGCCCCACTGCTGGGGCAGCTCCGTGCGGGCGCGCAGCGCGTCGCCCTGTGCGCACACGGGGCACGCACACGCGGCACGCACACAGGGGGCACGCACATGGGGCACGCACACGGGGCACGCACACGGGGCACGCACACGGGGCACGCACCGCGCACCGCACGTAACAGAATTCCCCTTGCAGGGCCGGGAAAGTGCGTTTTTCATTTATTTATTTTTACACATTCATGTGCGCCTTTCAGAGCTCTGGGAAAAGACAGCTGAGGCTCTGCAGCTTCCTGCCAATACGCCGCATTCAGAAGAGGAGAACTAATGCACTACCCATATAAGTTAAACACACTAGCTGTCACAAAATATTAACACAGATATGAAGCTATTAGAATGAACCCCACTCCATAAACAACAGACTTTAAATATTGGTTACCAAGATTAATGTGTCCTTTTAGTTTGCAGCAAAGTTATATCCCTTTAAAAAAATTAAACAAATCAGTTTTATAGTGATAGGCACTTCAGAAAGCTGATGTTTGAAAGTTTAAGGGCAAGTCAATAAGGCAGAGCTAATTGGAGAACAAACTGACATTCATAAGCTGGCATTTAACATGACTATGGCAAACAAGGTAATAGACATTTAATGCAGCGGACAGGGGTGGTGAACAGCAGCAATCCAGGGTGAATAATGGAAAAGCACCAATTGAGCAAATTCGAAGTGCAAACAGACTGATTTCAGCCTGTTCAGTAGGGATCGCCGACAAGCTCCCATCTATAATAGGCTCTTTTGGGTTGTTGTCTTTAGAGAATAAGTGTGTCAACCAAAAAAGAAATAAATCTACATAATGGCAAATGAATCCAGGTTACTAAGTGCACATAGCGATAAGGTTCTGGTGGGTAAATAGTAATGGTTGCTAAACTCTGACAGACACCTGAAATAACAAGCAATCACAATGTGACTGGCCAGCGCATTACTTAATGGTATACTATCTTAATACAGAAACTATAAGAGTCAGAAACCAAAGGAGTCACTGGAGTTGAGCTGCTCTTTGTGCAGAGCCCTCTTGCTCTTAAAAGGCAAACTGCTGTGTACGGTAAGGAGACAAGAACACRGGGAGGATTTCCGAGTCTTCCTTCACGTACATTCATTGATGCTAACACTGAAGGGCTTGTTAGGATTCCCAGTTCAATGTTTTGCCAGACATAAGTCTTAGAAACTCTCCCAAAGCTTCCTGCATCTGAGCCAGAGCTTCTGGATGAATYAGTGAATGAGTTTGCAGAATAAATCTGCATTGAAGGAGAGATGATGAATGGATCTTTTCTGATAACTACAAAGTTTTTAGATTTCTCAACAGATTCACCCCACTGCATTTCTGGAACGTGTTTGGAATGTTAACAACAGATGCCAGAAACATAAGTGAAATTTTCTCCTTAAAAATTGCAGTCAACTGCAGTTTGCCAGAATCCCACACCCTTCAGGTAAGCAGCTGCCACTGCAACACGTAACACCAAGAATTTACACCGAGTCTCAGGCTTTTTCCTAAATTTAACCAAGTCCAGCCACAATCAGTTCACGTGATCCCTCCCCCTCCAAAACCCACYAGCATCACCGCAGTGCTTGAGGAGCCCCATTAGCCTGCAGGAACAGGTCACTTCACCATTCRGTGTCCTGGGGTGCAAAGACAGGTAATGGTTGCTGTACAACTTCATTTTTTCCCCTTGGGCTCGCAGAAAGAGCAGCACTTCACAGCAACGATCCCCACACGCCGTCTGACGAGACCATAATCTGCTTCAACACCCTTCGAGCTGCCAGCTCCACTCGTGCCCTTGACCATGAGGCTCCCCCAGGGCACCCAAGGGCCGATCTCTCGTGCTGCACCCACAAACCTTCCCCAGTGCYCTCCCTGCTTCGCTAAAGCCTCCAAGGAGGGGCTGCGCACGCCCTTCTGCAGCTCGCTGCTGCTGCCTCCTCCCAGAGACACGTTCCAGAGCCCGCCTTGACGGAGCATTTCCTCTCAATGCTCAATACTTCCCATGTTTCAGACACATTCAGCCCACTTTGCAACCCGTTATTCTGGTTTCAGTTACTTGGAGCTTCCGTGAAGTTCTCCCAGGTTCTGACAGAACAGGCCCAGAGTTTCCAGAGAACAAGGTCTAATCTGACACTTGCCCCAGAGTGGACTATGTAAAACCTTCCCTGCTCCCAGCCTTCCCTCTCCAGAAACCTGGATCCCATCCAGTCCCAATTTAGCCTTTGAAGACTCTTAAATATACCAACAAGACAGTTTTTGTCATCAGAGAAATATTTTCATGTTCAGACAGAGCACCCAGAATAGACCTGGGAAGATTTTTAGATGTCACTAATATTAGAGTTGAGTAAACCAGAATGGATAAAATAAGCAGCAGCTTCTGGACMCTGAATAGGCAGGTTTATTCCCGGAGCAACTCAGAGCCAGGCTCGGGATCTCTGACGAGCAGGGCGGCRGCAGCACTGCTAGTAAAAAGGGAGGCTTTTGCAGGGGTGCTGAGGGCCTGTTAGAAGCGTTTTCTCTYTGTGCACACACAAGCACGGGTGTGAGGAAGGCAACCCCCAGGACAGCAGCTTTCTAAAAGACTCTCTTCTGTATTAATGATAACCTCGGGGCTTTTTTGTTTTGTTTTTTGCTGATATAACATTCGCTTGCAAGACTAATATTGATAGTTGCCCGAGTCTCTTAAAGTCTGCAAATTAACTAACTACACACAACTAAATTATGGAAACACAGTTGTGAAGGATGCTTTCTCTAAAGCACTGACTCGTGTAATTGATGACAAAAGTTTCCTTTTTAACTGATTGCACCTCAGTATAGTGGGAGACAGCCTGAATTGCATATCCTCTACTGCTAAGTGACACGTAAGATCAAGCAGATGCTCACTAGGGTATTATCCTTTATGCAAACAAATCGTAATTTCCCTCATAAGCAACCTGACTCGTAAGAAATTATGCACGTGYGGCTGTGTCATCTACTGTGACTTTCTTGCTCACCTGAGGGGACACCTGGGGACTCTCACTTACCCCTGAACACGCTGAGGGACCCTGCTGAAGTCAACAGAAATTGCACCTGAGTGGGGGGATATAAGAGGGGAAAAAATGATGCAACTCTGCAAAAGACTAAGGACCTGCATCAAGAGTATCTTACTACAAAGCTGCAAAAGGAAGGCTGTGACCATCAGTTTTTGCACACTAATAGTGCTGCTTTGTCCACTCTAAGGAGAAAAAACGGCCTAGAATAAAGATATAGCAGTGAACTTGAGAGGGAGGAATGAACATTAGCAAGCAGTTCTGAGGACTACAGCCCCACTCTGCTCCTATACCACAGCCTGCCCCATCATCATCGGGCAAATTCCTCAGCCCACCCCATGCATTTACGCATGGTTTTTCCAAGGACTGCATGCACACGCATTGTAATCCGCAGCAGACTCCTAGCCTGTTTTCTCCACTACAGCTCCTACTACAATAAACACTTGCAGGGATTGAGACGTCGGTTCCGATGAGCGAAGTGGAGCCGGCAGCCCTCCTCCCGACGGCTCGGGACAGACCCGAGCGCCACAGGGTTTCGGCACGCTGAAGCGTTGCCGCGACTGGAGCGCGGCCCAGGCCAGCGGGGACGGCAAAGGCCCCCATCTCCTAACGGGACCTTCGCTCTGATATGTCAACAGCGCAAAAAGCACCTAAGAAGAGAACTACCCAAAGGAGTTTGGGCAAGTTTCAACAGCAGACTGGTCCAGGCCATGTGGGAGCCCTCAGAATAATTAGGCTCATTAAAAAAAGATATTGGAAAAGTTCAGTTAGACAAAGACCAGCACATCCATTAAAGCYGCTCTTGACGTGGGTTTTAAGAGGCACTCTCACAACCACAGCTTTTTCATTATGAACAGCAAGCATTTAAAGCTACATAAAAAAATCACAGGGTCCAGTTGCAAGCTAAATAATATCTGGAGGAGTTTATCTTGGAGGTATAATACATGGGTGTGAATAAACTGAAATCAAGGATAAATTTGGTCTAACTCCAGGCACAGTCTCTCTCATAAGCTACATATTTCATATTTGCAGAACATAAAGATGATTCCTATTTTCCACCACCACCCCCTTTTTTTTGAGGGCTGCCCCTCCATCYCCGCCTGAGGAAGCAAGTGAGGGTACCACAAAACACCACACATAGACTTTCCCCATCTGCTAAAACACCCACCCTGGCAGAAAGAAGATACACCCTTGAAGCTAAAGCTATTTCCATGAGAATTAAGTGCTACAAGTCCAAGGCTTTCAAAGGGAGAAGCTGAGAACAGCTGCTCAGACGCTCCTGGTCTCTTGGTCTGTGGCTCTCCCTGTCCCTGTTTCTTTAAGCATCTTCTCTTCCCAGCTCCCGGCTCTCCTGCACTTAAGGGCTCTCTGGGAGCCAGTACTGGGCCCCGTGGGAACATTGGGCCCTCTGGGAATATCATGCTCCTGGTCCCTGCGAGCTGCTCCAAGGGAACCCAGGCAGAGGCTTCTGGTCTCCTGTCTGCGCTGGAGGCGCATTTCATTTCAGCCCAACACCCATATTGGGTTTGTCCCACCAGTCCCGTTTGTGCCAATCTTTCCACAMACAATTCCCACCTGCCCAAGCCTCCCGAGGGGCTCGTGCCTCTGGGCAGCCAGCTGCCCCGCTGCAGGCGCTACCGAGCTCCTCGGGAGAGCCGGGGCACGGGACACGTGCGGCCACCAGCCCCCGAGGGCAGCGCCCTGTTCGGCTGTCAGGGAGTCACTGAAGTAGCAACGGCCCCTGAACCCGATACCCTGATTGGAGCCCTGGTGGAAGACATACTGAATTAATGATGCAGGTGTGGGTTGTTGTTCCAAAAAACTTTTTTATAGCAACAGTGGGAGAGGAGGGGGGGATGGAGCTAAATGAAAAGATTTGGTCTATGTTATGTTTTTCTAATATTCGAATTTTAGCTAAGATTACTCTTTCTCCTCTCTTTAATATATTGTTTTAAATAAAAAATGCTAATAAATCTTGAGAGAAATATGTCATAGTGGAGCTTAAAAACTGTAGTGCAATATATAACAGTTCATAAAGTATTCTATTCAAATAGCCAAAATTGTAGTGCATTTGGACCAGAAGTAGTTAACTGCAGGAACAGCATTTTATTAGCTACTAAAATTAAGAAAGAGTACTGCTGTTTCACAGCCAGATAATTAAGTACCGTTTTCTCTTTTTTAATACTATAAAATTAAACTTCCTGTTTAAATGGCCTGGTGGGGACTGTAGGCAAAGGGTCGTCTGATGAGCCCTCCGGGCAAATCCAGAAACACAACATAGCACTTATTCACACAAAACTTTAACAGGCTGGAAAACACCGATTGAGTAAAAAATGCTGCAGTAAGCGAAAAATTGCAGGTAATAAATCAGAGATCCATTTTTTTCCACAACATTTTGGTTAATCCATTAAATCTCATTGCAAAGAAGTCTATCAGAAACAGAAGCCACTGCCTTCATTCTACATCTCCAAATGTTATTAAAAGTGTATAAGCAGTGAAAGAACTCAATTAAACCCAGCGCACTGACGGGATGTTCCAGTCGCTCCAGGCCCACCAGCCTCCCTGGCTTCTCCTGCGGGCGGCAGCTTTGCTGGGAATGCTCTTTGGGAGGGATTATTCACAAGTGCTTCGTTAGGGGGGGAGAGTTCTCCATTTCATTTTACAATGTGTTTTTTCACTCAATATCTCTCTCCATGTCTATGCAAAATTAAATACTAGTAGCAAAATAATGCTTAGGTTAACCGCTTATAATAGGTGCATGCCTTTTACCCAGTCTAATCCTGTTATGAATTTGTATGCTGTAAATGAATATTACTTCTGTTTTGACTGAGAACCACAAATACTGCAAAGAGAATTATCCTGCTCTTGCCACGTGAAAGTGAATTCCGACAGGCTATAATTAAATGGTGAATTTGTGCTACATAGCACCCTATTAAATGAAAGATTGCAGTACAAGGCAGGCGAAACTCTCACCATTAACGACCCGGGCTGCTTCTGGGCACTGCAGGGCTCCTTCCTGGTGCCCACCTGAGGTGCCGGGGTGCCAGGCGGGGCTGCGGCGGCGCCCGCTGTGGGCGGCAGGGCCCTGCGGGCCGGGGGCTGCGTTTCTGCCGGCAGAACCSGCTCCCTCGGCCAGGGCTGCACATCCCGCCGCTCCACGCGCAGCACCAGGGCCGGYCAACGGCCGGACCTCCACGCCGAGTTCCCATTTACGTTCCATTAAAAACATGGAGAGGTTAAAATCACCCAGGAAGGTTTTCTAAGGAAGAGAATACAGGGTCTTCAATCTTAGCAGACASTACAAATGCAATTGCTTTTGGTCTGTTCAAATAGTTTTATGTTTTATCCAAAACCACACGCTAATAAAACACTTCCATGCACCACAAAAGTACCAAAAGAAAGAATAACATTATGGTTAAGACACTTTATTGGGATTTGGGAGATCTAAGACCTTTCCTTGCTTTGCTGATGTCCTCTGGACCCCGTGCAAACCACTCTGTGGGAACTCATCCCCACGACACATTAGCACCCGGAAAACTAAGTGCCTGATCGAAGAGAGTCACGTACACCCTCCGCACTACAGGGAGATAGAGGCAACTGACGTGGGATGATTTACTCTGGCTTAARAAATAACACTGCATCTTGTAATTGTTGCTTTCTTACTTGTTCCCCGTCAGTTTTAGAGGACACACGTATTTGACACCAGGCATCTGCTTCAAGGCTGATGATATTACAGAAAGACTTCAGGCTCTACAAGTGTCTACGTGCACACCTATTAATGGCACCATCTCTGATTGTATCAGAACATGTCTTCAGTTTGAAATTTCGAGCACTACTGCACTGTAGAAGATACAACCAACCTTCAGCAGAAATCGCTGAGAAGTCCCTAGAGACACCTGATCACAGTATAGAAAACTGGGCTGCTTCTATTCTGCTAGAATTTTTTGCTTACATTTTTCTCCCAAAACAAAAATTCTGGAAAACTCAGCCAAATTTTATGAAGTATTTTGATGTAATGTGGTTTTGGCAACATCTCTCAGTCTAGCGCTAGATTAAAGCTGCACATTGTTTGCAACGAATCTGAAAAGAATGTGGGATTTGCCTTGCTCAGCTTTCACCCAGGACTGAAAGTTACCCCCAGCCACCTGAAACTTCTTCAACATCAACATGTTAAGAGCCTAGAGGATTTTCTGTGTGGGAATGAGCAGGAGAGAGAACAGGAGGCAGCCTGGGTCAACCTTATTTGTTATGGTTTCTCGTGGCTCTCAGAAATGAGGGTACAACACTCAACCGGCCAAACATTACACAATTCCCTCATGAAATCTAGGAAACCATTTTCACTAAGTGTCGTCTCACTTCAGATGGAAACCAGAAATACAGAAATCGCCACCCAGCACTATCACTTCTGCCACTGTAAAACGTTTCCCTCTGGAAAATGGGGGCACTTTGCAATATCCAAATCTCTTTTCCTAGATTAACYTTAGGTGCCTGTTTTTGGCCTCCTAATGTGTCATACTGCATCTACTCCAACTGTCCTTAGGACACAGTAGCCGTATGGAGCTACTTTATTGAAGGCTCTGCTTGCAAAATCCTTTTGTGCATTTATGGTAACATAACACCACATTTTCATAAGGAAATGCATTTCAAACCTTAAAAGAGAAAATAAAGTCTTTTATGTTGCTATTAAGTTTTTGAGTAAAGCCTGGTTATCAGATTTCATCCGCCTGTTCTGGGGCCACTGCATCAGATTGCTCTCCAGATAAGCCCTCAAACTGCAKATCCCCCTCATGCATCCCCTGCCTGACTGCGCTGCAGTAAGAGGGGCTTTGCTTTAGAGCAGTAAGCTGCTTCTAGAATTTAAATAAAAACCCACACTACATAACGTTTAGTTTTATTTAATCTAATATTGGTCACTAATGGGYTCTGATCTTGCTTGTAAACATTCAATTCGGCACAACTGGTCAAATGTTGAGAGGAGCATTTGCATTTCATTTGAAGTGCTACCCATTGGACTACCTGAGAAGGTAATATGGGTTATTTTTAAACTTAGATATCAAGATCTGAAAATCCAGGAATTAAACTAATACTCTAAGTATTTTTCCCCATTACTTCCTATAAACTTTGCAAAGGACAGCAATCATACCTTTATTCACAGGTTAGGCAAGTACACACACACAATGCAAGGGTTAGATCTCAAAAACAAAACTTCCTCCAAAACTCCTCACCAAAAAAGCCACCAATATTTTAAAATCCGGCTACCCTGACTTTCAGAATGTCTGGGACAGAGAGTATCTAGGAGCTGGATTCTATTTGGCAAGAGCCAAAAGGCTTTGGGAGCCAGGGCTGCCTCCCACGCTGGCACACAGGGCAGCTCTGGGGGGCTCGGAGCAGCYGGGGGGCTCCGGGGGGCCCTCGGTGACCCTGAGCTAAGTTTCCAGGCCCGAAGCACACTCAGACAGACGCACTGCCTGGGTGAGCTTCAACAAGGAATTTCAGGTTCATTAGCACAGACCTGAAAAGCAGAAACCTGTAACAAGTCCCCCAAATCTGAGCCAAGTTGCTTTGCCRTCAAACAAGGCTCCAGCCACTCTGCTTTGTCTTTTTTTAAAACAAACAACAAAAAAAAAACTTTCTAGGCTAAATTCTATTTCTCCTTTTTCTAAAAGTCATTTAAAATCCTTTTTATTGCGCAGCCCCGCGCTCTTCCCGATGCCAGGCGAGCAGAGCAGGGCTCTCRGCATGAGGCTCCCTAATCGGCTGCAGAGCGCCGGCCCCACCAACATCTGCAGCTGCTTTCGGTGATAATAAATCAGCGGTGGGGGCTCTGCGGGGCAGACTGCCAAGGAACTTTCTTTTCCCYATTTAACCAAAGAAGCTGAAGACAACAGGGAGGACTCAGACAGCCCTGGTGCATAGCGGTGGTTAAAGAAAGGAAACAAGTGGGTTTGTGTCCCGTGGCCCAGGCTCCAGCTTCCAGYGYGCTGCTATGGGACGGGACGGACCMTGTTCYGCACAGGCCACCCCGCGAMGGCCTCTCTTCCACTGCTGACCAGYGACTCGTCCAGGAAGCCCCAACAGTGACCAAACACCAAATCCAAGAGGAACTGCCTCCCAGGGGAAGCAGAGGGATCCCAACCCCAGGAGAACTCTAGAGAGGTCCAAAATGAGTTATAGGCTTCTCTAAGGGATTAGTGGTTGCCATTCAGCATCGCTGTTAAACARCTCAATGCTCTCTGCCTTCCAGCATCACAGCAGAAGAAACCATAAGAGCTTTCTGCAGCTTCCCTGGGTGGTTTGGAAGCTCCGCTGAAGAACGTTCCCCTTCGGAGCGGTGCAAAGCACAACAGCTCCACAGGTGATAGGCCCAGATTTCCGGGAAGGCGACCRCGTTTCATCTGGGCACCTCATTCCCAACACGTTGCTGGACAGAACTTAACTTTCCCAGTCCACATGGACAGAAGTCTAAGTAAATCACCARGACTTGATAACTAATTATTAATGAGAGCCCGGGAGAAGGGCTGCTAAGGAGCTCTCTACCTCTCCGGCAATGCTCATCCTTATGAGATATTTCAGCAGTGAGCGGTGACCTCTCCGCACCCATCCGCACGCCAAGGCCCAGGGCAAGCGCAGSAAGAGCAGCGTGGCTATCGGCACGGTTCCCTGTCCTCTCTTCCCTATCTGTGCCCAACAGGATGCTTGGCCATGGAACCAAGTCAATGCTTAGACACACTAGGTTGCACTGTAGCAGTCACACACCATAAAAATCTTCCCAACTTGCCAGCAGTTCCTTTATTTCCCTTGTTCCTTTTTCCCACTGTATGTTTTATTATTAGAGAACCCTCTTCTCAGGGACAAACTTCTCCTTCCATTATTTCTAGCTTGTACATAGTGCTGAAAGCCTGAAAAAAAATGATAAATTAAATGAGAAGGAAATGTTTAAGGGTTCCTATTCATAACAAAAATACTTAAGGCAGCTCAGGCCATGAATCTTCCACAAGCAAGTTGAGATAYACATAAAGAGCCTGATTCAAAAAAGAAATGTGGAGGACTTTCACGGATGCCTGCTGTTTGGTGGATTTATGGGGGTAGAAGTTGGTATGTGGGTAGAGTCCAGGCAAGTAATTAGTTCCTTGCAGAACTCAAATACGGAGTTTGCTTTTGCCAATTGTTCAAAGGCTTTTTCSCCAAGCAGTGAGTTAGCAATAAGCAGCTCTGCTTTCACACTGTCCAGCGCGGGCTCAACGCTGTGCTGAACTAGCTGCCCTGGTGTGTGAAGATTAATGAATGATCATATCCTGCGTTTGAGTCACTGCAGACATGTGCATCTAATTAAAGGATTCAGAAATCTGGCGGGGAAAAAAAAAAAAAAAAGTCTTGTGGCATTTTTCAAAGCTGCCCAAAGTTTTTGTTTGGTTTAATTTCCGAGTTACGTCCATTTAATAAGGATTAGCTTATAAACCTCACTTAGCCTCCTCTAGATACGTCAGGTTTTGAGTGAACGTAGTGGGGAAGCTGCTAAAATAATAAACGCTGCGGACTGAAATCGTGTGTTTATCCATGGACTACGACAGAGAGGTGCTTCTGTCATCATGTCTCACCCTGACACGGAGGGCCACCCTTCAGATTAGGTCCCATCATCTGTCCTCTCAAATCTTGGATGTTTCTCAATAAACGTCATCTCCTGCCAACCATTTTATTTATTTACTAATGACCCTGGAACCCAGGAACTGGACCAAGATTGCCCATGTAGCTGGTGAACAAGACAAAAGACAAGTGAGTTTCTACAAGAACTGCTAGAAAATGAACAGAAATGTTAGGATTTCCTTTTGTGGTAGGACCACGGTCCCACTTCCCTCACATTTTACACATTTCCTTACAGAACACGAGGCAAACACACTCCTGTTACTGGGAATATTGTTCTCGGAATTGCTGCAAAGGGGTTACGAGGGGMTACCCTTGTGCTCACAAGCCAGGAGAGCCAGAGCGCTCGTGTGTGACGTCTGGGGATGCTGGATGCCAGACCGAGAAACAAACCCGGTACCCGGGAATCAGCCTCTTTCTGCAGCGGTGGTGCTGGGGAAAAAACAATCTTTAAGCCTACGTCAAATGGTGAAACATGTTCATCCTTAATCTGAACCACCTCAACACTCAGCTGTGCTGACCACTAAGACTTTCACATTCAATACTCCTAACATCCAAATTTGCCTGGACTTTCAATTATCCCAACAATAATGAAAACATGTTGGTGAGGCAAGCATCGGGTTACAATCGCAAATTCTTACTTCAATAACAGCCATAAAACAGAGACGTAAAGCATGTTTTTTGCTTTCCTACCAAACATTAGCAACTCATCTGATACTTAGTTCAAGGATCCAGTTTCCTGCAGGCTGATGACATGTGAGACCACAACCCTGAGGCTGATATTAAATTATACATATATACATATATAAATACACAGAAAGAAAACCTGTGAAATTACAGACACAGATGTGTTGTTGGTGTCATAATTTTTTTCCATTAAACACCGTATTAGGTTTATCCCCTTTCTATACTTGAAAATCTTCACATATAAAAGATGAATAGCAACTTCTCAAGGGGATCTTTGTGGTTTAACCTTGTTTCAGGAGGTCAAATGCAACATACAAACTATATTGGTACAAAGACGACTGTAAAACGGAATTAGCCTTTCGCTCTCKCTTCTAATGGAAAGGAAGAGAACTTTCACATTTATTAAAACTGTGCTATTATGTACCKCAGGATATTACTGGTATTCCACAGGTTTCTTATCCAGCCCCACTGCAGGAATTCAGGGCAATTCGTGCACAGAGCCCGTGATCCAGGTTTGCATCAGGTGTCTCTAGCAGTTTGGCTGCTGTGAGACACTGCAAACAAGGTGCAYGTGCTATAGCCAAATCACCTTGTCAAGAGCATCCGAGCATAGAAAGCAATTCCCATCACCACAGAAAGGCCTTMTGAGGGCTCCAGCTGATACCCAGCAATGACATTTCCAAAGAGAAAGTCTCCCAAATCCTTGTTTTCTGAGACTGCTCTCGGCAGCACAGTACCACTCCACCAGGACTGCRCGAGGAAAAACTTCCTTCTACAGATGCTCAGCAGGCAAGACATCTGCAAGCCTTATGAATGCTACAGTCATCGGAACAGAAACATAAAGCTTAGGAATTTCCAAAGGAAGACACCAGCAGCAATACGATAAAGATCTTCATTATTTTTCCCTGACATTTTCATGATAGAATTCATGTAGAACATCATAAAAGCATAAGGCATGTTTACTGGATGTTTTATAGTTCAATAAAACATAAATAAACAGCTTTTAGATCAAAGCCACATAAACAGGAGAAACACTGTAGCTTCTGGGGCCAAGCTAACGTACCACGTAATCYTAAATTGAAAGCAATACTGTCACTCCAGTTCTGCTCTGGAGGAACTCCATCTTAAAGACAGAGATGCCTAACTTCAATCTGCCTTCTAATTTTATACACATTTTAACAAACTAGCACAGGTGTGGTATTTTGTTTTCTCATAAAGTCCTTTGTGCATTCACTGATGAATGCAGGAGTGAAGAGCAGCATCACCAGGAGAGCTCGGGGCTGGTCGCACTGCCACCAGAATAAGCTCAGTGCCCACCTGCACACCCATTCAGGACCTTGTGAGGTTYGCCTTTCTCTTCCTTGCCAGAAACCACGCGGACCGTGATTTTTAAGTATTATAGACGATCATGCCTCAGTCTGCTTCCTGATCTGCATTTCATATTGTGTTTGCTGCATGGCTATGGGCTTTTCCAGTTATTTTTGGTCCCATATCTCCTAATATGGGGTGGCTGGGGCTAGAAATACCACTCAGAGTTCATCTCGGTGTACATTTACTTATCTTATGCCAGGAGTGCTGCTGGCCACTCCTAAAAATAGTCGTTTGTCCATCCCCAGTTAAACAGCGCAAAACAAAGCTAAATCTTGGTGTGTGCGTCCGGAGTTACCCAGACAGATCTCTTTGCTACAGGCTCTCGCTGGCCTTGAGGTGCCCTCCTGCTTTTACGTGGCCCAGAATGACCCAGCTCCGCTCCCGCAGTCGTCGCTCGGTAATTGGAACGCACCGGCGGCCGAGCACTAACCCTCACTGCGATCCAGGAGCTCTTCCAGACTCGAGGATTCCCAGGTCACGCTTGCTCAAGTGCACAAATGGAAACAGCATTTTCCTGCCTGCCTTTGTGGTGACGGTGCCCAGCACCTGAAGGTCGGGCTGTGCTTTCTCCGTCTCACACATCATCACCCTCAGCCTGAATTAACTGGCAAGACTGGTGATGATGCGTGAGGCCAAACAGAACCCAGTCGGAGCTGCCAGGGATGCCTTAGTGCTGCCGTGCTGACAAGGCTGGAAAAACCTGCAAGCAGATCATAGAAAGTTGGATCCTAAATCACTCAAACAAGACTGAGCTGCAGGACTGGGCCAGAACTCCCGTGTGTCGCCAGTGCAGACCCATAGGCAGGACTTACAACTGCAGCCCAGAAGTGCTGCCCRTGGGAGAGAGAAGGCCCAGCCACAGTCTGGCCCTCGGTATCGCTCCCCTCTGTGTCCTCTGGGCGAGCAGTTGCCGGCAGGATGGTGTGTGTTTGTGGTGGCACCCAAGAGGATCCTCAGCGTCTGCAAGCCTCACTGTCCAGAAGAGCCCTGCCCTGCCATGTCAACACATCCCGCGGCAGGTCTCCCTCGGGAGCACGTGAGGCCTCTCCAAGCAGGTGGAGTGGATGGAAGAAGAGGGGAGGAGAAGGAGAACCCACCCTGGCTCATCTCCCAGGAAAGAGCCCTCTCCAAYGGCACTGAACAGGCTCCCCCTTCGGCACTGCCATCCTGTGCTGGGACGCGTACACCAGGTTGTCCCTGTGTACACACTGCAGTGGGTAATTTTATACCAAATGTGTTTGTCTAAAAATAYCTCACTCCTGTGTTTTTTGACCAAATGCCCAGGATCATGAAAAATTTTCCGTAGGAAAAAAAAAAAAAACCCACCAGAAAAACCCTTCAACCCATAACATCTTGGAATGATTTGACCACTTTCTTCTTAGGACATTCTCTCCTTTTTATAACTTCATGGAGTTTCTCCTGAATTTAAAACACCAATTTGGCCTAGCATGAGGGGAGTGTTCATTCTTCCAAACCATAAAGATCTGAGACTATAAACTGTTGTTTCTTAAATGTTTCACGGCAAAAGGCATTCAAAGCATAACATTAACACAAAGTTTTTCTGTAAAACAATCTGGGAAGTGTAATCTCTATAAGAGGTTTTTTATGCACCATGGCTAATTGTTCCTGACAATATGATTTTACATCAGGCGCTTTTTGTAAATTCAACACCACTCAAACTTTATAGCAGGTAATATTCCTTACAACTGCTACAATCCTGACTGCCTCTAAATTACTGTTGCGGAATGATGTTAACTTTTTCTTTTCGCTACAAAATATTGAGACCAAATTCTCTCCTCTCTTGCTGCTTCTACCATTATACATGCAAGTCTATGAAATGCTTCCACAGCAGAATTCTGCCCTGAGCCAGAATAAGCTTTTTACACATGTTTTTTACACATCAAAGAGCCCGGTGTATTTCAATGGGCCAAGGTCTTGTGTTCTCTTTGCTGCTGCCGCCGTTGCACTCGTGTGATCTGAACAGCCTCGTGGTCTTCCTTGCAGGGCAAGGATGGAGGAAGATGGCGACATTTGTCGCTTTGAGACTGGAGAGTAAGGACAGAACATGCAACTCCTAGAAACTTGAACGCTGAAAGCATTTTAAATGGCTGCATTTCAAATGTCCAGAGCCTGTGCAGCCTGGCCCAGGATTACTTCATGCTTGCTTTCAGCTACACTAAGCTGAGGATGTCAGTGTGAATCATGTCAAYGATTTTTCTAAGTAGCTACCACTGTGCACGCTGTCCGACAAGCAAAAYTCCCCCTTGGAGCACGGTCTGCAGAGTAGGAAGGTGTGCTCACACTGCTGCRTTTCTGCAGAGCTGCCCGTGCTCTGAGCAGCCCCGGCCATGCTCAGAGCACTATTTGGCCCCACAGGCTGCTCCTTCCCAGATAAGGAGCACTCTTCCACTGGCATCTCTGCTGCGTGCGGAAGAGGCTCCACATCCAGAGCGAGGTGCCCCAGGCCAGGCTGGGGACGTGTCCTCTCGGCCTCTCTTGGACRCTCCCCGTGCAGCACTCGCCTGGCCTGTTTAACACTGCACCCACAGGCCAGGCCTCCGAGGGCAAAACAAGTTCAAAGAAAAACTCAACAACACTCGTTTTATCTGGGAAGCTTTGCTGCCTGTCGCTTGCTCATCAGCACAAGCTTCCTGTATTCTACTGTTCATCACAATATGATTCATTTTGGAATCATAAAAAAAATGAAACCCAAACCACTAGAATGTGTTTTAGGTTAATTTAAAATGTTGCCCTGAGAAAACTGCTCCTACTGTGGTAAATAACCCCATTAAGGAGGGGGGCCGTGCGCACTCTGGCAGCGGGTCCCTGCGTGCCATCCCCACCACCTGTCCCGTGGCCACATGCTGTGTCTGAGATGCACAAGGGAGCTGAAACGTGACCTGCTTGTGGGGATGACTGCTCTGCTGTTGCTCCTCTCCATGAATATCCCTGSGGTTCAAAAGCAAAACACCTGTGCATGGCACAGCCTCCATTCTCACAACATTTCAAGCTGGTCTGCTTTTGTACGAAGCCCACTATGGAAACCCTGTAAAATCCACCTATGCAGGTCTCCAAGTCCCCAGAAATGGACTATAAAAATGTGAGTGATACAGGATTGTTTCACTGTACCACTAGAAGAGCTTAGTTTCACGTAAGATGTCAGATGGAGTTCTTGACCACACATGCTCGTTAAAGTTCCCATGGCACCCTCCTGCTGCAGAGGTATTAGAGACATTCTCCAACTTGAGAAATTCCAGAAGCCTGAATTCCTCCTGAAATTTCATTAGAACAGMATAGTTTACACTCTCCTGTGCTGCTGTGTGAAACAGCTGCCATTTGGGGCGCAGAAATGTTTTAATTTCTGCAGTGGCTGCAACATCCCTTCTTTGAGAGAGGAGATTTCAAACAAGTGGATGAACATCCTAGCATAAGATGTTAATAAATAAATGAGTCATTTAATTTCCACTGAGTGAAAACATAGTCCTATTTCCAGACAATGTTCCTATGAGAAGGCCATGCTGTAACTGGAATCACTTGCCCTCRTAGCATCTTCCTACAAGCCCGTGAGATTCAAAGATGAATAAATGTGTCAGCATCCAATACAGGGATTTCTGCATTCAGAGGCACACGGAGCTGCAACAGCTCTGCACTTCACTGCAGTAAGCCTTCATTGCAGAAAAAAATAAAAGAATCCATCCCTTGTATTGCTCTCTCTTTCATAGCCCCACTCTGCCCCAGCAGGAGTGCATTAATATACCTACACCATCCTTCATAATTAGAGTAAGGGTAATAAATCTGATACATAAAGCACAGTCACTTTATGAGTATTTCTTACAAGAAATTCTTTAAACCCACAAAATTTAATCTGGAAAAGGTTGGTCCTTCACTTGCGAAATCTTCATATTGCATCATTAAAGGACAGGGTGGGCTAGGACAAGGAGATTCTTTCTCCTCCTCTAAAGATATTAGGTTTCTTAATATGATGCCTCTTTAATTATTGCCATACTATTCCCCTTAGACTTTACTCTGATCTACATCCTACAGGTCAACTTATACAGAAAATGGGACTTTGGTCCAACCTTCTTTGCCAAGCTGAACTGCTTGAGCTAGTGTATTAGCTCTGAATCATATGCACACACACACACACGAAAAAAATGCCTTTCGTTCAACTCACTATACCTTATAAAATATGGCTTATAAAAACTTTATGGAGCCTGTTCCTCCGAGGGGCTCATTCCAAAGCAGAGTACGCAAAACCAACTCTTTTACAGCATGGCAGAGAAAGGGCTCAGTCTGTGCACAGCACCTCGTGTGAATCAGAAACAGCATCGGGCCCCCAAATGGACCACACAGCCCTGACCAGGTTGTTTCAAGGGCAGCAAACAAGCAAATGCCTCAGGTGAGCTGACAAAYGACATAACACTGGCCCTTTCTGCTGGAAGTCTCTCCCGTCCAAGGCCTTCACTAGGAGTACATCACCAAGTCCTTCCTACTAGAAATACCTCCCCATCCCACCTCGGCTCAGGGCCACTGGAGAGGGCACAAAACAAGTGGCACGGCTTATTTTCCATTTTTTCTGCAAATAGGTTTTCTTGGTGCATAGCTGAATTATTCATTATCTTTCTTTTTTCCTAGGATGGAGAAGTTTCTAAAAGGTTTCATTCTCGTATAAAGTAATTCCATGTTTGAGTATTAATTTTTAAAATATGCTGTAAGTCTACAGTACATTACAGTTGTTTGCCCAGCGTTTTTTTGMGTTTATGTCTAAAGCTTGTGCGTGTGCATGCGTGCACGTATCTATAAAACCAAACAGATGCATACTTGTTTGGTCCTTATCTTCCCAATCAGATGCTTGCTCCTCTTCTCGTCTATCTCCTCACTGAGAGAAGGACTAACCTGTGCTTTGGGTCCTTAGCTTCCCCCATGTTTACATCCATCCTTGTCCCGAAGTCCCTCCTTCATTGTCCTCATATGAAGCCCTAGCTAAGTCCTAGGCCTGGAAATGATTCCCTGTTTTTTCAGTTAGAGGATCAGAAACTTATCCAGTGTCTCCAATAATGTCGGCCAAGAAGAAACACGGCTCTTGCTGCCGGGAATCACTGCTATTCATAGAGTGCAATAACAGCCACCAGGAAGGAAACCTCTTCAGCAGCGCTCTTATTCCTTCTCACTGAAATGCATCTCAGGCAACGCTTTAAAAATACCTGCAGCCAGCTTTCAAAATGCAGCTTTCTTCCTCACATTACCACCCCTCTGGGTATTCCCATACAGGAGGCAGAGCAYTGCACACCCCAACACCAGGGCCAGCAAGGCCCTACCACACGTGCAGGAGCCGCAGACCTGCAGAGCTAATTCAGCTCACGCATTTATCTCAGCAGGCCAGAGTCACTTGTGAGGGATTAGCAGGACTGGCAGTGTTGTAGGAATAAGTACCTCCAAATATAACAAGCCTGCACCAATGTGTGCAGCACTGAGCCAAGGCTGCCTTCTGCTCGGAGATGAGACGGGCTGCGTGTGTAACAACCTGCATCTCCTTGTGCATAGGGAATAACCTGCATCTCCTTGTGCACAGGGAATAACCCGCATCTCCCTGTGCACAGGGAGCAACCTGCATCTTATGGTGCACAGGGAACAGGCTGCATCCCCTGTATGTTCACGCTGCTCTGCGTGCCCACCCCAGATGGGAATTGGACCAAGAGCCTGAGCAGCTCCATGAGGTCACTGCAACTCCAGAAAGCTGTAAAAGCAGCTTGGGTTGATGGTTCAAACAGCCACAGGTCTTTTTCTTTATAGAACAGATATAAACCTATGAAATTATTATAATAATATCATCATTTATTTCAACAGGACTGAAGCAAAAAAGCTTTATGATGGTGTTTTAGGTGCAACATATGCACTATAAATATTTCAATAAAATACAAAGCTGGCAAACAGAAATCAAAAGTCAGGGAAAAAAACAGTTAAACAAGCTGTAAATGTTAAGCCATAGAATAGTGAATAATGAGACTTTGCCAGCCACGGCAACAGGCCTTTCTGCCAGTGTTTCCAGCTGCTGCCAAACACAGAGGTAAAGGCCCAGCTAGGTCTGGAGAATGTCCCTCGTCCCACTCACCGCACTCCTCGAGGCCTTGGCCCTCGTCAGTCCTGGGAAAACACCTTTTCTCTCCTCTACCTGAGCAGAGCGGCCACCTCTCTGAGAGCAGAACAGTCTCAGCCAAGACCAAGCTTCCCCACAGCAGATGCTGCAAACACCAGTAGTAAGAAACAGGTCTCCACAAACAGGAGCAAAGAAAATGTTACTATGTAGGGATGGGGGGCACAGTGTAAATGGAAAAGTATCASGGGAGCAGGTTGAACTGGGATTTCCTGAAATCCTTTCCAGATCTTTAAGTTATTTTCTGGTTCATCTGCAGCTTGGGTGACTTCTGCTAAGTCTACTTCATAACTGAATTGTRCCTTACACCTGTTACGATGCTAAAAGAAATATTCTGCCTCTGTGATTTATCTTAGGCAAAAACAAACAAACAAACAAAAMCCCCCCACAATTCTCTGTACCTCTGTTGCTCTCTCTCTCTTGCTTTTTCACATGTTTAAAAATCAATTTAGAGGGTCATAATTATTGGTCTCTTCTATCTTTAAAAATTAATAAAAAGGTATGAAAAGCAGCTGGGTCTCTTTTGCTGGCCYCATACAACAAGGACTCAGGTACCAAGGCCCAGGCCTGAGGGTTTCCGAGATAACTGGGAGCCGCTGCCAAAAAGCAACAGGCAGTGTTTGCACCAGCGAACACCCTCGCAACAGAATTCCGCTTCCCAGGCCAATTCCCTTGGAAATACATCTTCCCCGAGCAAACTTGTCAGATTGGTTTGTCTACAAATATGTTCACACTTGGAAATATCTCCCTTCTGTGAACATCAATCCATTAAACATGCATTTCTCTGTTTTCCCCATCTTACTCTCTGTACATAAAATAAATTCTCTTCTTTGTTCTTAGCAAATGCCTCTTCCATGTTTTTGCATGTTTTAAATATTGACGCATATGAAAGAAGATGTAAAAACATTGTATGGCTTATTTATTATTTAGCATACACGCTTTTCCCTTCAGAATGCCAAAATAAAAACTGTATTTGTCTCTTTTTTTTTTTTTTACTTTCTTGGGTTTTTTTTCCATTTTGTCTTCTTGTTAAAGTTTAAAAACGGCTTTGTTTCTTAACAGTTGAGATTTATATGTCTTTCTGTCAGGGAATATATTTGTACTTGCTGACAGGATGGCAGAGGTGGGGGAGAGCCACCCTGGGAACTCTTGGCTTGTCACGTAAGAGTCCAGCGGCTCCCTCGGAACCGCCACGCTCGGATGGTGGCTGCAGGGGCTTAGAGAATTCARCGAAAGGCGCTAACACAAACTAACCCCAGCCGCTGAAAGAGCTCCGAGTTCAGCTAGGAAGCCTGCAGCTATTAGAGGGTAAGCAGAAGGGCATTTTACTGCTGACAATAAAAATCTCTGGAGGAAATATTGCCACACGTCAATCTTTCCACTATAAAGAGTCCCTTGATTCATAGATTTTGAGGCCAGTTCAGAAAGATGACTTAGGATGACCTCTTACACAGCACACACCAAAGAACCTCATGCAGTAATTTTCACATCAAACCCTTAACAACATTTTGGGCTGCAGCRTCGCTTTTGGAATGAGACATCAACCTTGAGCTCAAGGCTACAGGAGCGGGAGAGTTTGCCCTGTCCCACAGGATGGGGGTTCAGTGTTGCATTATCTTCAGCCTTAGATGTGTGCACTCTAATTTCAGCTACTTTTGCACTGCTGTAAGACTCTGCAAGTATTTGTTCATTCCAGGAATTACTTATACAGAAAAGCCCTGTGCACTTGGAGCCGAATCTGGCATCAGAATGCAGTCCTTAATTTTTTCAAGTGTTCACTCTGTAGCAACAACCCACAAAAACTCTGCAATGAATTGGATCAGTGCCACCAAAAYGGTGCAGGAGAGACAGTGCTCGGCACATCTGTCCAACAGACACAGCCCTGCAAGCTCCCTTGTGTCACCAGCACCAGCACGTCTCAACCCTGACCTGAGGAGACCACCCATGGGAGCAGAGTGYGGGCTCTGGCTCCATGGCCCGTTCCCAAGTCACCCTGTTGCTGACACGGTGAACAGCACTGCCAGATGGTAAGGTCATTTCAGCAACTTGGGCATCTTTCCACCAGCAACTGGATCGAAACCAAGAACTTTTTTCATATAGGTCACTCAACAGACATAACTACCAACCTGGTCTGGATTCAAATGACWGGCCCAGTGCGAAAAGACTGCGATCTTGTAACTGGTGCTATAAAAAAGTGACTAGTTTTTAAAAGAAGTTCATTGCTGCTGGAATGAGATGGTTACAAGCACCTTCCACGTGACAGGGTTTAGCACTCCAGTGTGATGTAGTGAAAGGCATTTCAGAAAATGACAGGCAATACAGCCAGATTTTAGCATATTTATATGCTATTTTATGACACAGAAGGCAAACACTTAGTGCCACTAAGCTAATTAGTGGCCTGGAGCATCTCTCACACAAGGAAAGGCTAAGAGAGCTGTGACTGTTCAACTGGAAAAGACCAAAGGGGGATCTAATGAACGTGCACAAGCAACTGGATGGAGGCTGTGAAGAAGACCAAGCTTGACTTGTCTCCATGACGCCCAGTGACAATACGCAACGGAAACAAACTGAACCCAGGAAATTCCAYCTGAACTGAAGAAGAAGCCACCATCTGCGAGGTGGCTGAGCACTGGAAGAGGTTGCTCAGAGCAGTGCTGGAGACTCCAATGCTGGAGATAGTGGACAGGGATCTGGGCAGTCTGCTCCAGGTCAGGCTTCAGTAGCATTAAAAATACTAAAAGCTTACTTGCTCTCTACRAAGATGCTAACTTCCTTCCTCACATACCTGACACAAAGGAATGCTGCCTGCAGGGCAATTCTGTTCTACGGATACAGAAGCAGCCTGAGACAGCTGACCTGAATGAGAAGTTACCTCATACACAGTCAAGGTCTGGCCTTGCAATGGGCTAAATAAGGAGCTACCTGACTTCACTGACTTGAGGAGTGTCAATACCAAAACCCCTGAGCTGAGCCTGGAGTGAGGGAGAACCTCCCTGCGGCTCTATCCCACACGCACGGAACAGCAGCCCTTTCCAGGGAGCTGTTTCTCCCTTCTGACTCTGTAATTTGTGTGCTAGTGAATAAAGAACCTTTTGGCATTCTCACACTGACGTTTCCTTCCCAAATCACGGCAAAATGCTTTACAGTGTTAAATATTAACTAGTAATCGTGTCAGTGGCCACCTACGGGTCATAAAGTTATACATTTAAATAATGTCCTTGGTAATTTAGAAGGTGAGATGTCAAGAACTGCAGGTACTGCTGCTACTGCTGTCAGTGACCTCCTGCACCTTCCTCAGAGCCGGGGACCCGTCGGGCTCCTCCACTGTCCCATCTGCAAGGAGAAAGACCCTTTCTGAAGAGCCTTGTAACCGCTTTACCGACCTGGAGCTGCACACGCTGGAGCCCGGGTATGGGTGGAGGACGTGGCACCAGCCAGGCTTCCCTGGGCTTCTAGACGCAGAGAGCACCGGCGCCCGCCTCGCCGCCCGGCTGCTGCGCTGCTTGGCCTGGAAGCTCTGAGACAGGGATCGCTCCTAACTACGAGCTCACAGTGTTCACTGCAGTAATAACGAAGTCACAGCTCGCAATGCAAAATGGTAAAACATTGCAGGTTGTGCACGTGTGTTTGTGTGCACATGTATGTGCGTGTGAGTGTGCATTTCAGCATTAAATCCCACAAAGGATAAGAAGGATGGGGTAATGCTGGAATACAGCGAGAACAGAAAAACAGAATGAATAGGATTCTGGAACATTTCAGTATCCTGTTGACTCATAAGATTGGAGCAGACAGGTACAGCCCAAAGACAGCATGATCTAAACGTGGGCCAAGCTCTAACACACAGCAGGAATGTCTAATTTTAGTCTGTCCAGTTTTGGCAATGTCACCTTTAATTGCATGGCTCATTTGAATCGTAAAGCACCTTTGAATGCTAGCTAGTAAAAGGAAATAGGCCATATTTTCTAGCATAATAGTCATATTCAATTGTTACTGGAATAAAATTGGTCTTAAACAACCCACGTATATTGGGACTTGGATTCTCAGYGAGAGAGGATGGACTGCAAACATGTGTGCAGATGCCTGTCCTCTAGCCAGGGCCGATCACGCCACRGCACGGCTGCCTCTGCAGTCTATCTGGGTGACCCACACACTCCCATGGATTTTTCCAGCTAACAAGTTGCAGACTTCTTCATCTTGTGGGCTGCAGAGAGACGAACGTCAGATCACAGAGTCATGATGCTCTAATCAGCCTAAGAAGTAGGAGTGCCAGCCAGATCTCACGTGCTCCAGCACCCACACCGTGTGCTAGGCTTTCCAAGGCATAGGACTTAGGAAAGGGCCATGTTTGCAGTCCTCATTGTTCATTATAATTTCAGTTTTCAAAAAGCAAAGCCCTCACTATGTATGTAAATAGGTTGCACTGCTGAAAATCTGAATACTAAACAAAAACTATTTACTAATCAGATTATTGTGCTAGTTTAGGCTCTGAATAAAGTGGTTTTGGGGAAGGGATTTTTTTCTAAAAAATCTGGCTGAAAGTAACAGGCATTTTGTCATCAGCCTCAATAAGAGAGGATTTTATCTCACATTGAGCACACTGAGCACTTCTCAAAATCTGTGATTTAGTGAATGAAGCCCAAGCAGGCCCCTGGTGAAACCACTGAATAAGCATGAGAATGCATTCATAGCAAATAGCTCGTGGTCAGCATAGGAAGGAAAAATATTGGGAAGTGCATTTAAATAATTACTGCATTTGGGAAATAATTAGCCATCATCCCGGAAGCGCAGATGTGAGGACTACACCACTCGCTTGTGACTTCCAGCTCTCATTAGACAGAAGCCAATTCAGAGCAGGTTTCCTCCAAGCACCCTCCGGCTCCGCACAAGAAGGGCTACAATCGCAGATCTGCAATTGCGGGGAAAGAGCCATGTGGTTTCTGCAAGAGCAAAACCCTGCTGGGCCAGTGATGGAGGTGAATATTTAAGGACTTTGCCACTAGCATAACCTGTGCTGCCACCTGAAACATACTTCACAAAGAGTGCTTTTTGGTTGTTCTTGATTGTGCTACACACACAAACTATCAAATCCTCACAGAGAAATAGCTCTCTGCCTCCCTCTAGAGAGATTGCAGGATATTCACAAGTGCAAAACTAATGTCCATAAAACCGATGCTTTGGCCAGGGTGCAGTCAATGAGCTTTTAAATTTGTTTTAGGTATCCCTCAAATTTT
The DNA here is from genome assembly GCA_003342815.1 of Eudromia elegans. Lineage (NCBI taxonomy): Eukaryota > Metazoa > Chordata > Aves > Tinamiformes > Tinamidae > Eudromia > Eudromia elegans. The sequence continues at coordinate 920,035 of PTEX01000195.1, forward strand.
TTTAAACCACCAAAAATTATTAATTATTTTTTCAAATCCATCAAGYGAGCTTCCCTCACATCTGGTGCCTCTTCTTAGGGCACTGTGGCACATTCTACATGCTGAAGGAAGTCCTGACACTTTGAAGCGGGTTAGGACTGAGGAGCACCCCTTGCCAGCACCTCCCTCCTGGCAGGCACCCATTTCTGTCTCAGTTTGGTGCCTCTGCACTGCACTACAGAGCTCCTCACATTGTGGGCTACGCACGCCGTCCCCAGGAYACAGGGCCCCGCTGCCCCCAGCACGCAGGGCCCCACTGTCCCTGGCCCACGGTCGCTGCCCTGCAGGAGGGGCCGGGCCTGCAGCCACCCCGCACTGCCCGGATGGCAGCAACAACCCCCCGCTGCATCGGGACGTGCTCCCCACMGGGACGAACGTCAATGCGCTGGTTTCGAGCACTGGCATCACTTCTGAAGCTGCTMAGAGCACTTCTGAAGCTGCTCCCTCCTTCCAGTGAGGTCTATCGAAAACGTAGGTGACACTCTGCCAAGCTACTACTATTTTTCAGGCTGTAAACTGCGTATTACAGCTAGTGTTTTTGTGCATTTGAAAGGAGACTAAACACTCGCTGGAACCAGTTTTGTTGCCCCCAAAGCTCCCCAGACTAACAACTTTATTTCAGATGTTGGAAACTGAATGTCTTAAAGTTTGTAGCAGAAATAATACAAAAAATGGAGAGCCCATGGCAGCAACGGTGAACTGGGAAAACGTAACCATCACCTGCAAGAGCTTTYCTGAACATCTTATTAAAAACATGCACATCTTTAATGTCCTTCTAATTAGAAATAATTCTTGCAATCATTTCACTAAATAACGCATGGTCCAGAGCTCACTTAAGAATATCTGTTTTGTTTTGGATATCTTTAATCCTCAGAGTCCTCTCTCAAGACACTAATGTCACATTTACCCACAATGTAACTCGTCACTTCTTTTCTGAGGTGTTCAAAACTTGATGCAATATCTTAAGTGGACTAAATYTGATTCTTTTCCCTTAAGCCTAATGAGTCATTAAAAAAAGGCAAGTGGGAAATAGCTAGGCAATTAAAATACAGAATACAGAGGGAAAAATTAAAGTAATGCATCCTTAGACTGTAATTTAGAGAATTTATTAGTCATAAAATCTTAATGACTTATTCTTATGACAAAACTTGTAATAAGAAGGAAAAAAATGATTAAAATATTGAATACATTTGTATGATAGAGATTGTAACAAATATAGGAAATGACAGAACCTTCTTTGGAAGGATTTGTCTTCATAATTACAAGCATATGGACATCTTTTAATGCTGTTGTTTGGGCAATTTACTGTTAATTTTGTCCTGGGAACCTTTTCACTGAAACTCCTCGTATTTTATCTTTCAAAAACAAACACCTCTCTCGTCTTGTGCGAAACAAGCTGCTGGGCGTGGTGCAAAAGAAGTTCAGTAAGAATAACAGAATGCAAAGAAATGAGTCGCTCGTTGGCTGCAGAGAAACCTCTGCCTGCAGAGGTTTGCAGGGCTCTGCAAAGGGGGGTTCCCCATCTGCATGGGACTCAGTGCAGCATGAAGCACCTCCCTGCTTGTGAGAAGGGCACCAGGTGGGTGCTGCCACAAAAGCACATGTGGAGGTGGCTGACGCGAGACACTATGGGAATAAAAATGTGGGGTTCATCCTGCAAGCTCTTGCTCCTCGGGGAGCAGCAAGGGGTGTAGAACGGGCCCCAAGAGCTGAGGACCCATTTGCCCCTGGGCATCAAGGCCAGGCCTCCTGCACGCAGCCTGCTCGCGTCCCGGCACCGCACAACCCCGACACGGCAGCGCCCGCTGCCTGCAGGGATTCGGTGCTCACCTAGAAGCTGCCTCAGGAATTCCAAGCTTCACTGCAGCTTGGCAGTGGCAGCGGCCCTCATCTAAGCACAGGGCCTGTGTTACAAGGCTGAAAAGCAAGGGGAGGCTGGCAGGGCCAGGGAGGGATAGGCACTGCCCTTGGGAGGACTCATGGTGCCTCGACAGTAGCAGGGGTTACTTCAGCTGAAACGCCGCAGGAAGCGGAAAAAGAAAGATTTGAATGAGACTCCACAAATTGCATTTCAGAACTAGCAACTGGATCCGCCTGAAATCCCACCTGCAAACCAACCCCAAGCATGAGCACTTCTGGGTCCAACATTTAATGGATTACTGCAACCTAAAGTACTATCCTCTCCACTCTTCCCCGCCATTACTTTGCTTGGCGTGCCTCTCCCCAGGAGACCGGCTCCACGTCTGATCCACACTTTAATAGTGGAAGGTCCCCAAGCAAACGAAACCCAGCGCGTGCTAGAGAGAGGGCGGGCAGCAGTGTGTGCTCAGTGTCACACGCCGCTGCTGCACCGGCTAAGTGACASTGCTTCTCCACTGCATACGTCAGGGCTCATTTAATTTCCCAAGCAGCTAGTGTCCTGACAGGCGGGTGAGTAACACCTATGTGTTATGTGATGTATTTAATGGGTATCTGTGAGCTGCCGGGGAGCTGGGGTCCTCCCAGAACCATATGATCCATGCCAGAAATAAACCGCAGTTGGAATAGAGAGCTCTGATAGGCACAATCTGTTAGTAGAAAATTGAACTGTCACCCTTGTATGTCATGTTCATTTGGCTGATTAAGGAGATATTAATCTACTGTCATTGTTACGGTAGCTGTCATCCTGGAAAAAACAAGGCTATGCAGACAGCTTTTCTAGATATACACACACCGAGACGGGAAGCAGAGGTGCACAGAATACAAATGAATCACTAATCTGCTGGAAATATTGAACCAACTAGAATTGATTACAKATATATGTATAGAGCAAACAATAGGTCACACTTCAGGTAATGCACTGTTTCGGCTGGTATTGACTCCCCTTGAAGGCAGTAAGACGAATTCTGTGCCATCATGTTTTGCCTTCTCCAAACACAAACACGCTCAGCCGTCTGTAAAATGGGTACAGTGAGGTGTAACTTCCAGAGCCGACTGTTCTAACACCATGAATCACACTCTCCCACGGCAATACCAAATACTGCCTTTGTCACTACCCTTGGGAAGGGAATGGAGAAGCATCATTTCTTCTGTGACTGGCTCAGAAGCAGGAAGCTTCTAAAATGGTGAACAGGCTTTGTGCAAAATCCTTTTTTGTTCCTTTAATGCCAGGACCTGCTTCTGGAAAGCACAGCATTGAAAGCACACAAAACATATCCAGAGCAAACACAGGGTCACTCAGTACCACGGAAAAAAAAAGTTTCTGTTTGTCTGTCAGTCCTCATTCCTCCTTTACGTCTTTGCGCCTTTCTTGTCTCTTACCTGTACTCCCCCCACTGCAACAACTCCTCCGGCCTGCTCTCACTGCCATCCTTCCTACTGTGCTACCTGAGAAAGGATCAGCACTGACGGTCGGGGACGCAGAAACAAGGACTGTCAGTTAATATCCAGCACCCACAATGAAGGGAATTTGAAGGAACGGCTCCACTCTCACTGCCAGACCTATCATTCAGACAGCAACAGGGGCCGGCACATCCAGTTAAAGGACTAGCTGCAACGCTGAGAAGTAGGCTGTCATTTTGGCAGTAAAGGTGAGATTTCATAAAATCTGAAGATGCTGCRTCAGCTAAAAACAAACCCAAACAAAATACCAGTGCACACAATGTGCTCTAAGGATTAAGCATGAGATTCCTCCAATTTGGGGTAATACAGAGCAGTGTCGCTGCACAGTTAGAGCGGCACAGTTAGCTGGAGTGACTATTTGTTATGGCCCTCCTCAGGCATAATTATCTTGTAAAGGAACAGACTCGGGGCTGGTACAGCCAGGTACAACTCCCACTGCCTTTCACTTGGAAGCTCTGATAGCTGCATTTAAACTACACTGCGTTCAGATGGAGACAGTTCACAGACACCCAGGTCAGTGACGGTTGGCAGAGCCCTTTAAATAAAAGGCAGATTTGCCTATGCTTTTATTTAGGAGCACAGCCGCCATTAGAATGCACACAAAAAACCTTGCCTGCCTAGGCTCTTATTCATTTCGGTGCAGAAACATCTACACGACCCAAAAATATCAAGCATACATCATTAAAAATGAGCTAGTAGTTCTACTTTTTTTTGGGTGAGAAAACATACACTAAACTCTTCTACCTCTCTGACTTCTGGTACAGCCCACATAGTTTATGTTTGAATCAATAACTATTTTCATATGGGGAGTTTAGAAAAGTTTGATTCAAATTCCTTTGACACAATTCCATCAACATCCAGTTATAGAGCCATTCTGCATATGACTCATTAAATATTTAAAAGATTCCTATTATTGAATTAACTATTTATTGATTTATAATTTAAAAGATTTATGCTTGGCCATTAAAAAAAATTCCAAGCTGACTTTCACTTAAAGAGATGTCAGGTGCCATTTGCTGCTAGTGAATGTCTAATGTACCCTTTTCACCCCTGGAGTGAAGAAAGGACAATTACTCAAGGACCTCTGGTTCAATATTTATACTGTTTAGATGCTGAGGTCTGTGGTTGCTTTTTTTTCCCCCGGCATTAGGTCATGCTCAGCAGCATCTATCCATCCCACAAAATCTGAGCCTCTGTGGAAATGCACAGCTTGTAGTTTCTCTCCCGTTACATTTATTGATTTACATCCCAGATGAATTTTGCCCCCTTTATGAGACTTGCTGATTATACTCCAGCTGCAGTGATGCTCGTGCTGAGCTCAGAAGCAGCGCGGATGCCCAGGCAGGAGCCCAGGCACGGGCACCCCAGTACGGCTGGCCCTGCTTCCAGCAGGTCCCCTAGAGCCCCTCACCCAACACCGCCCCAAACTGCAGCACGGGAGCCTGTGCACCAAGGAGCTGCTTGTAAAGTAAGAACGGATATGGGTGCTCTCCTGAACTGGGAGCACAGACACTAGAATACACTCCGGGCAGTGCAACACTAACTCTCACCTTTAAATCCCACATTGTTGGACTATTGTTGTGTTCCTTCTGTAAGGAGCTGGAAAAAATATTAATATTTTGTCTCTATTTAGCACCTTCGATGTGAGGCCTACAAGCTAATATTAATTATTTAAACCTAGTAGAGTCCCAGAGGAGTGCCTATTATTATAATACTCCTTTCCTATTATTATAATACTCCTTTTACAAATCAGTAAACTGATTCACAGGAAGGTTAAGTGGCTTGCTGAAGGCCACACAAAGAGTCTCTGCCAGAGCCTGAAGCTGATCCCAGGGTTCCTTAACTTTTGTTATCAAAAGGAAAAGCAGCAATCCTCCAAAATGTTATTGTTAAAAGGGATAATGCAAAATAAATGCACTGTCTGCCCAACCTCTGCAAACTCAGGATATTTCCAAATGTGGACAGAAACATCACTTAGATCTCAAGGAAAAAAAGAATGAGAGTGACTTCCTTCTCCTGCAGCTAGTAAGATTCTGCTTCAGATAATGATCTCTCACTGTTTGTTTTACTTTTGACTTTGGGGACCTAAGTTTTAGTGATACACATTTTTCTACAACCCTTTCTTGGCTCTGTATCAAAACCACATCGAGTAATTAGCACAGGTCTGTCAGACACAACCATGGCACAGTCATGCACCATACTGTGAAAACTGTTGCTTCAGTTTCTCTGATCTGTGAATTATAAATCAAGATTCAYACAAATCCAAAAAAGTGCTTGTTCCAAATAATAACTATTTCAGGACTGCCATGTAGCTTTCCTAATGGAATTGCTGCAGGTTAGGGATTAAGTTTAGGGAAATAATTTTTGGAACAGCAGACACAAAGCTGTAGTAAAATGGAATAAAATTGATACAATAGGAAAAAAGTGTGTACTATGAATTCAGAGAGAAAGAAGCTGATTCTGGTGCAATATGGAAGAATAAAAGTTTTTTTGCATGTATATACATAATTACATGTATACACAGACAGATCTGTCTTGGTTTCGTTACTCCTAAGGGAGAGTTGAAAACTCCGTCTGCCGCGGTCTGTCCCTCCCACGCGGTGCCTCGCGGCCCTGCCGCCTCGGGCGCACGAGGCTTCCCGGCACGCTCACACAGCCAGGGGCAGCAGACGGGTGTCGAGCGCYCATGTCCCCGCTCTGTCCAGCACTCGTGTCCCAGCTGAGCAGCTCTCACCTGACGCCCAGGACTGCCTGGCAGGGATATGGGCAGGTAGGCCAGGGATGAGAACAGGAGAGCAGGGACACGCGCCCCTCTGGGGACAGCCTGACAGACAGGCTCTGTATCAGCTATGTCACTTTTAATGGACTGGAAAGGGAAGAAGCCACAACAAGAGGACAGAATGAGTGTCCTCCTGTCTCTGTGGAGCGGGACCTTTCAGGCAGCCAGAGACAAACCATGCGCCCTGCCAGGTCTCATTAGGCACTGCGCACTCACAACCTGTAGGGTGTCTGAGGACAGCGAAGGAAGCGCCCTGCGCTGGTTATCACAACCCGCGGCCACTCGCTCAGGCCCAGGGGTTCCCTGGCGCCTCTGCCCCCAGGCCCACACGGTGGCCAGCAGACCCATTGCTCAGCAGGCGCCACCTCCTGCAGCGGGTGCCACCTCCCGTGCCCATGCCCGGCAGACTGCCRCACACCAGAGCCGTGGCGAGCTAGTGCGTGGCTGTGCAGTCGGACCCACGCAGGGAACGCCACCCACAAGAGCAAGTGCTTCCTCCTGCCCGCAGGCCTCACAGCACTGCTTGAGCCAGGGGCCAGAAGCCACCACGTAAGGCAAAGGGATGAAGTTCTGGACACTCGAGTAGACCTTTGGCAACATCCGTCACTGCAAGAGAACCTGCACCTCAACAACAAAGACCCCAAAACGCTTATTCTGTAACTCTTTGCCAGGACAAAATGATTTGCCTCATGTGAAAGTGTTTCAACATAAATCCTAGACAGCCATCGTAGCAACAAATACCGTATGTCATCTTAGGAGCAACTCCTGAAATTTATGACACAATACTCAGTGCTTGCTCACGCACCCGCGATCCTCCAGAATAGTCAGGAACATGTGTAAAGTGTAACGGTTACACTGCTTTGATATTTAAGCAGCAGAGAATTACAGCATTGCTATGTAAATACACACGTACACACAGAGGCAGACTGGAAAGGATACATACATGAATAGACTAATTTAAACGGAGTGGAGGCAAAATGAATTATTCACTACAGGTTTTTATCTGCATTATTCACAGGAGGAATTGGAACACGATTACCCACTTGGTCAGTAGACCTCTGCCCAAAGTTTACTGTGCTGGGCTTATTGAAGACACAGAAAAGGTTATTCCACAAATTGAGGTTCAGCCCAGCTCTGCGTTTAATAGTAACCACTGCACACCAAGATTAATAGAACATCATTCAGTGACTGAGAAAGCAAGTTATGATGAAGAAGCTGTTGAAACAGGAAACAGTTGATTTCCCAGGAGTCCCGTAAATCTGCCTCCGATGTCCTTTCAAATTCTCTGTTACTGCTGCAAAAATTTTAAACACCAGTAAGAGGGTGAAACAGCTGACATACTCATTTACCATGAGAAGAATTGTGTTGCGGGCCCCTGCTTGCGGACTTGCTCGACGTGCTGCAGCAGAGAGGGAAAAGCAGAGAGGCCTCGGCGGAGCGGCGGCTGCACTGGGCCTCGCTCAGCGTCTCCCTCACCCGCTGCTCACCCCRCGCTCCTCCCTTCGGCATCGCACCCAGGGTCTCCAAATCGTCACGTGCCCAGAACCCTGCAGGCTCAGAGGTCCTCGGCAAGCACTTCAGGGTACTCCTCCTTTCATACTAAACTAAAGGCCTGGTGCTGTTCTGGGTACTTGGCCAACTTTTAAATTGAGCCATCCAAGTAAATAAGGGCAAGCACCATATCTGAGAGAGATGCCACCTTCATCTATGTGCACAGCTACTAAAAAGAGACCAGAAACAAGAGATAAGCTATCGACTGTGAATCTTCCTTTAAAAACCTACTGCTTCACCACATGTTTTGCAATCCCGATTTAAGAACAACTGCAGCTGTCCTCAGAGCAGTAGCTCAACAAAACACTCMAGAAATAGCATTTTTTTGCTGCTCAGACCCTATATCCCCTTTGTGCAGGGAATCTGGGTTTAATTTGCAGCTCTCTCACAGATGCATCAGCTTTCAGTAGTCAAGTAGCTCTCTTTGTACCACAGTTAACAACCTGACGATGGCTTGTGCACAGCTAGCATGGCTGGCCGTGCAATCTGTTTAGACTGCAAGACCACAGCAGAGAAACTCTTTTCYACATTAAGAGTCTCTTGATAGAGATGTTTCAACATTAAATAGTGACAGTGTAGAGAGAAACTGATAACTAGTAAGTGATCCTTGAAAAAGTCACCAAAACTGGAAGTTACGATGTCTGCACATGGACTTTGCTTGGCACGGTGCTGAGAAACTCGTTGTTCAGAATCGGTTTTCAGACCTTGCATATCACTTGCATTATTTTTGCTTTTGAAAAAAGTGCACTCTGCTGCTTTCAGCGGCACACTCAGCAAGTCAAAAGCACTGCGTATGCAGCAGTAAACTCCCTTGTCATGCATCACACCAGTTATCTTCCCAAGAGGACAACAAACATCTACAGAATTTGTGGKCTTGGGGAAGAGACACTTCTGAGACCAGCTTTGGTATCGAATGCTTTATGTCCAGTAAATCCAAGTGAACAAGCAAAACGCTTTTTGCTTTTTTCCCTTTTATTTTCTTTCCGTGGAGATGCCCTCAGTTCTCTCCGTTCAGTGCTCCCTCGGCATGGCAGGAACCCTGCTCCTGGATACAGCCGTCTCTGCCACTGAGCACGCAGCCAGACTCCATCCACACTGCTGGAGTTTAAGAATGCAAAACACATTTTAACCAACAGGTCACATTTACCAAATCCTAGCCATGCATGACTTTGCTATGTGAACAGCCGATTCTTATGTTTCTTCATCAAGGAGTTTCTCTTCCTGCTTTCTCAGCTGTACAGTGTCTCTGCTTTCTTCTTCTCTTCTCTTTTCTTTCTTTTTTTCTCTTTTTTTGGCTTGAGGTCTCTACCTAATTATCTGTAACCTTCTGTTCGAAGATCTCTGTCCTGGCCTGATAAAAACCAGTAACTTTGAAAACAAACTGGGTCTTAATTTTCCTTGACAGGCCTACTTTAAACATGTGGGCAAAGCCTTGGCTTAATTAAATGCACATTCGTATTCCAAACAAATTAAGTACAATTAAGGACTCTGAGTTATGGGTATCTATCACTCGGCGATGTTTTTGTAAAAATTACCACATTTAGATCAAACGCAGAGGACCCTTTGCTTAATTGCTTCATTAGGGCCCGATGCAATAGGCTTCATAAATACAGGGTCTGATGTCTCTTTGGGAATTGCCCAAAAGACGGCTCTTAAAGTAATTGCTTCCACATTTCTGCCCGTGCAATGTTCATGTGCTCACCGATCAAAATGGGATGGCTCTCAGATGTGCAAGTAAATGKGAGCACCCTCTTGTCGACCAGCATAGGTTTGGCCCCTGATTTTTACCTGTGCAGTTTCCAGGAGGGGTTCTATGATTCGGCCAGAGAAAGGCTGTTTGCAATATGCTGCYAGCCCAACGCTTCTCTCATAAATCACCTATAGATCCCAAAGAGTGAGGCAAGCAGGATGCTTCAGGATTTAGTTTTCCAAAAGTCACTCTGTATCAACAGTAAAACATTATATTTCTTTTCATGTCTTTTGCTATTTCCTCAGGGAAGTCTTTTGGTTTCTAGGAAAGTGTATTTTTTTCACTGAGATCATCCTTARTTCAACAGAACCGCCAGCCTAATTTAAATCCAGGCTCACGAGRACTGCTGCATGGGGGTTGAGCTGTTCCATTTCTTAGTATTATTTCAGCATGTCATAAAATTTCATCACGGCCGCACTGACAAGATCAGTGTTGACAAAACTGGAGATGATGCAGAAGACAATGTAAAAAACAATGTAGAAAACAGGTGACAATAATATTAGCACTGCTGCTGTGGTGACAGGAGGTCTCTAAACACCAAGATAAGAAGACACTTTTTCCATATCACCCTGCCAAAAGTAATTTTAAATTACACAGAACAGCCATTTCCAGTGCCCATTCGCTCCCGTTGTCTCCTGCAGCAGGTGAGTTTTGGGGCTGGAAGTCTCTCTCTCCCATAAGAAGGGCTGAGACTCCCTCTCCCTGACATTTCACTAACCCTGCACAGGTTGGTAGCTCTGCCAGGGATCCTGCCTGGCTGTCACTGGCCCCTCAGTGACACAAAGCCTGAGCAGTGATCCCTGGAGCCACACAGCTTCTTCGAGTTGCAGATTTCACGATGATTTTTCCAGCAGCAAGATAAAGAACATAGCAATTACTCAGACCGTGTTACCACTTTGCTGAATAAAGCTGGTAAGGCAGAAGTCAGCCTGATTTCCACAAGCCACAAAAGTCCATCAACCTCCAGTGGCCAAAGAAACAGCTACTTATTTTCTGACTGCCTTATTCTCCAGACCAATTTTTCTCAACGCTAAAGAAAAAAAAAATTAATGGCAGATTGTCCAGTTCATGACTGGATGGCTGGCAACAGAAATCCTATTTCCAAACTGACCCCTGCTTTCCAGCACGGCATTCATTAATTCCAGAGTCTCACATTTCTAGGAAGATGTCAGTCATGTATGTGATTTTTCTATCAGCTATTAATGCCAGATCACAAGGTGAGAAAGCAGGGGTTTTAATCTCAAGACCCTCAGGAGATGGAGCTGAATACATTCGGTGTGAGCCATGTGCCTGAAATGTCAAGGACAAATATTTTCAAAGTGAGGACTGTTCATATCCATGTGTAATCTTAAGTACTAGAGATGTGATCCAAAACATAGCCCTTTTCTCCTTACTACGGTTGTTTAGGTATAACCAGCATTTAACTCCTGCTTCTCTAGCACTAAGGTTGCAACATCTAACGAGGCATCTACACTTTCAGGAATTTGCATATTTGTACTGAGTGACAATTTAAGGCTCTGCYAAAGGCTTTGCCCATGACAGCATGTTTATTTTTCTATTTGTAGGAAAGAAACAGTAAAGATTCGCTATTTGTCTCCAATAATTGTTTATTCCTTCACTCTAAATACACGATTAGTTCCTCACCTCAGTATATTCTGTCATTCCTCATTAGGTTATTTTCACACACTCTGCATAATCAGGCACTCAGTTTTTTTTGCAAAGTCCATGACTTTTGAACGTAATTACAGTTTCCACCTTCCTATGAAATGTACAACACTTTAGTTTGCAACCTTAGTCCATGTAAATTATAATTTTGAGTCCCAGTACAATTCCTCTATATAATAAATATATACGTATACTCCTAAGATCACACACACCTAGCACTGTATCTTATCTTTTCTCCTACAAATTCTCCTGAAAATCTGTCAACGTGCAAGCCTCTCTCAAAACCACAAGATGCAGAAGAGCAGAAAGAGAACCTTCATTTTCCTGATGCTCTTGTAAACARAGGCCATGCCCGCTGGCAGTCATGGAAGTGCCATGAGGGAAAGCAGGAGCCCCACCCCATGGAATGAGCTCCACGATGCCTGTCACCCCATGCCTCCAATGGGACACTGTAGTGTCACCACCCTCCATGAAGCTCGGTGGGAATACAAGTGAACTGGGATAAGTAACAGTCAATTCCAAAACCAGGAAACCACCAGCCTCTGGCATCATCCACAGTCAAAGAACACATTCACATGGCACCTATTTCACCTGCCATTGGCCACTGCTGAGACCAAGGAACATTATTTACCTAAGAAAGAATATGGCAAATGCTCTCTGATGTGCCATTCATGTGCTGCCACCAATCCTTCCTTCCATGGGCTGACTTAGGCACTCAAAGTTCAAGACGAAAGGGTGTAAAACCAGGCATCTTTCCCATTGACACGAATCAGGTGCAATGCAGGTAATGCATTTGTGCATTACATTTTACAACAGGGCAAAAGATAGACAAATCTCAAAGATAGTGTGGACCCTTTCCAGATTTCCTTCTAGATGACTATTGCTTGAAATGTAGATCTGAGTCTGCTTTTAGCTGCTAACAGCTAAATAACATATTATCCTGCTTATGCCATACAGTTGCAAACATCTTGTATGTGGAAGCAACCAGGGAGAAGGCTCCTTTATTATCAAGTCAATCTCCAGTCCCATTATGTTCCTCTACACCAGTTTCCGTAAACATTCAGCAATTTTCAGTGTCTGAGTTGCGCAGCTGAAGAGGTGCATAAACAGGCTCCACTGAAATGTGAAGATGACTGATAATGTACTAACACTGAGACCCCTTGCTGGGATTATTACCCCCTGAGTGCTCCTTACAGAATGTGCCTCTTATCTCACAGTGACAACGCTAATAGAATATGCATAGCCCTATTAGCATACAAGATAATAGCACCCTGGAGGGGACAGAGCCATAAAACTTTAAGTAGAAATCAAAACAGAAGGAGGAAGAAAAAGGGAACATTGTCACAAGCAAAAAAAAAGAAAGAAAAAAAAAAAAGGAGCCCGAGGGCAAATTTTGCTGCAGAAAACACACATAGTCATAATTCTTGTGCTAGTCACCATGCAAATGGTAATAGTCTCTAGTCCCATGAATACTATCAGTGCCATGTTTGCAGTGAAACATTAATTGAGATAATGTGCTCCTTTCTGATGCAGCAGGGAGTCATATGTGAAATTGCACCATAACACAACGATGGCAACATCTGCAAGAAATATACAGCAGCATTTGGGGTGGCTTGCGCTGGCAAAGGCCAACTGGGTGTTCTCTTCTGCAGATGGAGCTGCAAAGGCAGGCGAGCAGCTGCTCCGACCACGTGTGTGTGTTTACCTGGGGCCTGCTGTGCTCCGGCTGCTGCATGGCTAAAAGCCTCGTGGGTTGGACCTGGTATGTCCTGACCCTACCTTGGGCACCGAACTAAACCRCAAGCAGCTCTCTGAAAGCCAAGGCCTTTCTCTAGCCACGCTTGCCCAGTGCACTCCTGTTTGTTCCCTGCAACTGTCCGCTGCAGCAGGGCTTTCGCCGCTCCCCAGGGCTGGCGGGGAGCCAGGCACTCATGTGCTTCCCGTCTTACAGCAATAGCCAAAGTAAATCTCTCAGTGCTTGGCGCAAGAGTGTGAATTCAATAAAAAAGGCTTCAAACAAGTATGAAATGGCTTGTCTCTAAACAAACGAAGAACTGCGAGCTTTCTTAATGCTCRTTGTGGTTCAGTTCCTGCCTACAGCTAATACAGCTAAATCCTGATAATCCCCAGCAGTGCTGACAACCCCGGCAGGTAAAACTAGTCACCTGTCAAGGGGACACGAAAGCATCTCCGCACTAACAGGCTCAGCAAGGCTGTGGGAGCRACCCGCTCCTAGTAGGAGCTTTAGCAGGGGCAACCCAAGTCCTCGTTGTCTTCTTTGGCACATCTGTAATTTTTCAGTACTGGTGCGAAAGCTTTAGGACCCCAGGGTAATCCCTCCGCAGAGCACTGATGCCTCTTRCAGTAGATGTCCCAGAAAGAGGGTGTCAAGCACTGGGTCCCTGCAGCACCTCTGTGGCATCAGGCAGGTTTTCCTGRGACTCCTCCCAGCATTTCACTGCGGCCTCCATAGAGCTAAACTCTGTGCAAAGTGGCTTTGGGTTACAAAGTTTGCGGCTTGTGAGGGGCTGACAAACTTTATTTTGATTGATGGCACTTTATGCTGATAACTTCCGCAACGAAAACACAACTGGAAAAGGCACTAGTAAAGAAAATTCAACCATTTTGGAAAGGGAAAGTAACGTGAAGATTACACGAATGACTCCTGAATGTACATCCATGTGTATGTGCATGTGTGTATTTATACATGAAAACACTYGCTTCAACTATATTATCAGAGGAGAAACAGGTCATCTCACAAACACATGCATTACAGAGCTTGTTGGAGTATTTCAACATTCTTTTGTGGTGAATCCAAACTAGAATAATTCTCCCTTTCCTCCTGGAAAGGCCAAATTGGTTTAGACAAAACACTATTTCTGGTGTAAGTAGCACAGGAACCAACATTTTGCCAGGTGGATCTTAGCTATATAGTTCCCATTTGTAATCCCCATCCTAATTTTTCCAACTTTGTTACTTTCTGACAAGTCCTGTTATTAGGAAGGGCTTATCATTAAAAATGGAAATGCTCTTTCCACAAAAAGGCACCCCTGCATTGGCTAAGGTTAATGAAATGCCTGGAGAAACAGAGCTTTAYGAGCAGCACCTGGGATCGCTGAGGTGCAGGAGGCAGAGCTGCTACAGGACACCGAGCGACACTTCCCGTCAGTCAGGCACAGCTGGGAATGTTCACGGAACATCCGTCAGTGCTTGAGCTACGTGGAAGGAAAATTCTATACACTGCATGATTAGCAACTCTGGGGTTAAACTGCCTTTCTCATACAAAAAAAAAAAAAAAAAGGAAAAAAATAATGATGTTACAAACTTGGCCAAAAGAAAAAGTTAAAACAATGACACAGAGAGGATACACAAAAGCTTGTGCATTTTAGAAGAAAACGAGTTATCTTTTTTGATATCTTTCTAAATGAGGCCCAGCTCGAAAGCTGGATCGTGCTGCGGTTACTTACTGAATGACGCCTCATTCATCAGAGTGTCTAAAYATGGACCCTGTCTAAAAGTTTAGCCCGTGAAAGGCAAGGCTTTGCTTGTGGATATTTCCTGACTAGAACAGTAGACAATTTCCTATTAAAAAGTTTTTAGTTGTGGATTATTTACTTATTCATCCAGCACTGTACAGATGCTCCAGCATAGCAATGTTCTGTGTATAAGAGAGAAACGCAGAGCACAAGAGCACTCGGAAAGACAAGCACTGACACAAAGCACTATCAGCCAGGTCATTTTATCAACAACACCCGCAGTCATTTAATTATTCCATGATAAATAAATATCTATTTTCCCCATACTAAGGCACATGGKTTTTTTTCAGCAAAACATTATCTCCAAGGATCTTTAGCAGCTCAGGACACAGTGAAGTAATACAGTGCAGTCTGGATGTTGTTATATATTTATTAAGTTGTATCAGGGCCCATTTAGTAGCAGCTCTGCAGTTTATCACATAAATATCGAATGCCAAACACAAAAGAGAAGAAAATAGCAACATAAAAAATTTATCTTTGGGGGGAGGAGAGGGAGGAAGGGAGAGAATGGTACTGATAATGTGATTGTGCCTTCAGCAGTAATGGCTAATATCCTTTCGCAAAGGGTGCGGTGTACAAATATTCCCGAGCCGGAGCAGGCGGAGGGAGCCTAGCTGCTGTTTGTTTGTTTTAAAGTGTATTCTGGTTGCAGGCTAGGTCAGCGGGTGGCCAGACTGAGAAAATGAGTCCCCCGGGCTGTAATAATTGTAACTGTCAGGGAAAAAAAGTCAAGGTCTTAGATAGCAGTGGTCTGCTCTGACTTCTGACCACAGAGAAATATATATGAAAACTATTGCCTGGGGCACTATGGGAAGAAACCAAGAGATTTTAACTCCTGGTGGCTTGTGCTTATGAATTGGAAAACTCATTTTGCACCTTGGTGGTTTGTATCTTCATGATAATTTTCATTTGCAGTATAAATGAAGCTGACGATACTCCTTTATGCCTGAATATGTGATGCAATGAACACCTATTACTAAGCCAGCTTTTGCATTTTTGAGTTTGAAACAGCATGGGGGCTTATAATTGATCTTTCAGCAGTAGATATTCATAAGCAGAGCCTAAGTCTGATTATGTCTTGTGGTGCACTCATTATTTACCAGAGGTGTGTGTAGCTGCCTTCAACGGATTAATCCAGAATTACAGGCTGGTAACTTCACCAGAAATATTCCCAGGTATAGAAACAGTGCGAAAGAACCAGCCAAGATTAAACCATGCAAACAGAAAAAAGAAATTCCTGTGAACTTGTCTTTTCTTTTTAATTATGCAGCCTTGCACTAGTCAGAGTAACTAATCAGGCTTTTTGTGAATCCTCAAATTCTACCCTTTATTTCAAGAAGCGTGGGAGCTTTAATGAAAAGTTTGTTAATAAACCTGAGCCCAGAAGATAACATTTTGGTTATTTGCTACACGTATATCACGCCGAGAGTCTTGTCTCACAGTCCTCTCTCCTTTTGCATCTTTGCATCCAAACAGGGAGCGAGAAAAACTGGCAGGTATTGCTTTGAATAGTCTCTTCACATCTTGCTCTCATATTCCCAAGCACCTTGTCCTCATTGTCTCTAACTTTATATCATCTGGATATATGGGAAGGTCAATGGTCTAAAGTAGAGGAGATAATGCAGAATCACCCATACATGCTGCTTAGGCTGGGAGGGAGGTTACAATCAGCCTACGTAGCACGTGAAAGGAAGACGCTTCCTTTCAACTGCCAGTGATCACTCGGCACAAGCCGAGGCTGGGAACAATCCTGCAATAAAGCAGCTTCTCAGGTCTTGGTCACTGCTTCTATTTAMTTGAGGGTGAAAACAAAACTAACTGAACACCTTTGCAAGACTCACTTCTGCCAGCCCATCTGTTCTGGAGCTTTCAGTATGTCCCTCCACCTTTGGTTGGAGAGGATACTTTCATGCTAAGAATTGTCCTCACCAAAATCCATGTCCATCTGACAAAAACGTTATGGAGTTAATCAGATGTCGTTTTTCACTGTAAAAAGCTTTGCTCAAACATTCCTGCCTCTTTGATAGCCTTCTAATATGAATTAATTGGCAAATATAATTCCTCTAATATGAATTAATAAGTGGAACTGAAAATGTTTATATTCATGGTGGGAACCAGACAAACCCTATAAACATCAAATAGCAATTATTCCCAGTTTGATGGTGGTAATAGCATCTAAGGTGCTGCCGGTAGCAGACGGTAATTATTGCCCRAATGTGACTTAGTTGTTGAAAGTCACTATAATAGTAAGCTGGGTAACTTCTATGGACTCTATCTGTACGTTACTCACCATCCTTTAAGCCTGTCTCTGCTTGGTGAGGAAGACAGCGCAGYGCAGTCCAGAGCCTTTCACCCGCTTTACCCTGCAGTAAATTTCACAAGTTGGGTTTGTAAGAGGTATATTTTCTATATTTTACCTGGCCCAGAAAATCTATCCAGCCTTTTAACAAATGCCCCAGCAGCCACAGTGAAGAAGAGTCTACAGATTTCTACAGTGAGGACAGGAGGAGGATGCCAGAGTGGACACCTCAGCTCCCARGTAAGTTTCATGATTTTGAATCTTTCCAACTCTCTTTCTTACTGCCTGAGAAGCTCAGCCCAAGGACAGGCCCAGGAATTCATGGGGCTCCTCCCCTGCAAGCCTTTCAGAAACGGTGGCCRGCACCCCTGTTATGTCTGCAGGGAGGAGATGACGGTCCAGCTTACGGACGCTACCTACGCGGCAGCCCTCACTGAGCTCGGCAAGCGCTGCGCCATGCGAGCGCCGAGGGCTCCMGCGGCTCTGCCTGTGCCTTGCTGAGGCACTCTCTGCCTGGACAAGCAAATGATTGTTCAAGCGATTTTCTATTTGAAGGTGAAGGTGCTACATGCAGAAGATCTCAATGTCACTACAAAGCAAGGAGGGAGACTGTGAGGAGGAGGAAGGCAGAAACCTTCACAACTAATGTCAATTTTCTGCATCAAATATTTTGATAATTAAACAAAGCTGATCAAGAGAGGAAAACAGCATGTCTCCAGAGCTCCGGAAGCAGAGGCCCATTAAATAGAAGAGTCAGAAAGTGCCAGAGGCGGCAGCCTCAGATTAATGGCACTCCAGTAATAGATTTTCCCAGGCACAGTCACACAGGAGACAACTCCTGTGTAGCCAGCGCAGCGATGAGGCTGTTAAAGCCACAGTAACATTAAATCACCTGGCAGCACGGGGTGAGGGGATGGATGGCAGAACCTCGGCTCCCGCACTGCAGACGGCGTAAGGCTCAGGCTGGTTTCAGGCACAGACACTGAATCCCAGAGGTCATTTAGAGCAGGGGAAACAGGCAGCTCAGAGGCTGGGTATTTACAAAAAGAGATAAACAACAGTTCCAGGACGAGGGTAAGCTGAGCACAAACACCTCATTCTCAAACGTAGATGGAGGTGCTAAACATCACAGTGTCTGGTTTTGCTAAGACTGGCCATAATGGTTTGGTTCAGTTGTTGTTCTTAACTAATTATCAAATACTAGTTTTATCACTGCTTTTTTGTCACTGACTTCTGGGGTATTAAAATCCAAGTTTGTATTTGCTTAAATCCAATTCAGCTCTGGAAGTGAATGGGAGGGATGATAGCACAGTGAAAAGGCAGCCTTGTTTTCTTATTATCATCTAGGCCTTTTTATCTCAGCAGTGTTTGAACTGATCCTCCCTGAAATGTCCATCTTGTCTGAATCATTCCTATCCATTTTCATAATACATTAACAACAGAAACAAGGGCTTCTTGCAAGCCAGGCTGGCATGGATTAGCGTCCACCACGAGAGCACTTCGCTCCCAGCTGGGGTGTATGGAAACCAGATGAAGTGGCTGAAAATCGGAAACAACTTTTTAGACCTACTTGAATCCTGATACGATCACATCACAGGGATGGGTTAAATTTATGATCTTATCTAGGATTTTTGTTTGTAATCATCTCCAGACCTACTGGCTATCACTCACTAAAAGCTTATGACTTCCCTGTGCTAACAAGGAAAAGTTGGGACTTCAAACTATGAGGGAGGGAAGCCAAACTACAATATTAGCTGATAGGATCGGAACTGGAATGCAACAAAAAGCCCCACCAAAACAAAAGAAAAACGATAGCCTTTTGCAGCCTGGAAACTTCAGCTTTTGTCTCTTTTGGCCCATGTTGCATACATAAACTCCAGTGTGCAAGGAAAAGCCCAGTTTTCAGGCAGAAAGTCTATGGGATAAGAGCTAACAAAACAGAAATTACAATGCAATACTCCCAAGATCAAATCACAGCTTCAGCATGAGGCACAGTTGCTAGCCTTAAYCACGCATAGTCACTGGGGCACACAGCAAAATGGAGTGACTTCCTAGTTTTAACTCGCTAATGTTAAAGGAATCTCATCACAGGGTGCTAAGTATTTTGCCAGGTTTCCTACTGACTTTGTCATGGCAAAGCCTGAACCGTTTGCAGGTGACTTGGACAGCACATGGCTAAGAGTGCCTGTCAAGCAGATCTTAACCTCGGTAGCTCCTTTTGCCTGCATGAATAAAATAGAGAAGAATTGCAAGCCAGAGTTGGGGCCCATGGCACCAGRATCTGGCCAAATGCAGACAGCTTCATGTGGTTTTCACAATCATTGCTCCAGCAAACCAAAAGGGAAACTCCATGTCTTTGTGCATGGGATTTCTTTGTATCTTCTTCCATTTCAACTAAAACTAGGGTCTGTTGTTATAAAATGTCAGAGCTTCTTTGGGCCATGGCACAAAGGCTATTGTGCCTGGATTAACCAGCTTCTTTTCCAGGCTCACTGCTTTGGAACAAAGCACCATTTCTTGCATATTTTCCTAAATCAGGTCAAACTTCCACTGCTTTTTCGTCTGCCCCATTGTCAGATGTGAAAGAGACACGTTGGAATTTGGAAAACACTTCAGACTGATTATATAATCAAAAGTTGTTTGAATATGATCATCCAGATGATGGGAATGGCAGGGCACCAGAAGCAAATTCCCAAGGACAAGATCATTATTTCAGTTGTTTCCTTTTCTCGCGTTTCCAGACCCTCTGGAGCTCTTTGAACTCCCTTTCTTAGGAATCCTGGTATCAAGGGCACATTCTGGAACTCTTCAACCCATCAGAGAAAAACAGCAAAGCAGGATTGAAGGCCAGATACCCCTCAGTGGTTCAATCTATAAGTTAAGGTGTATCCTCTACAACAGTTGTTCTACCACAGGTTGACACAAGACTTTTCCCCATCAGGCAACTGTCCAGCTACAAATAAAGATCTAATAAAACTTAAAAGGTATTAGGAACATCCCTGCTCAGCATTCAGGACAGCCCTTCAGACTATGAGGAGCTTACAAATACACACTGAATTGCTTTCTTTTCATCTTTGCATGGCTTAGCTCCAAGCCTGTGTGACATATCTGTTAAAACTCAAACAGGCAAATCAAAAGTTTGTATATACCCTTCAGTCATCTTCCCTATAGAACTGAAAATGTTCTTTCACAAACAGTCTGTTAATATTTTCAAAATAGGCATAAAAAGATTGCTCAAAAATAAAAAGTTTCAACTGGGGGGAATTCAACAATTCAAATTGTTTCAGAAAATTATAACTCTTGGGTAATCCTTATGAATTTCAGAAAAAGAAATTGTACCTATTCTAGACGTGGAATACAGAGGTTGAAGGCAGAGAAGGTAAAGCAGTTAATAATAATAATAATTCCAGATAGAAATGTTATCTATGAATCTCCAGCTCCAAACACAATCCCAAGGGATTTATAAATCTAAGAGCATATTCAAAATTGAGTTTGGTCCATGAATTTATGAACAATTCTATGCAAGTAGCAGCCTGTAGCATAACTAGCCCCCACAGTAGACACAACAGGGAAAAATTTAGGGCCAGATTTACCTATTGTGTATAAATAAATCAAATCTATAAAGTAAGGGTGACCCAGCTAAAGTTACTGATGCTGCTTTAGCTTGGAGTGAATGGAACAGAAGCTGGTCCACACATTTCACACATTTCTGAGAATGTGTATTTTTAACTGTATCTGTAACCAGGAATGTCTCCTAATTGGCACCAAATGTGAAACAGGTCACTACCTGGAGAAGGCAAATAGCGTAAGAGACATGTCAGAAGCTGAATGTAAAGTCCAAGAGGAAACATGAAGAACAAATAAGTTCCACACGCAAATAGGAGTTAAGTGTAATGAGCATTAAATAATAGCTATAAAAATTCATGCATGTCTATGAATTACAATGTTATTTCTTCCAAGCTGATGCTCACAGGAAAGGTGTGTATGTTTTCCCTCTCCTTGCAATATAAAAATGACTCATAAAATTAGTATGTAGCTACATTGTGTTATGCAAATACCTGCAAATTTTTAATAGTCTATATTGGTGATGCTGAGATTCATGTGCATGTAGAATCTTTCGAATCTACTTGACAGCACATGGCTTAAGAAGCAGCTGCAGACATAACACGTTACCCATGAGCCTGGTAATTCATCAATACAGCTGCACACACCTGGCTTCATATCGTCTGTGGTACCTACTAAAACCTATAGGTTGAGATCTGTAAAGGAACCTAGGGAAAAAAGACACCCACATCATGCTAAAATACTAATAGTTGGGCAATCAGGCTGTTAATCTTCAAAAAAGCAAGTGCCGGAGGATCCCAATGTTTATTCAAGCAAACAAGCTTGGTTAAAACCCTGTTAAAATGTTACCAAGATTTTGGGTGTTCAAGTCTGAGGGCTCATTGCAGGAAGGAAGTTCCATTAACTAACACAAAAAATAAATTCTGCTTGATGTGCAACAAGCGTAACTCCCTAACATTCCTGACAACAGTAAGCAGGTCTGAATGATGCTGTAACAGCAAGAGGAGCACAAAGGTGTTCATTTCTACGCAGCTTTGGATCAGGTGCATTACTAGAAATGGCAGTCAAATGCTAACAGCCATCTCCATCTCCCTTTTAGAATGAACCTGGTCCCTACAAATATTTCATATTAAAGACATGTGTCCACTAAGCGTTTCTTTCTGATGATCCAACCATGGGCACTTATTCCAGTGGAAATCTTGCATTCTATCCTTTCCTTGCAGATGCCTCCTCTCCTCCCCATTGTTTTCCAAACTGAGAAATCTAAGCTGCCTTTCTTTCTGGGAAGTATACGGCTTGCTCCTATCAAGAATGAATCGCATGGAGCCAGTGAAAACTGCAGTGCACTCTCTGCTTGGAAAGCTCCCCTCTGTTTTCAGAGTCACTCCTTGGGTGCAGGCTGCAGCAGAAAGGCAGATGGTTACAGGTCACAGCAAAAAAGGCAAAGCTAAGATCCAGCTTTTGTTTGCTGGAGTAGGCAGCCCCTGCCAGCAAGCCCCACTACAACATCTCCCTAAAACAGAGGCAAGGTCAACAGCTGCCCTTTCAGAGCTGGCCAGCCATGCTGCCGCGCAATGAGCATTAGTACCACATCATTATGTTCTGCTAAAACTCAGTTACTCTTCAGCAAAAGCCCATAAATCACGAGTTCCCGCAATCAGCGCGCTGTCACTGCGGCGCAGCCGCAGCTCACACCCCGCCACATTTCGAGTGGCTGTGGCAGGGGTAGGTCCACATGCCTGGGGAGGGCGATGGCCAAGCCAGGGCTCGGCACAGAGCACAGGAACCCTTCCTGCTGCGTGATGAGCCAGAATCCGCAGCACCTGTAGGAGTTGCTGGGCTGTCTCCACTTCTACAACACAGGGACACGTTGCTTCAGTTACCCCTACCAAGAAGGGTCAATTTTTGCTTTGCACCGCAGTATGTGCCAGTGAGCACGAGCGTGCGGAAGAAGCTGCCCCCCACCAGCCTCGCCTCCATGTCTCCTCTCCAGGGGAATGACTCCTGCCTCACCACATGCCAGTGCTGCCACCTCCACTTTGCCACACAGGCCCATGGAGGCACCGGCAAAGGCAAATAGCCCCTTCTGCCTCCCACAGAGCGCAGAATGAGAGCTCGAGAGCACAGATCCCAACAGCCCGCTTGCTCCTCTTGGGCCAAGGCGGCCTGCGGCCCACACTCCTCTGCAGGCACCCAGGGAAGGCTGAGGCTTCAGAAGGTCTCTCCGAATCCCACATACTAAGACAAGTAGACGCGTGACTTTGGGAATGGGTAGTTCCACTTCAAGGGAAAAGCTACAATGTGCATTGGCGCTAAAATTTAATTTGCTCTCTAAAAAAAACCCTCCCTGCTGCCATTTTAAACAGGACTGTAGTGATTTACAACAAGGAGTGATATTTCAAAAAGAGATGATGCGGGTAATGAATTATTTGCTGATCCAAAAGAACAATTGGACATACCTACTTTTCATGGATTTAATCTTTGCCGAAGCGCTAACTAGCAAGCATGAAATACTGCTTTTCAGAGGCATTTTGTTACATTAGGCAGCTTTATGACACATTGACTTGACCAAGTGTGATGCAACGTAATACAACCAAAGTAATATGAGCTTTTAAATGCAACATGATGGCAAAAATCCATCTCAGATCTGATCTTTTTTTCCTTTCAGATGCCAACTGTCGTAATTCAGAGTCTCAAATCCTTCTGCTTGTGCTCACGTGATGAACTGTATTGACGCAGGTGGGACGTACCCATAGCAGAGAGGAAGCACCGCTTGTCCAACCAGGGCTGAAGCCAGTCACAGATTAGTTGCGCTAACTAGTACATGTCCTTTACAGGTTTCAAGCATTCAAACCCTTTCAAGCACAGAYACATACCAAATTCAGAACTGGCTCACAAAGAGCAACACTAGGTGAATCCTAGCCCGCTAGGAGTTCACTCCTCTGGCTTTTTCTTGCACAGAGGAGGCTTTGGCAAGAAGGGAAGCTAGAAACACAGCTGGCATCCCCAACCTACTGCTGCTCAAGGAGCAGGTTTTATCCAAATCTCCGTAACGAGCAACACACACATTTCAGTGAGTTCCTATGAGCAGTGGTGCCCTGTACTTAACTGGGAAGGTCTAAGCAAACACAGATACAAGGATGAGATGTGAGCTTTGCTCCTTCTTCCTTGATCCTGCATCAGCTCTGCACTTCTGCACGACTGCGCCAGGCTGTCAGGACTGGACAGTAGACAGAAACGTGTCCATTTCAATTTTGATTCTGATCCTGGGATATTTCTAACTCTCTCCATATCCTTGATAGATAATGGTTTAATAAGCGATCTGTTTTTTATTTAAGGGGTCGGTAGTAAAACCCAGATCACATTTCTCACTTGGTGGGTTAAAAAACCGCTTACGCTCATTTCTGCAATGTAAAACGACACTATATCAAATCAAACATTTCCAGATGTGGCCAGCCTGCRTATGGAAGTGCGAGAGCAGCGAGCACTTACAGACAAGATGTTTTCTCTTTTTTTTTAAATAGGTTTGGAACCCCACCTACTGGCAAAGACTGTTATAGTAATGTCAATATAAGAACTCATGCTGCTTCCACAACTAAAATTCATGTGCCTACAGTAGGTCCCTAAATATGTGCTCTGATTCCCATATGTGCTGAGTACCACTGAAGTCAATATGGGCTGTCAATAAGTGCTTAGAACCCATAAAAATCAAACCTTTAAAAGTGACCTAAATGTCATTCCCACTGAATGACACAAGGAAAAGGACAGGAATTGCTTATAAGACATCTGATCTATGTTTCCAACACATACGGTACTTCAGAATATTTCAGCTTTAGGAAAGAAATTTCATTTTTTTAATTTTGGAAAGCTAGGTCAGATGAGATTATAYAGTCCTTACACAGATAACGACCTCAAAAGGCTGAAATATCATAATCTAGTAATGAACAAAGCTGAAATAACTGATGCCTATGTTGTCACTTACGGTAAATGAAAAAAGAAGACAGTAATAAATTAGATAGGACATCAAAATATCATTCTAAAGAACCATGGCCATACTAGGCAGCCCTGAAAGACAGAGTTCTTATATTTCATTTAGAATTCACTTTACAAAATCCCAGTATTCATACAGACAGCATTCATACAATCTTGCCTTGTTAAAGTTGTCCAATTAACAATATAAATATTTGAACTTTGAAGTGCTCCAGAGACAAATTTTACTAATTCAACAGAGAAATTAGAGAACATAATAATACTGGAAATCAGCACTGTAACATCCCCAAATGAGATTCTTTGTACTTTGCACTGATAACTTCAGAAGAGCCACAGTGCTCTTCCAGCAGACGCTGCATTATCCATGTGTTTGTGCGTGCAGCRCAGTGGAAGACATCTCTTAGTAGATGTGGACAGAGGCAGGCAGAACTCTGCAATACTTTTGGTATCTGTTATACTTTTGGTSTACCAGGAATCTAGTTAGAAATGCAAGTTCATGGTGAAGAGATGTGCTAGTCAAATATGGTGAAAAATTCCTGTTTCTCAAAGAAATATTGCCTGTTCTAGAACACAAATACTTAGTATAGGCTTAGCACTTGAAATAAAGGGTTAGCCCTTAAATCTCATTGCAAAATGAGTTCCGAGAGGTCCAGTTCCGAGACAAGCTATGGAAGTGCCACCAGATCCCAGACAGTCCTTCCTCTTGCTTTTACTATTATGTAATAGACAATTCAGGTCAAATTCCACCACTTTAATGACACGGAAGGAAGAAATCCAGATGCAGCTTGACAGAGAGGAGAGATTGCTCTATTTGTGGTATTTGGCATATGCACCAGGCATGTCCAAATATGAAGGAAAAAATAATCTCTATTTTGGGCCAAAGTGCTAAGAAAAAAAAAAAAGCATTCCAGGATGTGAGTCAGAAAGTCCTGGCAGGGCTGCCTTGCCAAGCCAATGATAACGGAAGGATAAGTTAAAGCRTCAAGCGAACTGGTTAGATAAGGCTGAGGTAGACACGCTTCCTGTCTATGAGAAAGGAAAGAAAATGTGCAGGCTGAGCCTGAAGTGTGCTTGCTTCCAAGGGCTTCCTCTGAACATGGAAAATAATCACTCTTTAAAAGCYGTGTTTTGAGCGCACATGAGCTTTGGTAAGAAATGGCAAGCAGAAGACTGAATACAGTTGCCAGAAAGAAGAATCAACAGACCAGGCCAGACATCCCCTGGCCCCTGCCCCTTATCCTTGCCACCTTCTGGGAGTCCAAACAGCTGCACCAAGCGTCTACAGCGCGTTTTTGCAAATAAAAAAGTTTGCATCAGCACTGGGTTTGCTTGTTCTGCTATCTTCTGTGATCAAAGAATTGAAACAGCTGCGTGTCTCAGCTCACTAGCAATAAAACCTGCAGTCGATCGGCTTTGTCCCAACCCCATAGCTACAGGGAAAGAGCAACCACAGATTTAAAGGGGGAATAAAGAGAGAAAGAGAGAGAGAGAAGGAGAGAGAGAGAGAGAGGGAGGGAGGGGGAGAGAGAGAACACCCAAGCTGCATGCAGCCACACTGCTCCTTCCTAACATACAGTCTCTTAAGTGCCACTTACTCAATTAATCCAAGCTCTTCTACTCTAAAAGYAAAGCTGTAACATATTTAAACAGCTTAGGAACTCTGCCCAACAAGCAAAGCTCTCATCTTATTCATCAGCTGCAGAAGYGAGTATGCACGTGCTTTGATTAACACTGCAGCTGCCAGTTCTTTGCTGCTGTCTGCTAATTTTTGCTGAAATTCAGTTAAAGCTGAAATTTCTCAGCTTTTTCTTCATAGGGTGGATCTCATCTAAGTAGGGTCTGTCTCTTGGATCAGCTCCTAGAACATCCTTGCAGCAGCTACAGTAACTATTTTTATAGGCAAGTATTATTAGGAAAGTATTTTAAATGGCCTTTGAATGCAATTTAGCAGCTGGAAATAAGGCAGGAAGCCAGCAGCATGTGATCAGACAATATGTGCAGGACCAACAAGTGCTACCAGAGATCACTGGTTCTTTGCAGATGATGCCTGAAAATTTCAGATACAATATAACTGGGACATTCAGCAACCCAGAAAGTGCTTTTAAACTATGGAGCTGGGCTACTCCTGGGTCTCTTGTAGAAAAGATCCTACTGTAAGAGGCCTAAATCAGAGGCATATTTGGAGCTAAAATCAACAGTGATATTTTATATGAAACACTGGATGTTAACTCATCATAAATTTGTGTAAGGGGGTAAGAAGTACCATCTGCACAGTACAACCTAAGGCCAGCAGTGATTGCATAAAAGCAGTATGAGTTACATGCTTAAGGCCTTGATAATGAAGTAGCCCAAACACACTGGGCCCAGCATATTCRTCTCCTGCCTGGTACCCAAATGCATCATGCTGGAGACAGGAAAAGATCCATTTCCTTCTCCCTTTTCACCAGGGTTTGACAAAGGCCTTTTTATCCTGCATCGCAGTTTGAACGGTGCTCAGAGTGTGCACAGAACTCCGTGTTGTCTGAGTGAATGAGGCTGCTCTTTCCAAATGCCTTTCACACTTGCTGTACAGCAAATGTCTCCCCCAAGAACTAATGCAGCACCTTGCGGCAGGGCTTAACGCAGGCAGTAAAAGCGGCGTGGACAGCCCGGGGCCTGCCAGGGAAGTAGGATCCAAGGGCTGTGTGTGCTCTTGGTGTTTCACGCAGGCTGGAGCCTGTGCTCTGGGAAAGGCCACTCTCCATTGACTCTACACAGGAAACTTGGGCTCTGCTAACCAAGGACCTGAAGGAGATGGCTCCACTAGGCAGCAGCAACTCGCCAAACAGTATCTGTCCCAAGCCCCTTGCACCCTGGGGCTTTTTGTTTTGAGGGATACACAGATCCGGGGTCCCACTAGGGTACAGGTGCAACCTGTAGTGATACAGATCTTGACTTGGAAGAGAGCTGAGCACAGAGCAGGTCCTGTGCCTGGGGACACGCTCTCCGAGTGGTCAGGACGAGGAATAAATGGTTAACACTGTGACCAAAAGAATGATTAAGAAAGCAAAAACAAAGCTCTAAATAGCTAAGAACCCATTCTGATCTCAGCAACATTGGCACAGTCACATGTGGTGTTACTGTGGTTGAAAGTCATGCAAATGAGAGTGGAAACTGGCCTGCAGTACAAGTGCACGCTGAGGGGAAAAGAGAGTTTTCCTTTTTAACATGATTCCAATTGGACGGTCTGAGATTCAATTAGGCTTTGCTTTCCTGACATCTCCTTCCAAATAAAGGTTCAGTCTTTGTCCGAGGCATTTTTAAAAATAAAGTAAAACAAAATCATACGCTTGGCTGGACCTGGGCATTCCTGCTACTAAATTGTTCTGTACTTTATGCAAAATTTCAATATATTAAATAGAACAGAGATCGCTTCTTTGACCATTCTCCAACTGTTTAGAACTGTTAAATGTGAGTTTTTGCCCATGTTTACATGTGGAATGGAACACAGCCATTCAACCACAAAATGTTCCCAAAGCAAACATCCAAAACCTGGTTGCTGGCAAGGCACTTCGACAGAATTGCCTGAAACCAGTCATTCACAGGATGCCAGAACAACAGATTACCACTGGTAAAAAGTACGCAGAGTTGTTTTCTTACCTCCTGGGAAGAGGCCATTGCAAGTGACAGGAAACAGCGACTGGCAAAACAAAATGTAGGCTCAGGGTTTTTTTTCATCTGAAGGGAAAAAAGAGATGGGTGTTATTTCAGATGTGAAGAAAAGCGYGCTATTAACAAAATAAAACTACTTTACTGAGAGCATGTATGAGTGACCTGGATCAGGTTATATATATTCCGTAAAATCAAGGCTAACTAAGCAGTTCAGAAACAAAGCAACAGAAGTAAGGACACTACATTCTTACAAAAAATGTAACTAATAGCTCAAGACACAGCTAGGAAGAATCCTTTCTCATGATTAAAAGTCTTAAAGTGACTTCCAGAGAGCCACTTCCATTTCAGCCTTACATCCAACTGACACCAGGCACCTCCAAGTTCTCTAGCTAGCAGCAGGATGATAGATGCCGTGGGAGCGCCGTTCCTCACCTGCCCTGTCATGTTTAATATCTCGCCCTGTTTCTTTCACATCTCTGAGAATTACTTGATTGCCAACTAAGCAACAAATGAAAATGTTTCGCCATAATGTTTTCTTTCCTGTTGCATGTTAACACCTCCCCATGAGCCGACTGATCCCTGTACACACTGGATTCTTGTTATTATTCTGCCTATGCATTGACACCTAGTTGTATGAGCAGTGTTGATCAACTGCAGGCGCCTCTCACTATGAAACCAGCCAAAAACCCACTCACAAATTTGCTCCGCTTGTGAATATTGAAATCATATGGCCAATACTTTCTTAAATTGGTTCAGGCTTGAGGCTGGTTCACAGTAGAAGCAGTGTTGCAACTAGCTTTCTGCAGGCCCCACTATTTATGGTAAACACTACACTTCATTGAAATAACATAAAATTTTGATATAAACCTATTCTAGCAAGGAAATGTTAAAGTGCCACCACCCTCTCTGCTTTAAAGCACTAAAATCAGGTCTACTGCAGCTGTGTGATGCTGTATATAGTTGAATTCACGGGGATATCCAAGAGCTGAGGACCACATGTTCTTCGCTTCGATGAAAATGATAAGGAAAAATTTGACGTGCTCTTACTGGACTGATTCTATTTGCTTTTTGAGTATGTTGCACACTCGCACTGTCCGAATATTTCCTCTCTAGCAGCTTTATCCAGACTTCTAAACTGAATGTCAGGCAGGGGGTTCTCTCTGCTGTTTGGGGCAATGGGAAATTATCTGTCCCTACTTGGGCCCGGGCATATTAGAAGCCTGACAAGGCAAGGACCAGTTGAGACTCACGGTTTCCCAAAGCCGGAAGGGTGCAGAATATTTGCTGGTGCTCCTTGATCCACCAAGATGGAAACTCTCTCTAAATTCTCAGTCACTAAACTTTGGGTTGAACTTTTATACGGATTGGCTAAAGACAGAGTGAAGCTGGTTTTCACCTTACAGCACAATTTATTTCACTCTGCAGACTTTGTTTGCAGGCCCCAAAATGATCCCTTGGGAGTTTAGCCATAATCAAAATAAAATCAAAGCACAGTAAAAGCTTTCAAACATAACACATTATCCCAAATATTTATGATGTGTATGTACTACTTTCATACTTTGTTGTTCAAAAAATATTTTAACAGGTGGATTGGCAATGACGCCTAACAAGGACTGAAACCATTACTTTATTGGTATTTCAAGAGATAAGTTCTGAGCTGTGTTTCATTCACCTGTAGCGACACAGAGGACTGAAGTTGTTATAGAAACCAACTCACTTGCTAGAGAACAAGGCAGGAAATATGGTTACAGTGTGGAGCCAGAGCTCACAGCCAGATCGGTGGAATTTGCCTATTTTCTGCCAACTGCTCTCATAGAACAACAAGAACAACAAAAAAGGTGGCATGGTAATATTCTTCTCTACTGGCATAATGACAGCAAGAACCTAAGTCTACTCCTAGGCCATTTCCATCGTCGTAATAGGGGATGGCCATATTTTTCATGTTTTTACCACTAAAATACATACCTTTCTTACGTACACTTATTAGAAGATTTTAAGTATTCCTCCCACCTACTGTTAATACTTGACTTAGGTATATATCTATTTAAGTACTCTAAAATAATCTTTGCACAAACCTGCCAGGTTCCTGGACTGTGACAGCAAATGGGTCTACAGGTGCCAGACTGAAAAACAAAGGGAGAATTTCAGGGGGCAGATACAGAATCATTTTCAGAATAAATTAGCTGAGCGCTGACAGCTGCTATCAATGTCTTAAAATAAACGCATGCATCTTCTAGGGGGGGATTTCCATGGAATAATTGTATGCTTTTGCCTGGTATTGCTTGGGAAGGCCACCCCAGAAGTTGATGGTTTAAGGTAGTTGAAGTGGGATTAGCCTTCATGAAAGACTCATGGATATTTTCTCAGTGAAAGTTTACAATAATATTTTAAAGACTCTCAACCAACACCCATACTTAAGCTTTGAAAACAGATAATGCATTTTTAATGGGATTGCACATCTGACAAGGAATTTGACTAATTCTTCTGATAGCAGAGAGCTTCCTCCCCATAATGCATCTCATAAGGATCAAAAAATCAAAATACACCCTACCATCTTTGGAATGGCTTCACCACGACCACCCTCCCCACACGGTGCTGGAAAGGATCAGATGAATCCCAGCAATTCATGGCAAGAGAAAAGAGCAACAGATATGCGACCTCCCGTCAGGCTGTCCCACCAAAACAAGGGCCTGAGCAAAGAGGCAGACAAGCAGAATTCTGCAGGACAGGGGTCAGCTGGGCTGCTGACATCTAGTCCCCTGTTTCACAGACGTATTTGGCAATCAGCATCTTCGCTAACTGAACATTAAGTGTAGCTACCAAAATCTTCCCAAATTTTTTCAGTCAGATATTTCTTTGCTCTGCTTCACTAATACAGGAGAAGCATCAGGAGCTGTTTTAATTTGAGGCATTCTAGAAGGAAAAGCATGAGGATTGTTGTTAGCTTTTTTTATTATTCATCCTAATGAGGATTTCCTGCTCATAATGGTATGTTTTGCTATGCATTAGAGCCCTTCTCTAAAGGAGAAGACAAGTTAGGACTGTCTCTAATCACATGGCTGTGCCTTTAAAGCCATTTCTAGCACAACCCTTTGTAGATGATCCACAGCACAAAACCCAGCAAGGTCTGTCAAGGCATTTTTAGCATTTGTTCTGTTAAAAAACAAGAAAAAAACCCCGAGGTATTAGAGTGCACTAATCTTTAGAAAGGTTAATTTATTCATAGAGATTTTGACAGAGATGTATGGCTAGGCTAGAGTCCCAGGCACTTCTTCCCGAGGGGAACTGCTAGTGCAGAGCCGGCTTTCCTGACGTGAGGAGAGAGAAGCCTCAGAAAGTGGCCCCGGCTGCAGCAGCTGGGGGCTCCCATGCACCAGAACACGCTGCCTTTCAGTGACCAGCAACCCAAGCTTCTCCCATGCCAAGCAAACTTTTCTGCTGGGAACAGAGGTAGCTGCAGAGCTGCAGAAAGATCACTTACAGACTAGAATTGCTTGTACCTTTTAAAACTGGAGCAGGGAGGCTGTGGCAGGAGCCAGACGCCGCTCCTGTCTCTGAGAAGCCTCTGGGACCATGGGCTGTCAGGACACCAGAGGAAGCCCGCCTGGTAACTGATTTGGTTGCTTCTTTTTAATTTGCTTGGGGTCTGTGCAATTAAAAATAAAGCTTCCACTGGCTGTAGAAGGATAAAGCTAATTCATGAATGCCCTCCAATTTTAGCAGCAATTCTTCAATGTCAGAAATAACTGCTTTGTTTCTTCCAAGCCCCTACCTAGCAAACAAAACTTAATCCTGCTCATAGTTAAACAAAGCACATACAGGTTGTACTAGGTAAGACCACAACCAGCAGGTTCAGGAGAGTGATCCTTCCCTACTCATCGCCTTGTCTCCTTGTCTTCACCTGCGTCTCTAAGGCTATAAAGGAGAAGGCACCAGCTTTGCTAGCTGCTTGGGAGCCAAAAGCAATAGGGCTTCACTGACCATAGCTAGTTAGTTGCTAGTTTGGATTATTAACCTCTTCTGCTTAACGAGCGTCCTGAGGCTGCTTATGCCACAAGACCAATTTCTCCTAACCACAATCATGGAATCCTCATTAATAGGAATCTGAGACAATTTTCCAGGAAGAAATTATTCACAGAATGCAGAATCTACCCAGAAGGGAAGATACTAGATTTGAAAGCATGTTTGAAACTTCTGCAGTTCAGTTTAATTTGTCCTAACTGGAGGAAGAAGGTCTGGATTGAAAAATAGATTTTATTTTTAATTGTAAGGTGTCATCAGACCTCAAAAAGAGTTTCCTGATGTTCTCCCCAATACCCCCAAATACTTGTAATTATTTTCAGGGGGAATTTTACTTGAAAAACAATCCATCTCTAACCAAATTTAAGCCTGTGTTATGCAAACATTAAACCAGCTTGTTTGAAAGTAATCCTTACCCAAGGGCTAGCAAAGGAATAAAAATAAATAAAGCATGAGAGGTTTCACAAAACCACAGACACCACTAGGTTCTCCAGGTCCCAAGGAAGAAAATCTCATTTTGCTGACTTCCTTTTATATTTTTGTGACCATAAGATAAATTTCTTATGAAGTGTTACAATTGATACATGGATCAATTTACCCAACAATCAGCAGCTGCTGCCTCTGAAGTGGAATGTGACAGTGTCTAGAGGCACAGAGCAAACTAGCTGAGGGCAGGAAGCAAAGTTTATTGCATTAATCTGAAACTACAGAAGGTAAGGATTTAGCAATATGTGATTACTCATTTTCAGCTAAATTGTTGTTCTTACCACTACTCAGCACAATGTCAACGATCCAGGATTTCCTTAATGGCCAAGACTGATCAAGGCCCCTATACTCAGAGGGCATCCAGAAGGTGCTGCTGCTTGTACGGCAGCTCTGGATGATGCACTAGTGATTGCTGCTGCTCTCGGCTTAGATCATCAACCCCATTCATCTGGTCCTGGATTTTTCCGAAGTGGTTTTCAAGGGAAACTTGGCTGGACCCCACACAACTGAGACCGTGAAGTAGCCCGGGCTCTGTGCAGAGACTGACAGGCAGGGAGCACCACGCCTTCCCTTGGTGGTTCTTTCATCTCAGTGGAGTACTTTCTTCTAACATTCAGCAGGTTTAAAGTAACAAGTGAGCCTTTCTCCCAGGTAGGATTATGCTGTACCAGAAACAGGGGGTTCCTTTCCCAGTTGTTCTTTCCATTGTTTGAAATATGAATCTTCAAACTCCATGAGCAGCGGTGCTGGGTGAAACCTGGAAACTGCAGGAAGACGGAGGCATTCCTCTGAGGTAACATGGGAGGCATCTTAACCTAGTCCTGCTGAGATAACAGCCTGTGGGGAGCTGTGGGGCAGAAACTCACATCCTCTCACAGGAGCGACCCACRAGCGCTGGAAAGCAGCCGTGTGCAATGCATTATCCCCGGGGTCTGGGCTACTGTGCTGGCAAAAGCTTTTCATAATGACAATCACACCTCAACACACACACACAGGTTTGCATTACAGAAAACGGAGCAACAGTGAGGTCAGTTCTTTCTGCTGCAATTTATTCCAAGTAGCCTCTGTCTAACAGGAGTCTCCACTCACTTCTCCTGTACCAATCTATTTTCATATTGGTATCCTGTTTTAATCTTTCGTTTCACACAGATGTAAGTACAATACCAATAGCAGATGTGGTTAATTTAATGTAGAGCAAGTCTCAGTCATAATACATTTAAAGAGCTCTCTCAGGTATGTTTGTTTGACTTCCACAACATGCAGACAATGTTTTTCATTACACCTATTTCTGGTAGATTCGGTTAAAGTCTAATGGATCACTGGGGTAGTATTTCTCCTACTTTAATACTGTTTTTCCAGTTTTGGTAACAGACAGATAGCTGCCAGACTTTTAACATTCCTATGAAAAAATATCTTTTCAACAAGAAGTGGCTTTTGGATCAAAACAGGCATATTAGTTTTGATCTGCAAAATAATTATTTCCTTCTTAGTTTGGGGGTGTTTTGGAATTTCGCAAGTTACAGGAATTCTAAAATCCTATCAGCTCTATTCCAAATGTCTGTTCTCTTTTCAGATCACGAAGAGGAGGCCCTTGCAGACGAGCAAGGAGCCATAGGCGGCACCGAGAAAGGATGTGCAGCTGCCCCCACACTCTGCTGGCCCGCCTCTACCTCAGTAGAAACGGTGCTCTAGGGCCCATCAAAGAGGAGCTTCCCACCAGTCTGAAATACACTCTCAACCACCACTTGTGCAGCAGTGAATTTAAAAGAATCCAAAACACAATGGCAAATAATAAAGGACTACACGGGTGGCAATTCCTGGCTCCAGTGACAAATTCCATTGGCTTCCACATCATCCCAAAACACAAGAATTTTCAGGGATCAGCAAGAATCCAGATGACCCATCAAGCATTGCTGAAGCTCCTCAGCACTGGGAATTCTCAGCTTTCCTCTGCTTTTGTAGACCACAACACATTGTCATACTTACGCCCAGTAATCTTATTCAAAATGCTGTAGTATTCCTAACTAGCCATCTGCAATTGTCATTTCAGGAGAAGTTAACAGAATGGAATTCCAAGAATTCCAATTCTTGTAATGGAATTCTATYAAGTTATATTTGAATGCCATGTCACAGTCTTATTTAAAATCAACATTTTTTTTTTCACTAGCAAATGCTAAGATCCCCTAGCATATTTCAGAAGCTACATGTAGTTTAGTACCCAAATATCCACAAACATGGTACAAACTTCTTGCCAATAATTAAGTCCAAGGCTCTGAATTTTGTAGCATTTTTTACTTCCTTTTATCTTTCTCTTACTGATATATCTGCTTCATTAGATCAGGAAAAGACTGTCTCCTCTTGCCTCGTAACCACTTCACCTATACAAGCATGAAACAACCATTTCTTTCACAGGATAAATGTTCCTCCTACTTTTGCATAATACTAATTTCAAAGTCATCTTTTATAAAGTTCTTTCCTGAGTTGTGTAGGTAACAACATTTGAGGCTCATTTTGGTATGTGCATCTGAATAAGAATTCTGATGTTTTTATGATTTTTGCTGGGGTTTTCTTTTTTTTGACATTTACACAGGACAGATGTCATGTAGGCTGTTCTTGTAAACAAGATATGGAGATGGTCTGGATTGGGTTACCTTGGTAAAATAGTTTAAAATAAATAAAAGGATGGTTGGTCTCTTTCGGATGAATTAGCTTGATTGGAATTGTCAGGTTAAAAAGTCTAAATAAACAGAGTTGTGCATCTACCCTTAATGGAGTTAAGGSCCCAGTGCTAGCAGGAAAGACACAAACACAGAGGGAAAGCCCAGATGATGGAATTCATTCCAGCATGGACACAGATGACAGCCTGAAGAGGCTGTTTGCTCTCCTGAGTCCTGTGCTGTGCTCAGACTTTATGTCCTGCTCCTTCCTCTCAAGATCCTGAACTTCACTGTCTTCATGGTCAGCACAGCCAGGGCTGCACTTGCCTTCACACCTCCAATCAGTCCTTCCTGATCCAGCAAGATCCAGCAGCGACCTCTCCTCGTCAGCCACTCCCTCGTTTGTGACAGGAAGCAWCTGTGCTCTCCAGGAACCTCTGGGATTGCTGGTGTCTTGCTGTGTTCCAGCAGCAGATACCAGGGTGGTCAAAGCCTCCCAAGAGAATCAAGGCCTGTGATCTTGAGGGTACGTGCAGCTGTGTGCAGAAAAGCCTCATCTACCTCTTCTTCTTGATCACACGTTTTCTAGTCTACTTGCTGCTGCATTGGGTCTCTCTGTCATTTCTGTGCCAAAAGAATTCCTCACTGGATACTATGAACTGCTGAATGTTCTTGAGATCATGTAGCAGGCCAGTCCTGCATGGAGGTATATGAATTTCACTCATGGATGACTCATCTCACATCAAAATTTCCTGACAATGTTATACAATTATTTTGGGATGAAAGGCATAATAAGTGCAAAGATTTTTTTTTTAAGGTAAAATTCAAAAGGACATTGCCCTCTAACTTCTTCCAGTCCATTTAAAAGTTCCACAGTAGCTATGTTACTGTGGAGCAATAGCAAAACATTGATAATTAAAGACTCATTTACTACAGTAAAATAGTACAGCATTTCATACTTTTCATACAGTAGGATGCTCTTCTGCATTTTTTACCTTGTTCACCTCAGACTTTTGGAAGACTGTCCCAGAGTTTTGGAAAAAAAAAAAAAAGTAATTTTGTCATTTTAATTGTTGATGCACAAATAAGATTAAGGAAGAATGTATTGTTTCCTCGTGTTAAATCTTATCCATGACTGCCATGGTCAAAAACAACTAGGAGGTTTAGATTCCAAGATATTAGAAATTATTAGTTGCTGTGACTCTCTCCCAGTTAACAGCTATGAATACAGGACAGAAACAGAGGAACCTACACAAAGAATTTGGCCCACAACAAACATATATTATGGTAAAGGAGTCCAGAAAATAAATTCTGTTCAGACCAGAAATTACCTTAAATGACTGTTGAGTTGACTGGGTTACAATATTTTAAGGATCATAAAAATAAATATAGTTGTCCAAACAGTGAGATGCAGTGTGTTGCCAAGTAAAACACCCCAGCATGAAGGGGTGCTTACCCTGTGTAGCAGGGGCTGCCTGTAAACTACAAGGACTAGGATGAAGTGACTCTTTGTTCGGTCTGTGTGTTTAAAAATTGACGAGTGCTCCGTGGTATCAATCATGCCTGTCAGACAGCACAAGTGCAGATCTGTTACACTTAAAGGGTTGTCAAATGAGACATGATTTAATTTGTCATTTTTTCTCTCTCTCTTACTGCAGCTTGCACGTGCTCTTCATTACTCTTCATCATCAGAGAAAATGAATACATTTTTTGTATAATTTTTTTTTCCCAGAGAGGGTGGAGGGATGGTTGTTTACCAATGACCCAGCACTTGTGAAGAGATCATAAGCAGCTGTTCCCTACATGCCCTCACGATCGGAGAATTTCAGCGAAGCAGTGGGAGGAGCAGGCCCAGGGAAGGGGCTATTTGCTCCATCTTGTCAATAGACAAAGGCCCCTGCCCTGCAAAGGGCTCTGCAAAAGAAACTGCAGGAACAAAGTCTTTGCAGCTTGTGTTGCACAGCAGTTCTTCATTATATCTGCCTGTTCATCAAACTCATCAAAAAGAAATTTTAACATAGTGCCTTCGCACTAGGTATTTTGCAGCACAACTATCAAGGCTGAAAGACAGAATTCCAAGTGCAAAAATCTTTCTGATTTCTTTAGCTTTTTTGAAGGCCCTCTTACCTCAACCCAGGAAGAAATAAAACAGCAAGAAACTTCATTACGGCCTGACAGAGCACTCCAGAGCGACACTTCCAGAATAGCTACCTATACCTGAACCAAAAGCACCGTGGGCCACATGCTCAGTGGCTTTGAGGAGMTGGGTCCTAAACCTTGCTTTAGCTGTACCTATTAATGTGAATAGCTCTRTTGAATTCAACTGGACTGCTCATGGAATAATGATAGAAAAAWTTGGCTCTACTTTGGTAAATTAAACTTCAAGAACAGTCTGCATATATCATAACAAAGACCCTAAAGCCAACGAGCATCATGAAAGGAGCTTATTTCATTAAATCAAGTATAAATATACAGTTATGAGACCAAAATACAAATACTCCCAATCTGAAATGCTGTGCCTCAAACTTATTAAATGTCACCAATARGCATACCTTAAGGAAGCAGGCAGCATGCTGCCTTTGGATGCCCCAACTATAAATCAACAGATTTCCTGAAGTCTGCCTGGAATAGTGGAGAGTGGCCAAAATCACATGAACTGCTATTTGTGTGCTATTAGTTGTGGGGGAGGTAGAAAGGAAGAAGGGGAAGACGGAAAACCACTTTTTTAATAGTTCCTACAATGTTTGGAAAACATTCCCTCATAGCATCCATGTATCAGGCCTCTATGTAATAATTCCAGGCAAAAAAAAAAAAGAAAAAAAAAAGTGAAAGGCTGCCTGAAGGGCCCAGAGGAGAGGAGAGGAAACCAGGGATGCTATGTTTTAACTGGGAAAATTGGAACATTATCAGTGTTTCCATTTAAAAGAAATATGGTAATTACAAAGCAACGCTTGGGTCTAGGTGCCTTCCAAGGGAGCAGATTAGGCTAATTTGTTCTGCTCAGTGGTTCTACTTCTAAACAATAGTGCAGTCTTACACTGAACCTGTAAGGGTTTTTTCCTTCGTTGCAGTCAGCCTCCCACACCTCCCATGCAGTCACAGGCCCTGAAACATGGGCTCGGGGTGTTGTTCTGATAGCCGCACAGCCCGGCAGACCCTGCTGCAGACAGGGCATAAAGAAACACAGGAGGCACCGCTGCACCCTGTCTGCAGCCTGCCCAGGCTCTTGGGCCACCCCAAGAACAGGATTCCATGACATCCATGGAAGAATACATGTATTTAACATGGAATACTGAAGAGACAAAAGTGGTCACCACTGTGGCCACAACAGGGCTCAACGCAGCTTAAGTTGCATCATGTTTACACTGGTGCATGAAACATCACACTGAGGCATCTAGTGGCCCAATGACATCCTACAGGGGAGTATTTTGATTTTTCTAAAATGAAAAACAAAAAAAATAGTGAGCAATTAGCCTCCAATATCTAATTTCACCAGGGATTTAAA
Source organism: Eudromia elegans (assembly GCA_003342815.1). Classification (NCBI taxonomy): domain Eukaryota; kingdom Metazoa; phylum Chordata; class Aves; order Tinamiformes; family Tinamidae; genus Eudromia; species Eudromia elegans. Next base: position 958,908 of record PTEX01000195.1, read on the forward strand.
AAATGCAACATGAGCCAAGAAACTGAAATAAAGCAAAGTGCACATGTGAAGCCAGAAACAGAGGATGGTAGCAAGCCGTTATTAGAGCATTACAACTGTCCTAAGTGACCTCCCCTGCTGATTATCAATATTAGTTTAAATGCAAACATTTTGCATCAGCTGCCATCTGGAAGAAAGACAGATCTCACTGCAGTTAGAAACATAAATTCTTTCTCTCGGATTTTAGCAGCTCGCACTCATGGTTATTTTTTGATGTTCCTAGGGAGAAAACATTTTTATAAAACAAAAAAAAATCTCTCTGGGATTCCCTGTTGATGTGATGTTTTTGATTAGTGCTAATGTTTTTCTGGCTGGCTGTGAAAATGCATTTAACTATAATTGACCAGGCATTGTAATTCCAAAGCTTTATGAAACAAAAATCCAGAGTGACAATCTGATATAGAAACCTGGCAAAAGATGATGTATCTTGCCCCTCAGAGACAAGTTTAATGGAATAAAAATATTGATTTAATACAGAAAGATGGGATATACATTTTCCTATAACTTTTGGTATTACCGAGGGAGCAGAGGAGAACATTCTTAACACGGAAGCTGGCTCGGATTTGGGACGGTCTTCTCCTAGAGGAAGTGGCACAACTGCAACTTCAGTGCTCGCTGCACTGAAGCACAGACAGTGCTCTGCAGGCTGCATTCCCAGGAGGAGCTCCCAGGCAAGGACATGGACACATCTACTCTCTTTCAACCTTCTATTAGTCCATGACTTTACTTTTTACTGAAACTGGAAGTAGCGAGGAGAGAAGCAATAGAACTTTCTCCCCACTATCACAATCATATTTTGCCAAATGCTCCCCATTAGAGAAGGGTAGAACTGTTCTGTTTGCCACTTCCTGGGAAGCTCCTCTCCATGGTAGCCATAGGGAAGCCATGTGTTTGCTTTGCTCAACCTCCAAAATGGAAAATGAAGGGTTAGCTGATTCCCAGACTGTAAATTTCAGAGAGTACTTTTAAATAAATTAGATCTTCTTGTGAGAAAAATTAATCTGTTGAGTGAACAGACTTTTTAATTTGTGAAACAAGGAACTTAGCTGTACGGTAGTCACAATGACACCATCAGTTTGGTTCTAATAGTTGATGCTAAGCTGAAAGGGACAGCAGCAAGAGAACATAGCACTGACCAGCAAGCATGGAGTGGCTGTCCATTGCTCTCCTTCTGGTTCATTTCAATCAGTGGAAAACAGTGGGTGATTTCACCCTCTCCTTCTTCATATTTTTTGGGAAAAAAAAGAGACTGCAAAAAGGAACAACCCCAAAGAACACTGTGGATAAAGAAAAAATCACAGCATCGAATCAATTAATGCAAGTTCTTCCCAACTTCCATGCAAGCTTTGCCTTCAATTAGCATGATCTCACTGAACCCTCTTGTGTAGGCCCGGAGCAAAAGCAATGGAAACTTTCTCCCTTCTTGTTTTAATCTTTCACCAAGTCCTGACTTTCGCCTCCAGCCCGTCTAATTGAAACTAATCTTCGCGGGCGAGGCCTGTCTCTTTCCCTTAATCCCTCTCTAAGGAAGCTCACATGGTCCCAATTACAGCCACACCGGCCCCTTTTATTCCCCTCCTCGTCTCTCTCTGCCAGTTTCATTTTTTGAAAGTTTGCATTATTAACTCCATGCTTGCGAGTTCCTGTCTGTCACGGGGGCCTAGAGATGTTATCACTGGTTGCCGATGTATAAGGTTACCATGAAAGCATTTTATGGATTACATTTTGCAAAAAGGCGATAGAGGGCATGATAGCTAGCACAGTGGTGAGCTTTATAGGAGTTTATATCTGCAATAAATGAGGGGCCAAGGAAGTGTTTATCTTGGACTTATGTGTATACCTGCTTAGATATCTGAAGGCAGAGACAATAACAGCTAAGAAGGGATCGCTAACATTTACTACAAGGGTTCACAGAGATGCTTATGAGATGGGCTGCTACCCTGGGAGGCAGGCAGGCCACAGAGACACAGCCAGGCAGTCCAGCTGTATCGCGTGTTTAACATTACACAGCTAGTGAGCTTTGGTGAAGGCAAAGACTGCACTCGCTATTCCCAAACTGGCTCCTAATCCCAAGTCAAAGCCGAGCCTACTAATACTGCAGGTCAAACAGTTTGTTAAAAATAGACAAACTTCTTTCTCTTCCTTTTGTTTTATACTTCCGTCTCATAACTGGCCGAGCCCCAGCCAATAGCTCTGCTTTTCTCCAGTGCTATGATTTATTGCTTGCTTATATAGTTTCTGGTTCCAAGCTAGGCGCATAAATCAATCATGGTGGCTGCTCTCCTGAATACATTTGCTTGAACGTCTCTGTTATAGCCCTGAGAAAGGCTGCTCAGCTGCACCACAGCAATCTTCCCCCTCTACCATCTTCCCTCTTTTTAAAGAGGAGAGCAAAAATGCAATAGAAGAGAGTCTTCCTTTGCTGCACTGGCAGTGCAGAGAGCAGAGTGCTGGGGTAGGCAACAACAGGCTAATGAAGGGACCATCGGTGCGAACATATTAAATAGTCACTATGGCCTTAATAACCAAAAACAGTTCTATGCTTTACATCACAAGAAACAAAGCCCATCGACTGCTGTTTGTAACCACAATCTGGAACAGAACTTCATATATAATATAATTTAACTCTGGAACCACAATTTTGCACATTTTTTATCCCAAGGGAACTTGCAGTTTAAGTATGGCTTTCCTGTGACAGAAGAAGGCAGCACAATTGCCATTTATGGGGTTCAGTTGCTTTGAAAGAAAAAAAAAAAAAAAGGTATTAATTCCCCATACTGTTCCCTTTCCCTTTGGAGCTGAAGGAATAATGAAGGGAAGAATCAATGTGGCAGGTGGGAGGGTCATCCCCTGCAGAGGATGTTCTGTTAGTACATAAGGACATTCTAGATTTTAGTTCAGGACTAACGGGACTTCAGTTCAAAACATTTATTTTGATTTTGAACCTTTTAGAAGTAGCTTTTACTTCAGCTAGTTTAAATTTAAGAGCAAAGAGTCATTTAAACCAGAAAAATGACAATTCCATTTTTTAAAATGTCAAACTAACACATTTTGACAAACTCTAAGTATTTTTTTCCCAAAGAATAATCCAAGACAAGAATTTGCCAGAAATCTTTCCTATAAGAAAAACTGGCATTTTTCAGGAAAAATTAAAAGTTTTCTCATACTGATAATAAATTCCTGGCCAATACTAACATCTGAACTGTGCTCAAGCTAGCAGCAGTCCTACCTGTAGGGCTCTAAGAGACACAGTTGGGTACTTCAGGAGCCAGCATAGGCACTGTAGCTATTTCAGTGACTCCTGCATGCAGCCTGCTCACACTCCAGCTTTAAGTATTCCTAATCTTTCATTATAATGGGAATACAGTACATACTTTTCTCCAGAGTTTTTCAGTATGGAAATCTTCATGACTCATCTGTCATTATTTCAGTAAGACATTTTTCATAAGCTTCTGAAACTGGATGGTCTGATCAAAATCTCATCTTTCGTTAGCAAAAGTCTGTTTCTCCCATCTACGGTCGAGAGCTGACCCTCCGCCTTAATGTTCAGAAATGTAAGTTGATAAAATAATAAATTAATCAATCTTGTTTTAAGTCTAGCTGCTAGAGGTACTGAAACAGAGGTGCCTGTACCAGGATTCTCAGAATTTGTATTACTTATACAGATTTTATAATTTAATAAAAAACGCACACACACACATGCACACATACATATGCACATATGTATGCACATATACACTTGTTCCTTGCTTCCTCTTTTCTTTCTTCTGCGAGATTATCTTTTCTTTGAATATTTTTATGCCCACTTCCTTTTTTGGTTTAAACAACAAGAATCTCTCAGCGAGAATCTTCACATTGCAATCTCTGGTTTGCTGCTGAATTTTTCACATGTAAGCTGAGAAGTAAAAACTCATGGCATAGCATCATGCATTTTATGGCACTGCAAGAATAGGTCATTGTTTTCCTTTGCCTGTGATATTTATGAGGACCTAGAAAATGATTAACTGAAGGGGATGGGGGAAATGAATCTTTCTAAATAGTGAAGCTTTGGATTCTCTAACCAAACGAATGGCTTTTATTTCAGATTTATGATCTTTACATAGCCTTGTGATGATGAGTAACGACCTATCTTCATACTATTAAAAATTTATTATGACTATTTATCACCAAAGTAACATAACCAGACTTGAAGGGGTAGAGAATAATGTTAGGAGAGCAGCCACCACTGTCTTAGCTGTGAACTTCCTCAAATACCCTGCGTCAAAGAGGGGGCTACCTTCTGGCCATACAGAGAAGGGAAGATATTGTGGAAGTGTGTGCTGCTTGGTAGGAGAAAGTCCAGAGAGCACCAAGTGTCACATGTACACACGGGACATCTCCAAGCAACAGAGAATTGAGAATAGAGCTGTGTGCAGGTAGAGCTCTATTCTCTCTTTTGTTTTCCAGGCTTTATGATGAGAGAAATAGCGGTACATGATGTTCGCATAAGTAGGTCAGACTAATTGGCTATTCCTACCCATGGAAAATCTCTTTAAAGGCTAAATAGATGAGACTCAAGAGATGTCATAAAAATTGTTACAAAACAGGAATAGTGATACTGAGAAGAGTGGTGTGGGTCTTAGGGATGCTATCTGAGCAGTCACATAGCATTGTATCCTGCTACTGACTTCAAACCACTGACCTTGGATTCTCCAGTTCTCCTGGTAAAATTTCATCAGATTTATACCTGCTTTTTTAAAATGAGATTTTGCAGGTTACTAATGCATTTTGAGCACAGCGCAGCAAGATAAAAATCCACAGCCTTTCCGCCCCTTCATTACCTTTGAACTAAGCACTAAAATTGTAGTTAACTTCAGCAGCAGTTACAGAAATGTCTCATGGATCCATTTGAGTATTGGCTCCGCCATACAAGCCAGACGTTGAAAACTCCTCAAAGAAATGTAGTCCATCAAAGTCATCCAGTTACAGGGGGCTGCAGCCACTGCTGCTACAGCAGTCTCCTCCTCTGAGCTGGTTGCAGTCCGATGGCAGCTGTGCCCCTGGAGTCAGGAACGTAATGGATTGCCTCCAGAGTCTCCACATGTAAGTGAGATCAGGCCTTTCCACTTTTGAAGCAGGCTGTCAGTAAGTGTCATATTTTATTTTGCTTCCGAAAGACAAATATGGCAACACATACTTTGTTAGCAGGCCAAAAGAATTATAACTTTATTTTGCTGAAAGCAATGTTGATTTGGATTTAGCCTAACACTGCTTGTAAAGCCGAATTACACTGAATCTGCCCTGAGCAGCTGTGATGGTTGGATCTTTATACAGACAAACACACTGCTCCCTATGGCAAATATGCAATTGATGCTCAGAAGAAGTAGCTGCTCTCAGCAGCACAGGAGGTCCCCACACTCCCCAGGCCTTCCAGGCCACTGAAGAGAAAATTTCTAACAAATTTTCTGGCTTCTAAATCACTGTAGGCAATCCCATGCAAGGTCAATCACAGCAACAGGGAGCAGAACCTATACAGGTCCCAGGAATTCCAAGGAGATGAGCAAGAAAAAGCCTATAAAATAGAGGAGAGTGCAGTACAGTGCAACACAGTACAGTATGACAGAATGGTGACCTATCTACCTGCTTCTTCCAGAACTACAGCTGACATCTAAGATGGCCAGTCTACAACACCAGTGGCAGAAATCACCCAATATGTCCTGCAATATCTGAGGTTTCTAATGATCTGTAAGCAGAGACTGAACAACTGATGGAAAAACAGTGGGAGGCTTCCACAAGCAAAGGAGAGGAAGACTCTTCCCTTTCTCACTGGGAGAACATTAGCAACACATTTTTGTGTTTGCTTGTACTTCAGGTTGTGACATTTGCTTCTTCTGACCACACAGAGCTCTTTCTCAGAGGCAAGGATGGTTTGTTCCATAAGGGCCTGACATTGTTGATAGCAATGACACTTGTTAAGTTTTCATGGAGTTTTAGATCAGGCCTAGCAGTTCTGAGGGAGTGATTCCTCCCTTTCCACGATGTATTTTTTTCCATAATCCAAAGAGTTCCAGGAAACTTCACAGGGTCAAGGTCTGGTCTGAGCCAGACTCTGCTTTCAGGCCAGGATCCCACATCTGCCAGCCTTGGGCTTCCTCGAGCCAGTGTTTCCACGGTTCTCGCTAAGTTGTTATGTTGACCTCTGACAGCTTTTGTTTAGGTATATCTGCCTGGCTACTAATCAGAGCATACCTGTGGCAGCTCATTCTGGTTTAACAATGTAGGTGGATGTGAGGGGTCATCAATAAAAAAAAAGTTGGTTTCTGTGTTCTCAGAATAGATCTCCAAACCCTACAGACCAATGCCAGGCTCCAAGTTCCCAAACCCATCTGTAGCAATCATGAAATAAACTCTTAATGGTGTCTTCTGTAGCTTTTAATAGACTAGAGTACTTACACTGTCAGCTTTTACTGGGCAAGATGTAATTTTCCAATAAACACCACCTCCTCCAAAAAGCAGCACTTCTGAACTTTTTCCAGAATCCAAAAGCTTTGGCTGCAGCCACAGCAATGGGAATCAAACTATAAAAACAAAATCCCTCCTTTCACTCTATGCTCTCAAATGTTTTTCCAGGGCTGAAATAAGAGGCGTGCTTGCTATTTGTTTCTGCTTCTGTTGGCTTTTAAAAGCACAAGAGGGTAAAGGAGCTGGATGCCTGTAACTTTCACAGCTTGCTTATGTACACAGTGCCATAACCTTTGTGTCTTGCTGTGAGCAGCTGCACTGCAATTGTATTAGTCTGACTGACTGTAAACTGTGTGATAATATGTAAAACATATTGTGAGTGATGATGACTAATTGGAGAACATCTTGCAGGACATTCTAAACGTGTGTAAAATGTCATCCAGCTGCAAGCCTTGTTCTGTCCTGGATGCAGTCTGCACTACTTATCAGCAGTTTTTCAGAGAATGGATGAGTGCCACATCAAGGAACAGCCTGTGTTTCAACCTCCTCCACCCTCTAACTTTAGTAATCAATAACAGGACAATGAAACTTAGACCTGAGTTTCCTAAAGTGAGTCTCAATTTAGAGCATCCTGGCTGAAGAAGCCTGTTTGCCACCGTGATACTAAGATAAATTAGCTGCCTTTCAAAAAAAAAAAAAATCTGCTATATTTCAAAATCTTGTGCCTAATTCTAGTGCCCTCACAGACAGACTGAACCCTACTAGCAATCTGCCGCATGGCTGCAAATGTCAGCGACCCAGAGGTTGGGTGCCCCATTGGAAAGTCAACACATTTACATTCAAAAGGGAAAGCTACCTCTTAGATGAAACGTGTTAAACTTATTATTACAGGCATCAAAGCTCCCACTGGATGAAATATTAGCTTTGCTCAAGTGTTAGATCATCAGCCACTCATGCTGGTCTACAGACACTATTCTCTTCTAGCTCACATGGCAGGGAGGGTATTCCACATGCCATTTCATGATGCATCTGTAAGAGGTCTTTGTCCATGGGTGATAAGGCCAAATAGTTTTTGCAGGAAATTTCAAAGAAAACTTACAAAATTTCTCATGAAGACAGTAATAATAACTCTCTCACCAAAAGCAGAAATAAATACATTAAAATAGTATCTTTTAAATAAAAATATTTTCTCAAAAGAGATGAACAGAATTCATCAGTTATAAATTCTTTAGAAGTATAAAACCAAAATTACAGTGGACAAGAGATTAATTACAGATAGCCCCACTTTCTAACTTCCCTATTGTGCTAGAATTGGCAATTGCAGTGTACTAAATTTTATACTGTCATGTCTGGAGTTCACAGTAAATTAATTGCAATAGGTTATTATCATTAAAATGTTACATTTCTTGTCTAGAGAAGCTCCTAAAGTTAGGGTAAGGAGAGCTTCCACAAGAAGTCCTCATTAAAACAGTGATTTGTGCGTACAGGAGACTCCCTGAGACTGCACAGCAACGTCTCCAGCAGCTATACTGCAGATGCCCTGTGCCTTCACAACATAACATRCATTTCAAAACCTCCAGCAACAGATCCCAACAATGCCTCCCATTGTTCATTTTAGTTTGCACTGGACCAAAACAATAGCTTGGTTGTAGTCCCAATAAGCTGGGACGTATCTGCTATCTGCTGTGCAGGCAACAGTGAGGTTAGCTAAGGGTAAAAATAATTCTGTCCTCCTTGGTGCTGAAAACCCTTTCATTTGTACTGATATTCAAGGGCCTAATTTAAACAGGGACCATCTCTCTGCAAGCACATCCGACTGGCAGTACAGGATAGAATTACAGCTGTATGGTCTAGCTTGTCCATTATGCATTTAAACACTGTCAAGACGATCGTAACAAACCTCACCATGACCACTGCTCCCTGGGGATCACAACCAGCTCCCCTGAAAGCCAAGGAGTTTTTGGAGAGGACTAATATTTAGCAGCAGAGTTTGGCCGTCATTGCAGAGCACAGGCCCAGGGTGGTGTGCAGGCAGGGAGCGGCCGCGAGGCTCTCGTGCAGGGCAGGCTCTCTGCTCCGCATGCACAGGGTGCCCCAGGTGGAGCACAGAGCCACGGAGCACAGCACACAGTCCGTGACCCGCTATTCACCTCCACCACTGGTGCTTTAACAGAGCCGTTTTGTTCCTCCCCATAGTGGAGGGCGTCCAAACAGCAAATGTTCAGTGAGGGCAGGAAGAGTGTTTGAAGCAAATTCTTGGAGAAATAAATGTGAATTTACTTAACTTACCATGTCTCCTGCTTTTCCCCTCAGCCCCCCTTTTTCCTTCCTACTGCTGTTCCTCAATAGCATCCCTCTACTTTCCAAGTCACCCTTCACATTCACTACTGTGCACCTCTCTCTCTCTTGCCACCCACTGCCTGTGTCTTTATTTTCTTTTTCTAATTGCTCTCTCCTCCCTCCATCTCAGCACAGACTTCTTCCAGGTGAGAATATTTTACTCCAGGATTCTATTAAAAAATGACTGTGAGAGACCTGGCTCCCACTGCTTTCAGCTCCTCAAAACACACTCACATAAAACACTTGAGCAAAAACAGAGAGGCAGCAGCCGAACTGAACCTGAGCAGAAACAGCGGCTTCCTGTGTCCATCCATTCAACTCTAAGTGTACCTGAGGTTTTATGTTTTGTTAGCTATGTGCATGTTTGTCACGAGCCTCAGCATTTTGCATATAGCTGCAGTATTTGCATGTTTGTGTTCACATGTCTGTCTTTACACATTAACACAAAGTTTATATGTCACACATTAACACTGAGGTTTCCTTTATAACAAGTTTCTACCCTATGTTACAGACCAACGCTCAAACATTGAAAAGGCAAAAACTTCAAAAGCCAAAATGGAATATAATTTAAAACACTAGCTTCTAACAGTAAATTTGTGTTTTTAAGGCAACCTCATTATATTGGGGCTCAGTCTRCTTCTTAAAGTTTCTGGGCTGGTAATTCTACTAGTACTAAAAGCTCCAATACTAAAAATGCTGGACTCTAATAGCCAGATATCCAAATTTCCTAGACAGAATAAGTGAAATCAGATTGTTCAGGTTTTGCTCTAAGGGCTCAGTAGGCAATGGCTTTCCCTTCATAACGTTTTCCGCTTTCCTTCCTCCCATGGATCCATACAGCCCTACCAGAATGGACGAAGGCACATTTCAGAAAACAGAAATGTTCCCAGCAGACAGATGAAGAGGACTCATTACCTGCTTGCTGGCTGCTACTGGGGCTACTCAATGTGGTAACAACAAATACTCAGGGACTTCACCGCCCGTCGAGCCCCGGGCAAGGGTTAAACTCTCCCTGTTCAAGCTGACAGCCAGCTTTCGCAAGGCAGTTAAGTTCAGAATGCAGGTTGCCATTTTGTGTGTTTTATTAATATTTGCTATTAAAYTTTAATATAGTGATTACAGAGGAGAAAAAATTGTGCTTCACATTAGGAAGGTATTAAGGAGTTTGGAGAAGTCTTTAATTTGAAGGAAGCATTCATCAGGTAGTTTATAAGATGCCATTTATTTGTCAGACCTCTTTGTCAAGACGTTCAGAACGGGCAAAGCCTCCCCACTAATCAGAATAAAAGACCCAGCACCACTTCAGTCTTTAGATCATCTCACCAGAATGGACTAGAAGCACTTACTTAAAAAGGTACCTAACCCAACCAGATTCAGACATCCATTCCTCCCAGTGTCAGCAAAGCACAGTGCATCCACTCAGTAGGGACTCTCTTTAACTAAACCCATAAATTCAGATACTGATTAAAAAATAAGGAAAAAAAAAAAAAAACACAGACACACACACACAAAAAGCCCTTCTTTTGGCAAGTCCCTTGCAAGGCCAACACAAGCCATGCTTCAAAGGGATCCTCAAGGGACTTGCTTGCTTCTAAGGGATTTTTATGTCATACAACTTTCCCCTAGACAACTGGTAAGGCCTCCTGTTCTCTGAAGGGAGGAGTTGATGTGGTTGTGCTGGGACAGCCTTGGAGCTGTTGATCCCAGAGGCCCAGGTTCTCCAGCAGTCTGCTAGGTAAGCTAGCACAAAACAAAGAAACTAGTGTTTCTATCCCATCCATAGGAATTATAGGAATGGGATAAGGGAAAAATAATTTTGACTAACCAGTATTTTCCAATGAAATCCCTTTTCATCAAAAAACCTCCAACTTAGCTTACTGATAGGAAAGCAGAGAGGTTGTTGAAGCACTTCGAATCATCCTGCCCCAAGACAGAGCTTATCAAGGAGCACTGCAGGGAAACTTCTTTCCCTRGAATGCCACATGTTGTCAGCAGCAAAACAGTTTGTGGAAAGCAGCTCTTTTCACATAAAGCCAGTAAAAAAAAATACTTCTTAAAAACAGTTCAACAAAAGCAAAACAGAAGATTCCAATTTTCTTTTGAAATGGTCTCTTAAATTTTGTATCAGGGAATATTATGAAATAAAGATGGAACTGGAATGATTCAGATTTTTAGTGTAACTAGATATCTATAGATGGACAAAAATACTTTTTTGCTTGTTTCAGGAATGTTTTCACAGCTTTTTGGTTTTTTATTTTCCAACAGAAAACACAAAGCTATTACAGTGTCCAGGCCTTGCACTGGCTTCCGCATATACACAGGAGTTTATAAAAGGCAGAAAATCTTGTTTAGTGCTAATGGTCAATGGTAGCACTGCTGCCTTAATTTATTGTTTTCTTCAAGTGCACCTTGAAGGCACACCAGACAAAAACCGGGCTAGCAGAGAACCTGAATAAGCTTGAGTCTCTTGACTTTCATTAGCAGAAAAGCCACAATTAATTTCCTAAAGAAAAAAAGGAAATTGAAGGGTTGGTTTTAATCTTGTCCTGGGCTGAGTGAATTCATGAGACGGAGCAAATGGTATCCCTGTAAGTCTAACAGCAGCCACAGTGAAACATTATCCCATTCCTTCTTTAGGAAGTACTTAGTGTAAGAAGTAGCAGAAACAGTTAGTGGAAACAGACCCTTGTCTCAGTGCTGCAGCCATTGCTTGATGCTGTGACCCTACCAGATGTGTCCGTCTCAAAGGCAGCACCATGGCTAGATAAGTACCCTCATGATGGAATTAATCAGTTCCCATTTTCTTAACCCTTCATGTGCTTATACAGTTGGACTGAGCAGATTTCTGGGGCTAATCAGGGCTGAAAAGGTCCAACCTAGCTTGCTCACTTCAGCCCTACTGAGAGAATAGAAATCCAACCAACCCACAAGATATTGGTAAGTCTGTAAAGAGCCCCTGCAGCCCAGGCCCAGAAAAGCACAGCCTGGAGCTTAAAGCTGGTGCTTGGAACAAAAGGTCTTATTAACACCAACAACTTCAGTGACACACGCTTGTCCTAGGCTGGTTTAGTGACTCATCAGTTCACCCCATCAGCTTCTCATGCCCCTCATAATCCCATACATGGAGGGACAAGGTAAGTTGTAACTTAACTGGTTAATGTAGAGGATGGCTGAACTGGAAAACAGARGGATGCCTTTGAAGTAGAAGAGAGGAAGCTGGAATGAAAACTTGGGAAGAGCCCTGAGGTAGGAAAAAGACACCTTCCAAGGGGTAAGAGGAAGTGTTAGTATCTGAATTCACTAATAACTAGCAGGAAAACCACTGTGCTCTCCCTGCTCACCTGTGCCAGAGCAACATTATTTCAAGCTTCCTCATGTTGTGTTTTTTATTTAATTTTCCAGTGAACACACTCTTTTATCATCCAGAACCGTGAAAGTAAATTAAAAAGAAATGGTTTTCTTTCAATTAGACTCACAGTTGCTTTGAGTAACTGCCTATAATTCTATTTAATGAAAAAATAAAATCATTATTCCAGTTCTCCCTGTGCCCTGTGACAAGCACACAGACGGGCCCCATTAGCAAGCACTGTAGATTTACTTAATTAGAAAAATATTTTGTTTTCTCCAATCCTTTCACAAAAAAAAAGAGAAAAAAAGGCAAAAATGGAAAAAAAAGAAAAATAAACCTCCAGGCACAATATCAATCTAACCTGTTACCTGGTGCTTAATAACTTTAAAACTACAGGCATCTATCAATCCATAAGTTAGTTTTCCCTTTGATCTGTTCCAGCATTTGCTTCACAGCCTAGTCAGCAAGCAGGCTGAAGCTTTTTGCTTTGCTTCTAAGCATCACTTCTTGCCTAAGCATCTATTGCTTAAATGTCTTCTTGGAGACAAGACCGTGGGTCGAGTGGATGTAAAAGAGCAGAGCTTATGCCTTGAAATAGAAGAAACAGCAGATCAAAGGAAAGAAGTCAGCTACCAAACCTGGATCCAGGCTCAAGCCCATCAGTATTAAATTTGGGGCCTTGTCTGACTGCAGAGACAAAGGCTGTTCAGGGCATGTGGCTCCAGCTGCTAGTTTCAGACATCTCCAGTGCACATGGGTTGGATAGAGTCTGTGTCCACAAAAGTTCTACCAAATTAATAAGAAACTTCCACCAGTTCCTACCCATTTTACATCTGGTGCTGAGCATCCCACCATCTTTTTCTGGCTCCTTTTTGTAACTCTTTCCTTTAGTTCTGCCTAAATGCTGCCCTATCCCACACCATTGCTAACAAATGAGAGAGTTTCAAGACATGATTGGCGGTTGTGAGGGTCCTCTTTGACATCAAATGTTTCAGGATCCATATTCGGCAGTTTGAGAACAAACGTTCTCCTCCTCAGTTTTCTTGGTGACCTCAGCAGCGTTTCCACAGCAGAAACACAAGCTATCAAAAGAGTCATTAAATAGCATTGATTAGAGAAGATAGCCCCACTGTGCTAAGCATTGTCCCTCATGCAACAGCATTTCAAACACGACATTCTCTGACAAAGAAAACCAAGCACCACATTTCTGACAGTGACAGAATTCCTAATGGGGATTCTGCTGGACTGCCAGAAAAAGAAAGTAGAAGGTGCAGTGTAGATCCTTCAAAACTGCTCTATACTTGGCATTAGGTGTCAGAGTTTTCCTGGCATTTATGGGTTACTTGAAGGAGTGTACTTTCCTTTTATCTGCATCTTGGTTTTTTATGATGATGATTATTCTGTTGTAGCATGAATGCGTTCAAAAAGGGGAAGTTTCAATTAGGATGCTGAAACCCTAAGCTGTAGTTTTATGGCTTTAAATTAACATATAGAGACTTGCTCCAGGTACCGTAACGAAGTCAACATCCAGCCACGCTATCTGATTACATGAGCTGATAAAGAATTTATGGAACATAGCACAGGAAGCGCTCTCTTTACTGGTTGCCATTCCACAGGGCAGTGCCCCTCACAAGGAAATGGGGGCCAGTGGCAGAGGAGATAAAATACCAGGCTGCATCCTCAGCTGGTGTAAATCAGCCATGCTYCACTGACCAGGATATCGCCTGAGCTGCGCTGCTCATCTAGCTGGAGCACTCGTGATTTGCTTGCCATTCCTGAGCTCATACAATGATTTACTCCCATTTTGACATTTATTATCTTTTCTTTGGTAAAATTACACACTAACCGATAACAACTGCAGCTTTTCAGCTGCATCCCTCTTCCACCTATGTCACTCATCATTTCAGCTAGCAAATTAACGGAACAGATGTCTTCTCTGTGTGCATTTGTAAAATATGGGACAAGCACCTGAGGAAAAAAGGACAAATTTCAGTCCCAGTGTCTGGTCCCCTCTGCTTACTAAGAGGTTAAGTAAAGCAAGGAGTATTTAATGAAAGTTTCCCCCTTCCCGGGTGAGCCCTCGACTCTGTGCAMTACCTCTAGCACTGAAAAGCTAACAGTGTCTCCAAAAGGACTTAACTTTGGGTCTCTGCAAATCAAGAGAGGTGACAGGACTTGCATAGCGGGGCCTGGGTTCTCAGCAAACAATGACTTCACAAAGTGGACAGTGTGATCGGGTTGTTGTACATATGGAAACTCTGGAGCTTGGAGTGCTCTGACTCAACAGGGAATGCCAACAGTCAACTGAAGTTAGTGACACAACTACCACTTACTAAGCAGAGCTGACTTTGACTGAATTCAAAGCTACTAAAACAAACTTTCAGAGCCAAAAAGCTGGCTGTAGTGAGGTCACTGGCAAAACTGACTTGAGCAGCGTTTAGCCAATTACGGTTGTATTTTGGTTTTGGGAGGCAGAAGAGTTAAGAATCTAAAAAATAGAGTATTCTGGAGGGCATTCCTCAGGGATGTTCTGTATTATTATAAATTATATAGGCTCCAAAGATAGAAAATTTTGAGCTAAATTCCACAGTACTAGTTTGAGAGGAAGCAGTTCCTGCAGTGTAAGATCCCCTTAAACCGTCATTCAGAGTCAGAAACACAACTTCCCTTAGCTTCCTTGAGCTCACTTCAATAACTTCTTCACACTCTGACATAGCAACTTAAAGCCTGGTTGGTTAAACTGGTATCATTCAGATTTTTGCCCATCATTATGAATCAGTCTTAAATTAATGAGGTTCAGTGATGTGCTAGCAGATTAAATATAGAGGCCTGTAGGAGTCAGGAATCCACAATCACTCACTTGATTTAAAATTCCGTGAGCTGAACTCACAAGCCTTCCAAAGCAGCAGCTTCCTGTTTTGTGCTATCCACCACTAACCACACACACACACTTAAAGGTTTCTAAAGAAAACCGTCCTTGCAAATAATGCACTGGTACCCTCTACTGGCAACGGTATGGCAWGGCAGAAAGGCATTGTATTGCCACTGCAGCTGAAGAGTAGTATCAAGGTTATAACATTTTGAAAGTTTGATTTTGTGCCAGTAGGTATTTCATCACACATCATTAAAAGAAAATAAAAATTATGCTTATTTTTATGGAAGGAGTTTCTAGATTCCTTTGAAGAGGGAAACAAACCTGTAGTGAAATGATTTTTCTCAGATCCCACATCTCCCAATCAAGCATTATTCCACAAGTTCTGCAGCCACGTGACATAAAATTCCTTCATTTCAGGCCTTATGGTACATACACAGAGAGAATCCTATATTTCCTCCTATAATGTAGTAGGATCAACAACACCCAAATCATCCCTGAAACATATTTATCTAATATAATCCTAAAATCTCTGATGATCGATATTCCATAGCCTCCTTATCCTGGATAAGGAAACTTCTTTTTTCTCATGAACTTCAGAACTGCTGAGGGACTTCACAGTTAACACTTGCTCTTCAAGGTAACAAGTTCATTCAGCACTTACCTGAGCCGTGGCTAGAGAGGGACAGGGTAATACTGGCACCTGAAATAATGYCAGCACAGTAGTAAGTGAAACAGGGACCTCCTGGTACTAAAGCACCTACAAGTGGAAGTAAATCAAATGATAGCAAAGAGGGCTTAGCTACAACCCAGTTACATGAGGATTATCAACAAAAACACCCTCATGGATTTTCGGTTGATCAGGCTGGAATATCACCTTTTTTAGTGCTTACTTGACATAGCTGTTTGTTGCCACACATGGTAGAGAGAGGCAATGTCTCTCAGGATGTTGGCAGAGGCTTCTGCAGGAGCAATGCCTGTGCACAGACACCCTAAATGTGTGTGCAGACACACCTCGGTACAAACACATGTACGTGAATGCACATGCAATCCACACCACCCAATTACAAGTATGGTGCCGCAGTGGGGAACAGCACAGGGAAAACATTCTCATTCAACTTCATTAATCTAACTCTTGCTCATGTATCAAAGTGCAGCGCGTTTTCTTGTAAAAATGATTAAGCTGCTAATTAAGCTGTTTATAACTTGTTTCCCTGGTTGCTAATGATAATTAACATGCAAATTAGCTGAGGGAAGAGAGGCACAGGGGTCCTCAGTTCATTACCAAGTTAATTACTGTTTGCATACTTAAACATTACAGTTATAAATGGTGGCATTTAGTGTAATGGCCAAGATGATAATTATACCAACAACATTTTGAAAAGTCATTTCACTGTGTGTTATTTTTCTGGGTGATTAATGTTTCCATGCCTGGTTGATAAACTTAGTTCAAACCAATGTAAGCCGGAAACTTAGTGTAAYCGAGTAAGTTACCCCCAACAATGTTTTGCCCCTATTTGCCTGTAAAGTTGGGGAAGAGTAAGAGAAAATACAGGTAGGAAATTTCAGTACTAGTTGTGAAAGAATCAAATGCACTGATCAACAATGTCTCTTCAATTTGACTTGGCAGAATATCCMGCAAGATGTTGCAAAGGCTTCTTTTTTCATACTTTTGTGGTTTGTTATTCTTTATTGTATCAGTGATYGGGCGTCCCATTTAGTCCCACCACACTAGGCACTATTCTTTGCCTCAGCAGTTTACAGCCTGAACAAGTAAGGCAAAAACCATATAGCAGAAATGAAACAACCATTGCRCATTAGGAGGAATGGAAGCAGAGAGCACAATTACTTGCTTAAAGTGCCTTTTTTGGCATATCCTGGACTTCATTCAAGTGAGCTCGAGGCTCCTCTCCTGACTTTTGCAGGACACACAAAAGTGCTGAGCAAGTCAAAAAATCAGAACCCATGTTGACTAGCTAAGGACCATGGCATTGCCTGGTACAGGGCACTGCTTCAGCATCCTTAGTACAGGGGATGAGAGCATAATCAGCATATGCAGCTGCACTGCTGAATCCAACAGCTAAATCATAGACAATAACTGTCACAGCAAAGTATGTGTGTGGTGACCTTTCGGGGTCTTGTGCTGTTATTGTTTTAAACTCTAGAATATAAACAAAAGGATTACTTCTTTCTCTAATAGAGTGACAACTTTTTTCTTGTAATCTTCCTCAAGTGCATCCTAATCCTGCTCTTTACCAGGGAGCCTTGTAATCCTTTGCATTGTCATTCTCACTGGGGTGAATATGAGTGAGAATAGCATAGCGCATAAAGAGACATTGTTGGCTTTCTGTGACCTTATAGCTTTATGCTAGAGCATTCTAGCATGCGTAATATATTAACACATTTATATTTAAGCATGTCTGCAAATGAAGATGATTTGCCTGGGCAAAGCCACGTGAAAGTTAAGATACTTCTTTCAAGCCCTTGCTGAGGAGTAAAGCAGTAAATCTTGTAAAATTCATCAGATCTCTGAAAGAAAAAAAAAAGGAGGGAGGAGTGGACTATAAGAATGACAAAATTAAAACTTTTCCTCTTACTTATGTGTTCTTTCACCCACACGTTTCAGAGGCCTTTACTGACACCAATTTAATCATCTCATATTTTCACAGGATGCATTATGCTTCTGTGATTATCTGGGGTATAGAAAGGCTTGACTAAATAGCAGACTATTGTATGCTACAAAAAAAAGTGTATATAAAGCTGACTAGGAACTGGAACATCCTGAAATAGTTTTCATGTAGGTTTTCCTGACAATGCTTACTTTGAAATAAAACAAAAATTTTTAATAAAGAAGTATTGAATTCAGGGTTTCAGGCAGTTCTATCATAGCAAATTCGAGAGGACTTCATTTGGAATCTGCTATTTTAACTCAGGGGACTAGCAGCAGCTGTGGTCATGGGGAAACAAAGCCACGGTGCATATTTCCCGCCCCAAAAGGAGAATATCTTACTCAGTCTGATAACAGAGCTACCAGAAATCTAACTCTCCTGGCAGACTGTGAGTGTGGAGCTAAACACAGATAGAGATGAAATTTCATCATCTGGATTAACAGCTAAATACATCATCAGAGCTTTTTCACTTCAGTGCTGTGGGCAGTCAGTCACCCAGCCCGCCACATTTAGAAGCCATCTTCAACCCACCCTTACAGAAGTCTCTTCTGATGTCCTGCATGCTTACACTAACACACACAAGCAGAATTTGGTGTCCACTCTCCAACCAAGTCACAGAGCAAAGAATGCATGTCATAAATCAAAGATTTTCTTTAAAAAGTTAATAACCTCACACTAAAGAAAGTTCATTCTCTTCATTTCTGTGCTTGCTCTTGTGTACCAAATGCATGCACTTCTAGATGTCCAAATCATAGTTTCTTTCCCTCAGACCTGCCTATGTCTGGTATATTTACAAGGCCTGAGGAGAGGAACCTGTTATAGGCACTGCACACACTGAGAACACTTAAAAAGATGTAACTGCAGGATTGCTGAGTCACATCTCCCTGGAAAAGCATAACTGCAGACATTCACTAGAGCATCTCTTGCTTTGGAGAGCTCTCCACTTGTTGTGCTGTGTTTGCTGCCTTTAAAGATTAATCACTAGTTAGAGAATTCAGGAGAAGCTATGATAGCATACTTAATATTTAATGAGTGTTTAGATAAGCATCCTCTATGCTTTCTGTGTATGCTGTTCCTAGAAGGGCTTGGCACATCCATCCCACAGGACAAGCAGCAAATTGCTTGGTAGCTTAGGACCTCGAAGTTAAAGTCTTGCTTCTGCAGAGTTTAGAAGCAGGGGTTTTCAAGCCAACCTCTACTCACACACCTCAGGTATCAATTGCGCAGAGATACCCTTTCACCAAAAGACACCCTCTCCTTCTCATGTCTTTGAGTTTGTGTAGGTGCTGTTATCGTGTTCTTACTGCTATGRGGACCAAAGTTAGGAACCTCATCTGAACTAAAGCTAAGTGTATAACTTAGAACTGGTTGTACTCATGGCACGTGAAAAGAACCATTTGCTCATGTTGTCATTAGCTTTCTGGCCAGTCTTGTTTATACAGATGATAACAACATCCCCAACAACAGTCATGTTTATAAGTGAGCACCATGGATCTCTCTCCAACCTGGCTCTGGGTGCTCTATGCTGGGAATGATGAATGGAAGATGCTGGCCTCCTCCGTGGTCTCTACATATACAATGCAAAATGTGGCCAGGAGCAACTTCCGCAGCACTCAGTCATGCAGCAAAGTCAAATTATCAGTAATGATTTTTGCAGCCTGGACCACGGGTTGAAAGCGTTGCTCTCGCTTCCATCCCCACCAGCCAGGCTGGAGCGCACGTGTGATCACCTTGGCTCCCTCTAATGGGATTCCTATTTCAGAACCGCTCCTTTTTATGCCCTGGGGTCTTTCCTGACAATATCACCTGTGGCCTAATGTGACGGCAACACTAAATTATATCTTGATGGCTAATTAGGCTAATTAAAATGAAAATAATCAAAGCAAAGAATAGGTCAATCTCTTAATACAGAGTCAAAAATATCTATTAATCATAGAGCATTTTTTTCTCCTCTGAACATCAAAGGATAAGGAAAAGTTTGGCTTCAGAACTAGCCCTCTAAACACATCCTAAAAATAGTAGATCTTTGATCTGCTATTAAAAATGCTTTTGACTATTAAAACCCGAGGCCAGAACCATAGGATTCGTCACAGGCACCGTTTGCTGCCTTTAGTAATTAATTCACCGTTGTGTAGCCACACTGGGGGTGAGGGGATCGGGTTTACTTCTCCTTACGTATCAGCTTCCCTGCCCGGCTGCCGTTTCCAGCACCGTCTCCTCGGAGAAGCAAACACACGCGGSAGAAAACAAACCTTCGAGTCCACCAGCAGTTCACCCGGGCCGCGGGCTCGGGGCCTGCGCGGCGGCTGCGGCCTGAGGCGGCCGAGAGCAGCGGCGCCCGCTCCCCCGCGGGCAGCTCCGCGCCCCGCGGCTCCCTCGGGCGGCCGGCCAGCGGCGCTCGCGGTCTCCCGGCAACGCGGTGCGCGGCCCCGGGCGGCCTGGGCTGGCCCCACTCCGCGCCCGCCTCGCCTCACGTCGCCTCGCCTCGTCTCGCCGTGCGCCGCCTCACGTCGCCTCGATTCGTTTCGTCTCGCCTCACTCCGAGGCGCCTCGAGTCTCTTCGCGTCGCTTCGCGTCGCCTCACGCCGCTTCGCGCCTTCTCGCGCCGCCTCGCGTCGCCTCACGTCCCCTCACGGCGCTTCGCGCTCCTGGCGCCGCCCCGCGCCGCCTCGCGCCACCTCGTGCAGCGCCGCTCCGCAGCGGGAGCGCGGTCCGTGCTGGGCCCTCGGAGCCCGCCCCGGGCCTGTGGAGGCTCCGCAGCCGGGCAGTGCCGCCCCGYTGCTCCGTGGGACAGCGCTGCTCAGGTACCTGTGCGCCCACGCCCTGCCCATGCGACTGGAGCCCCCGGCCTGGGCGGCCTGCACCCCACGGCCGTGATGGGCCCGCGGGTAACCCTCCCTGCCCGCGGGTAACCCTCCCTGCCCGCGGGTAACCCTCCCTGCTGGCCCCGGGCAGCACGGGGAGAGGGTGGAAACTCACTTGGCAAGGGAAACAAGGGAAGGCCGAGGGCACGCAGGGAATGAAAGGGGTGTCCTGTCCCCCCCTGCCTGGGAGCAGGGCACACAAACCATCTGAGGATTTAAAATTTATCAAAATGACATCTCGAGKGGGGAGGGAAGGGCCCAGCAACCACCACGTCCCAGGCTCCGGTGAGGCAGGGTACATGTTTTCTGGTTTTCTGTTCTACAGGCAGCATCGTGTTTATGGTGCTACTTGGTGAAGATGTGAGTGCTGAAAATGTCTCCTCAGAGCCTCGCTGCACAGCTCTGCAAAGAGGGGGACCGGCACCTAGCACGGGAGGACCTGCCAGCAGCCACCGCTTTCTACATGGCTGCCTTCAGCTGCAGCAGCCCCGTGGCTGTACAGAAAGTGACGTCCTTACACAAAGGGCGCCGGGAGAAAGTGATAGCCACCCTGGAGATGTGGTGCAAAGGGGACAGGCAGATTCCCAAGATCCAGCACAACAACCTGGCCCTCGAGCCCCTCAGTGCTGGAATTGCTGCCATCTTTCTCTCCACCCTAAGTCCAAACAATGTGGTGTCCTCAGTGTTTAAACTGGAAGCGCTGCTCAGGCAAGGGCGATCAGAGGAGGTGTTGAGTAGATGCAATACTCTGCTCGAGGCTCACCCAAAGCAGTCAGGGGAGCTGCTCTTGGTGAGGGCATTGGCCCAGGTGCTGTCAGGGACACAAGCTAAGAGTGGAGTTGAGGACTATGTCCAAGCTTTTGTGATGCATCAAGCTGAGACAGTAGCCTATGTGTGTACCAGGCAAAGAGAACAACTGCCGCTGGTCATCCAAGCTTTCTGTAATTATCTCCCAGCATATCATGAAGAAAGCACAGATAGCAATGCCTTGGACCAATGGCTGGCCAACTGCTATGATTTCCTCTATAGAGTGGCACCGGATGATTTCTGGGTTTGCAAGATGTATGCAGCTTACCTCTTTAAGTTAAGCAAATTTGAGGAGTGCGTGGCAGTGTGTAGCAAGGCCCTCAAGGGTTTGACAGCTGATAAAAATCTTAGAGATGAAGAGGCTTTAGGTCTACTCTTGAAACGGGCTGCTGCATATTTCTTCTTGGGTGGACGGATGCAGGAAGTGATAGAGGATTTACTTCAAGCCTTCACAGAAGCCCCTGCACAGGCAGGGAAGCGCTTTGAGGAGCTTTTCTCGACACCTGACACTGAGAGGATAGAAGAACAAGCTAGAGCTGTCCTGGAGGTGAAGTTTGCAGCATACAGGGAGGCTGTGCGTGCCCGAGCTGAAGTGCGAGGCAGTGATGGTTCTGAGCTGCTCCCTCCCGTCATCCAGACAGTCCAGCTCCTCCTTCACGTCTCGCCAGGCTCCAAGCGCGAGCTCAGCGTCCGGCTGGCAGACTGTCAGCTGTTGTGCGGGCACGTCAGAAGTGCCCTGGAGATCTGTGACCACCTTTTGGCGGCAGAGCAGAAGACTTACTACAATACTCTTCTAGCATTGCGAGGATTCTGCTTCCTCCACACTCACAACCATCAGGAAGCCCTGGATGACTTCCAAAAAGTTGTTGAGCATGATTCCCCACATCCTAACAGTTGCATTAAAGCCTTGTGTGGGCGTGGACTTATCCGGGTTTCTGATGGCAACCATTACTTGACAGCCCTGGATTATATCACAGCTTGCCAGCTGAAACTGGAAGAAACTATCTTCACAGTCAAGTCCTACGTGCCATGGAACCAGAGAGGACTGCTGATAAAAGTCCTCCAAGAAGAAGGACAAAAGATGCTCCAGAAGAAGAGGTACCCGGGAGTTCAGCCCATGGGTAGAAAAAAGAAAAGGGCTGATTAGWTTCCAAAAAAAAAGAAAGCCTAGCTTGAGTAATAGGGAGGTCACTTGTTTCAGATAACTGAAAGTAGGATATAGAACTTTTTAAAGCATTTATAAGTATGTATTCCAAGAAAATAGTTTTCTTGCTATGTCATATTCTGATATGATCCATATAGTCAAATCAGCTGAGTCTTTCTATGGAAGTTAATCTAGGAGATACCAGCTGGCCTAAAGTAGGAGTCAGTAAAAACTTTTTATTTGTTTGTTGGTGGTTCAATGTATTTGATGCCGTGAGATAGAGATATCTGCTTCAGCTCTGTACATTTCTYCAGGTACCTGGTGAGCATTTCACATGCAGCACTTGGAGGCTGTAYTCCTATTTTGTGACTGTGAAGCAAAGAAAAATGTGATAACATGTTTAGTATAGCACTGGCACAACGGTAAAATGTCCAGTATAGCACAGGCCACAAATACAGGCCTTACTGACCAGTGCTTCTGGAACAACAAGCTATCTAATAATTCTCTTTAGTCTACATTGCTTCAGCAGACAGAAGATTCATTTTCACTCTCTCTCTTACATATTGCTTTTCCCATTATGGTATCAGCTGCAATCTCAGTTGTGTTTTACTATTTGCTAAGAATCATAACTGCTTAAGAACATGTCTTTGTAAAGTCAGATGATGCATTTAAATGGCAAAGACTTCTGTGATACTAGTTATGACAAAATACATCATCCATTTTGATATTTTGAGTCTTGCTGCTTAACTGACATGTGAGTCAAAAATGCTCTGTTACTGTCCTTAGCATATTTTCATAAAAGCTGGTCTTTTTCCTGCTTTTTCCTTAGGGATGCCTCTGGGGTTTATCAGCTGGCTTCTCTCCTGGTGGAGCTGGATGCTTCTGATGAGGCCTCATGGATCCTGCGTGCTGATGCTCTCTACCAAATGGGCTGGRTAGAAGAAGCTCACAAGCTGCTCTTGGTAGCTCTCTCCAAAAATCCACAAAGGTCTCCCATTCTGGCTAGACTTGCACTTCTGCAGCTGAAGAAAGGTTTCTTGTATGATGGCAACCAGGTAAAGACCACCAGGCTAACAGTGACAGGGTGATCAGTGACAGTACAGTGAGTCCTTTTGGCTCTGTAAACACTTTTGTCTCGATGAAAGATGCATGTTGAACTCAGGAAGGATCACTTTAGAGACACAGGTTTGCCAGAGAGTGTTTCAAGAGCTTTCAGTTTTCCAGCATAGTACTCTGCTCGTCTCCTCCTGCTCCTCAAGGTTACATGATCCCGCCATCCCCACCAGCTAGTGGATGGAAATCTCATAATCAAATGTTTCTCCACCAAATATTGACCCATCAGGTAACCAAAACCTGAAAGCTGAGCAACTAAGGTAAGTGGCTCAGATTTGGTGTGGGTCTCTGCATAGTATTACAGAACCAGAAACCAGAAATTGCCTTCTTCCTGCACTTTTGTGGGAAGCAGTTGACATACAGCATTTTAAATCAAGGCGCAAAGTTTTCCTTTTGGCACTTGAGGAAGAATTATCCTGTCTATTGCATGAACACAGCACTCTACTATAAAGAAACCTGGAATTTAACCAGGTGCCTGTTGTCAGTGTAAAACCACAACATACAAAATAGCTTACTGAAAACATCTGGTGTCTGTGGGATAGAACAGCAGTGCTGTATATATTAAAAAAAAAAGAGAACCAGAAATCCCCACTAGGAATGAAGGGCGCTTGGTCTATCAAAGGCCTAAGAGGGAGAATATGTATTTGCAAAAGATTACATTTATATATGCAAAAGATTACAAAGTTGAATTACCAGCTTTGGCCATCAGAGGGAACTATTGTATTTTTTAAAAATGTCATGGTAAATCCTGCTAGCCACTAAAAGAAAAAAAAGTTTTATTTTCACCATTACTACTCCCAGTGAAAAATAAAATTTTTRTATAATTTGCAGGTTTAGTGAGAGCAGGTAATGAATAGCATGGTTTAGCACAGTCTCTAGAAAATAGGTTTCCACCTGTGGCTTCTGCAATTCCTAAATGGAACAGTCACAATCTGGGAAACAGCATATTTATTTCACCTGGCAACAATATTTTTAGTTTTAGCAGCTCCTGACTTTATATTACATTATTTTTATACCATATTAACTATCCTCACTTTTTCTCTCACTATTAAGCTGCTGAAGAAAGTTGTCAAAACTGGAGACACCTCCTGCCTCTTGCCTATCATGGACATTTTCAAAGATGAAGACCGAAAGTTGATGCAAACTCACTGCCATTTCAAAGCGCTATCCCTCCTGAYGGACAAGCTAGAGGATGCTGGCATTAAAGAGGCTGTTGCCTACCTTTCCTTYGCTATCATTGCATCAGGTAGGCTCATCACCAGCTCATATCAACAGCAGACTTAATTTTGTGGGAAATTAGATAACCAGGGTGGGCAAACATGTTTGATTCTCATCCATACTTTCTCCAGTGGGAAAACAGTAACAGCAGACTTGCAAAGGTCAATGAATAACAAGTTAAAATCTCTTTAGAGTATCAGCTCATCTAGACTCTGAAGTAGTATGGTTAAGCAATGACTGCAATTCTTAGTGCCTAATGAGTAGCCTGTGAACTCCTGGAAATGGCTTGCCAGGGCTCATTTCAGTTCTCTGGGGACATCTTTTCTTCATCTGTATAAGTGAAGACCCAACAAGTGTTTTGTCATTTAGCACATGAAATCCTCCTGAGGTGCAGYTGAGAACAACCTTAAATGGCACTGTTCATATGCTGAAAGTTAAGTTCAGGCACAGCCCTCCTCTGCTAGATCACATCARTACAGAGAATGCACTGAGAACCGTAAGCAGAGAAACCACAGTTCTTATATAACTTGGAAAAGATCATTAACATCSTTAACCCATCTATTCTCAGCTGGTGGCTTGAAATTTCCTATATAGACATATCCCTGTTTTTTTCTGCTCTAGAAGTGTGATATATGGAAACCCAGGAAGTGCACAGGAAATGCAATGCGTTCCATCTTTATACTCTTGTGTTACTGAACATGAGACTGCAATTACAGCTCTGTTGTTAAAGATTGTTTCTGAATAATGGGGCTGAACAAGTTGATCTGTTGTCACAATTTTTTTCCTGACTGTGATTACAGGTTTTCTTGCAAGTACAGCTAGGCTGTTGCATGAACTATATATTTTAATATTAGCAGAATTATCTTCTCAGAAATATTATATCGCTATTTTCTTTGCCATACTTTGCTTCTTTAATGTGGAAAAAAGACCCTTTTAAGCTAAGCAATTCCTTGATGGCAAAGGAAAAGCAGGATGACAGAAGGATTTTTCTGTACCTAATGGCAGGAGGTTGGTTTAGCAAAGCGACAGGTACATGCTCAGCATGCAGAGAAACATATCAAGGAAATCTTCCAGGAAGATTTTCTGTAAAACTTGATTTTAAGTAAGTAACTCTAACTGAACGCAGATGAATGAAGTATGGATTGAACACTGATGACATCAAGAAGAGAAGCCAGGGCTTTTTGACAGTGTTGCTATCTAATTACTTCGTTGGACAATTTTCGGAAAAATTTTCCCAGAAAATTAAACTTCATCTGGAAAGAGATGAGGACTTCCTCTAMAATACAATATGATTATTACTTAAAGAGATTAAGGCCAGGCCAAATTTCGTCTCTGTGCACAGTTGGTCCTTGAAAGACTGTGAATGAGCAACTTCAACATTGTCGTCTAATGAAGGAAACCCCCACTTTGAGAGGAAAAAGGAAGCMATGAGTCCATTTGTTTTATGAAACTTTTAGAGGAGGTGCTAGCTTGTTAAGTGATTTAGAAAGGTTATTGAAAGACTGCCAGCTTGGGCTAATTTTAGACTAGCAATGTAAAGGTAGAAGGTCTGTCTATTCCAGCCTCTTTTTGTTACATCAGTTAGTACCCTGAAACCTCCCCATTTTTTGATACCTCCTGTTTTATTAGAAATAACCTGCTATAAATACAGTAATTGCAGCAAACAAGCTGCCCTCTTTTATCAATACAACAACAACTGTGGTTCCAGGCTAGTGAAAAAGGTTGAATGCACCCAGTAACAGGCGTCATTATCCCAGCTTTTGCTAAGAAGTGAGATTAGGCTAATTTTGAAACACTTCAGGCCTGTTCCAAGTAAAACCATATTTGTGTGGAAATGTACCTTTCACTCTGAGCACATGTTTTGACAGCAGCATTGAGGAAAAGACTGATTGGTTTATGAAAATGGAAAAGAGGACTGTTAATTGCTTTGCGATGGTTCCATTCCAGTCAGTGCATTCCAGCTTATCAACACCCCACCTGCTAGAGCAAATGCTTGCTAAGAAATAGGCATTGTCTTCACAGGAGTCAATTGGTAGAGCCCCAGAGCCTTAATAACCTTGGCTACAGAAGTTTTGGAGCATATCAGGAGAAAGAAAAAGCCTCATTACTGAAAAAGAATTGCTAGGAGCCTGTCTGCTTGTTCATCTCTGCAGGCAGCTGTGGAAGAGGCTGTATTTGCTCACCTCCCTGTGAAAGAAATATTTTCAGTGGCAGTGATGACTTGCCCTCCAGTATAGGGCTGCCATGGATATTGATTGCAGCTTTGGGCAAATTAAGATCTTCGTCAAAATTACCTTGAAAGGAAGAGGCATGTGCATGCCAGAGAGGTGTGTGCTCTGCATCCAGTGGAGACCTGAAGCAGACTTCTCATACCCAAATGCATGTGTTTATTTGGGCAGCATTTATTTGAAAGCAAAGAAAATAGAATCTTAACATCACAAAATCCAGTGCATATGGTGTGATAGTAAATGAGACATCTTCATCTGTGCTGTTATTTTTAGTCAAAACAATATATATCTTTTGACTTCACTTGATCAAAACAGCTACATGACCTTGTACCTCCATCTTCACATACTTCCCCTGTAAAGCTTTGTTATCTCCTTTGTGCAGCTCCAGCACTGACATACTAACACCTCTGGGGATTCTTTCTGATTCCTTGGTGTGCTAAAGCAGATCACGTCCTGGCCATGTCACGTCCTAGTCATGTCATTGCTAGCTTATCTCCATTTGTTGCACATTAAGAATGTGTTTGGAAAAACACATGGTGGAATTAATACATTCCCTCTTACTGCAGCCTCATCTTTTCCTCACTTTCCAGAGTAGAATCACAATGCTGCCTTTTAGAAGTCTCCATGAATATGCATGGAAGACCTTAGGGAACAATAACGAAGGCTGAAACTTTCCAGATCTTCTCAAAAATTCACATAAGTAGTTTCATTAGGACTAGCAAACATGGAATTCCTCTGTACTGCCAGCCCTCTCAGTCTAGGTATCCCAGAAAAGGCAGAAAAAAATATTGCCTACATTTGAAGATCCAGTGCTTATTAATTAACAGGCGACTCCTTTTGCTTCCTTTGGCTGTTCCTGAGGAGACCCTCTCTTGCCGAAACTTTTAGGCAATTGGAAAAGTAGTCAGGGCAATTTGGGAAGAAACAATGTCTATTGACGTGCATTTTTGGTTTTATTAAAAGCAAGGAAGCTTTTCAGCAATGTGATTTTATGATTTTCATTCTATTACCTTTTCCACTCCTTCTATTTTTTTTATTACAACGTTCTTTTGGCATCTTTAACTAGACTGAAGACTCTTTGAAGTGAGGCCTATGTTTTTTGTGTGCCTGGCACAGTGTGGTTCCTGTTCCTGTCTGGAAAGTTAGAGTTCAGTCACAGTAGGGCAGTTACAGTTTATAAATCAAGTTGCAGCCATACATTTACTCTCAGCAAAGAGTCTTTCTATAAATCACTCTTCAGATTTTTTGGTGGTGGTGGTGTGTATATAGATATATATGTACACATCATTTTAGCCATTTCCAGAACTGATTATCGTTCTTTTTATAACCTTCAACAATTTTCATTGTCGTAAAATTCATCCCAGTGGCAAAACATAGCCCAGACATTTTTATTGTTCCAGGTTTGCTTGTTCCTTGATGGCCTATAGAGCAAATGTGAAGTACACTGGTTTCTGCTGTTGGCCGTGCGTATGAGAGAAACACATCTAGATTTTGTGTCACAGAGAGAATAACCAGGTTCACATTAATGGGCAGGTCTGCTGGCTTTCCTGGGGAGCTTTTAGGCCGACTTTGGTATTAGGCTAGCACAACAATCCAAACTGCTTTTTTTCTGTATCTCATTAATGTTTCTGTGGCTGGTATCAAACAAATTATTCCAACAGGCCAGGAAAGTTGCGTTTCCCAAATTGGATATGGAAATATAGAGAAACTGGGTATCTTTATTGTGATTAGGGATTTTCTAGCAAAGCTGTACTGAACTCCTGTACTGAGCAGCAGTATGAAACTGCAGCTCACCATTTCCCTGCAGAATGCCAGTCACACATGTATGTACACAAGCGGACATCAGAGCAGGCTTGTCTTTATAACTCCCCCTGAAAAATATTTTCCAAGATTTCATGTACAAAAAATTCATTCTTTTACAGGATTCTGGTGTCTCAGCAGGGTATTTAACTATCACAGCTACAGGATTGTCTCTTGGAAACCAACTTGACATAGATTTTTATTCCTTTCAACTAAGATGCAATAGTGTCTATTAGACATTCCACAGGCAACAAAAATACAAGAAACTCATACTTAACTATTACTGCGCTTCATCCAATATCCTCAGGCAAAGTGGAATTATTCTGCAGTTTCATGTGCTTGCTGTAAAAACAGTCAGCTATGAGGCTGCCTTATTTCACAAAAAAAATCAGCCAGCTTATTCCCATTCCTGCAGCTAATCTCAGAGATGGATGTAGCTCTAAAATAGCTGCATTTCAAATATGATTTTTGCCTGGAATCACAGCAAATCTTTGCAGCCTCGATTGAGCATTAGTTATTTGCTTTCAGAAGTAAAGGTATGCTACTTAACCCAGTGAATGTGTAATCAGATAATCCGCATACTAATCTTAGTATACCGTATGAATTCTGTATTCTTCTTCCTCAGTTTTGCACTATATGCAACTGTTTATGTGTTAGATTTGGTTGTTTGTTTGTTTTGGTCACTTTTGTAGCAAGGTGGAGAGCTTTGACCAAGGTACATCCAGGAAATAAGAAATCCATACAAAGGGAAGGCAGCTGTGGAGCTTGTTGTCTGATAGTAGTACTGGAGACCTTTCCAATAAGGATGACTGCATTTATCTCCTCCAGGTGGCTATGCTGAAGATTCCCTCCTCGTTAGGGCTCGATGTTACGGGCAYCTTGGCCAGAAGAAAACAGCTATTTTTGATTTTAATGCCATTCTAAAGCAGGACCCTATGAATGTGCAAGCTCTGAGTGGACGAGGATTCATTTACCTCTCTCTGAAGTTGCAGAAGGTATTATCACTGATTGTTTTGATTTGTTTTCTTAACTATTCCATGAATGCTTTCGCGTGCCAGTTTATTATATGTATATTTATTTTAGCTTTTGCAGAACATTTCTCAGACACCTGCTGTCTGTGGGAGTTACCTCATTTTCCTCTAGTGTTTTGTTGTGCTTTTATTAACTTTTGGAATGTTTGCTGCTGCTGTTTTTAGTTCTTAAAGTTGCCCAGTAGGGAGGCTGTTTATAAAAAACATTATTGTAGCTGAGCAGTGGTATACTCTCAAACCTGATTCCCAGATGCTGTCAGAGCATTGGATAGATKGCTCTGCTAGAAATCCTTGAAAAGAGATAGCTGTCAGTTCTTAGTGAGAATGGCTGACATTTGGGGAATTAAAATAGATTATTCTCACATTAGTGTATTGTACTGAAGTCCAGAAAATCACCTTTTATTTTAACCAGCCAGTCCCACAGAGCAAGTAAAATTCATCATTTTACAAAGTGCTAATCCCATCTCAGACTCTCCTTACAGCTCATGTCACTACTGTAATTATTATTGTATTATTCTATTGCTTGTTCCAGTGAATGTGATTTTCAATTTAAAGAAAACCCTGGAGGAAATAAGTGCACCTTAATCTGATCTGTTACTGGAATAAAAGTTTAGAACTAATGCAGCATGTGCTTAGTTTGATTAAGCCTTGAGCTCTGAGAAGGAGAAAGAAAATAAAAGATACGTTTAGAAAGTTTTAAAAACAACCCTTGGGCTTGCAGTACCATTAGCAGCACCTCTTCGAGCTCTGACAACGCTGATTTTCCACGAGCTGAGTGTTTTTTTTCCCTTCCAAGTCTGCAAAAAGTCTGCTTTCAGTTTCAGCAAGGGTTTCTTGTCTTCACAAACCTGTCTTCACACTCTTACATCAACTTGGCTAATAGAAGCCCATAGCATAGGAATAGGAGAGAGCAAGGAATTTCCAAAGGTGCACAGCTGACCAGTGGGATAACTGAGAACTGAATGTGTTAGAAAAGAGCAGGTTATCAGGTCATCATTATGGTTATCATTTCATCATAGTATCTTGTTTTTATTCAGGAGGCAGTGCAAGACTTGACCTTGGCCCTGAAGCTGGAGGCAGAAGTGGTGATCCCAGCAATCCTTTCCTTAAAGCACGAAGCCCAAGGGCTCGTCATGCAATGGCTTCTTCAGCATGGCAGGACGGTGTTAAGTGATCTTGTTGCTACTAAGGAGCTTTCAAAGGAAGAAACTCTTAGAGATCTTCTCATGATTGCAGGAGCTCTAATTAAAATTTGCAAGGATACACCATATCACCTCTTCTATATAGATGTTTTGATTGCAAATGGTAAGCTCCCATCCTTTTGTACAGACCGTCAGACTAAGARAAATGGCACAATTATTAATCTGGATACCTGTGTTTTTCACTTCTATCTACAGCAATCATTCCAAGCTGCARAGATAATGAGATTTCTAGGATTATAGACAGTAAATGCTACCTGGCAGCAATATAATAAATGCATTGATATATAGAAGTTTTTGGGAGAAGTTTGCAAATGTTTTGGGAAAAGGCATAACCCCTAGATGTTGACAGAACACTGAAGCTACCTGAGTTCTGCTTAGTAAGTTTTGTTGGTGCCTCTCTGAAGTGGAATGGATTATATAGCTTATACTGCTGTTAACCAACAGGAAAATATGAAGAGGCCCTAATTCACCTTCAGGAGGCACTTGGCCACTTTCTTGCTGGTGAGTTTTCCAATGCAAGATTAGCTGTGCTTCAGATGAAGAAAAGGAACGTGGCAGTGGCAGCTCACTCATTCAGCAACCTAGCTGAGAAAGATGAAAGGGAGCTGAGGTTTCTCCTGAACTTCTTAGACCATAAGCAACAGCAACATCTCTCTCAGGTACAACCCTTTTTATTCATGCCCTATCTATGGATTCAATGGGGAAAGAAATGGGAAACAAAATAAAGCTGTAAGGATATTCCTTGCCTTGTCTTGAACAGAAGTTTACAGGAATATCACTGCTCATCTGAATGAGGAGCAAACTAGCTTCTYCCTCCCACCTTGACTGCAGACAGTCAGTGTAGATAAAAGACTTGAATCCAGGCTTCTTCCATTGCAAGGGCTTTGTTTCTATCTCTAATATATCATCAATATCTGCTTCCTGGGCAAAATTCTTGTTGGTCTACCTAGCACGAGGCCTGTTTAGTTTCAAGGGTAAGATGAAGGTGAGGTGAAGGACAGCTGCAGACTTAACAGTATTATGCTAATTATACTACTGTTATACTCTGTGTCAGTTATATGGAGCACATACTTGATCCACAGGGAAAGAGAGTTCATGCTTTCTTCAGTTTCCCTCTGAAATGAAACTGAAGGTTCTGACTCCATCACATA
Organism: Eudromia elegans; assembly: GCA_003342815.1. Taxonomy (NCBI): domain Eukaryota; kingdom Metazoa; phylum Chordata; class Aves; order Tinamiformes; family Tinamidae; genus Eudromia; species Eudromia elegans. Next base: position 991,176 of record PTEX01000195.1, read on the forward strand.
AAATGCTTCAATCCCTTTATTCTTTTTTTGCATCCTCTAGAAATCTAAACATTCTCAAGTTTTTATAAAGTGATTTTATAGAAATTTTTATGAAGTTTTGATACTATTTTTCTTAGTTTGAATTATTTGATGCAAAAATGGCATATTCTTCCAGTCCCTGTGAGTGTGTACTTTTCCGTATTTTTTAATTTTCCCCCAAAATTGCACCCCGCTCTGAAAAGACATGTCCAGTAATAAACCAGGACAAGGTCAGATTGATGGTGAGCAGCTTTAACGTTCACTCAAGCATCTGCAATTCTGATTACCCAGAAGCTCTGTGTTCTGAGAATCAGTTTGCTTCCTTTTATTCAATTTGTAGATTGTGCCCTGGTGGGAAGCTGTGCTATTATGCTTTCTCCTGGGTTATAAAACAAACAACATGCTGATATACTAAATGCATCTTGAGAGGAGTACTTTGTATATATTTTGGTGAAACAGCAGGAGGACATAAGTAAACAAGTATTAATTTACCAGTCTCTAGATAAAGCCTATTACAGTGAAAAGAGCCCCTCTCTTCCAGATAATGTAGAAAGTTCAGTCTTCTGGGGAAGAGTTTGGAGATATTAGAGCCAATTTGTAATCTTTTACTCTATAAAGATGATAAAGATACAGTCGAGAATACATCTCTGGTTGCCCTAAAGCAGTGTCTATAAGTGAGGAAAGTTTTACAGCTGAGTTTCTCTTGCTGCCACATCTCTCAAGCTGTATGTGCATCTCACAGCTAAGTGTCTCCATGCTGCTTCCTGAGAAAATCCACGAGGGATTTTTATGCTGTCAATAAGAAAAACTTGTCATTTTTGGATAGACTAAACTGCATTGCTGTTTTAGGAACTCACTCGTGCCACAGATTAGTAAAACCTTTAAACAGGTGCAGAGGCATTTTATTTTGGTATTTTGTTGGCAAGTGATGTGGAAGTGGGTGCTTACTGGTGGATTGCTTCACATGGAAGGTTTCTCTGCCACTTGAGAGGAGGGGTGGCTGGCCTGATATCAGACTAGAACTCAGTACCAATGTTGAAAATAAGTTAAGACTAACTGTTTTGTCTTTAACCCTGGGCTTCTGTGCAAATGAGTAAACATTTGCACTCAAGCATCTCAAGGTCTTTCCTCATTCACTTACCTGCAAAGATTTACTGGGTGTGATTATTTTTCTCGCTGATTAGTCCAGAATCACTAWTTTTTTCCTTTGTATTTTGTACAGATAACAGTGGGTAAATATGTATTTTGTTGAGATGGGGGAGAAATGGGTTAATTTGCCCACATGGTGTCTCAAAGGATTTCCTGTAGCACCTTCTTTTGCCAACAAGTTTATTCCTGTTTTTCGCTTGTGTGAAGGGCGAAAAAAMTAAAAGTGAGAAAAGTTACAGACAAAACTTACACCAAAAAAACCCCAAAGATGGCCCTATTATGCCATGGCTCTTAATTACACTCTTGGGGGTGATACTTTTTTATTTCCATTTCAGAAATAAGGATACTGAAGCAAAAAAAGAGCTTAATAGTTTATCCATTGTCCAAGGGTGTGTCTAGCAGACCTGTAGCTGCCTGTCAGCCCTCACTCAGCACTGCACACCCTATAGTATTACTAAAACTTTCTTTTTAGAATACTTGGAGATTAAAGGTATTGTAGAAATTTATCACTCTTATCCTGGAGACTGGTCTAAAAGCTAAAAAAAAAAATCTACGGTCAGCTGTATAGGAAAGGGTGGAGGAAGGAGAGCTCCTTCATGTACTTTTTTTCATGAAAAACAAGGTAATAAAATTCTCCCGTTATTTATAGTCCAAGGGGTCCATGCTAAGGAATCTGTAAACAACTGGGAGAGCCACATGGGAATAGGAGCCTGAAAGATTTATTAAACTGCAAAAGGTCAGAGGAAGGGAGTTTGCTTGTTGCTAGTGCAGCATCAGCCCTTCAGTTTCCTATGTCAAGGGCTAAATGTGTGACTGGTAATGCTCCTCAGAGCTGCAGTTTCTCTTGTCCCTTCACATGCCGTAGGTTACACAGAGCTGCGTCCTGCAGAAATGATCTCAAAGCTACGTGGGCTGTGTGTGAATTTGGCCCTTAGCCCACACTGATAGAATTCACCATTCCACATGCCTTTCATGCAGCACTTACAGAACTGCCTGTCATGGCAAAMTGCGAGATTGAAATTTGCAAACTAGAGATTTTTAAATGTTTATTTTGTTGAAAACCATAAAAGATGTGACTTCACACAAACAGATTAGAGCAAACTATGACTTCCTTTATAATTGCATAAATATCATCAGGCATATATTTCTTGTGCCTATGTACTAAGCTTCACCCTATAGCTGCTCAGGGCATAAAAAAAAAGAGTTATCTGGTCAAAGTAGGGTCTGCAGGTAAGGAAGGAAAGGCTTTTTCCAAATTGTTCTGAAAGCGTYCCTCTCTCTTTCAAAGCTGTAGGCTTATCACTTCTTCTGGTGTTTCTGATTCCAGGCTAACCATTCTCTGTAATTCCATGTCCATTAAACTTCCCCCTCCTGTTTTCTCTCTAAGGAATTGAACCTTTGTCAATAGATTTCAACATAAGATATGTATTTGTTTCTYTTGGCATTGAAAAAACAAATGCACTTAGAAAACTGGTTTGTTTTGRGGAGCCACACTGAGCTTTTTAGAAAAATGAGCATTTTAAAATTTCTAGTGAAAAAACCTTCTCTTGTCAGGATGCTCCTCACATGGAGAAGCARTTCCTCCTTGATCTCCAATTAAAGTCCTGCTATTAAGGAAACATCTGTATTACCTTGCAAACACTTGACAGAACAAATTAAATTTGTTGCTCTACTGAATATACTAAATGCATATGTAATCAAGGATCCAAGATGTCTGGGGACAGACTGTCTTATATTTTTATGATCAGAAATATTAAAGTTAATGATTTACACTGTTTAAGGGCARGCCTCTTTCTATTTATAGAATTGGAAGCTAAGAATACACAGAGGATTTTACATTCTTTTGCATCAAAATAATTGGACTAGAGTTCTTCCTGAACTGTTAGGAGTCGCTAGTTATTTCAGGTCACTGATCACAAATGTGTTACTCGGATTTGACCTGCAATACTGACCCATTTGGTCCAGAGCCTGTTTTCCTTAGTTTCATTAAACAGCAGTTATTTTTTATCCTGGTCAAGCAAACTAAAAAARCTGCACACCAGCAGAGTGGAAAAACCTGAGCTGGCTCTTCTTTGTGGCGTTGGAGAAGGATGGCGGGTGGCTACTGGGACAGTGGTTGAATAACTGCCTTTTGGGTAGCATGAGCATAKAAGGTCCATGTGTCATATCCCGTGGGATGAGACTGATGGAAAAAGATCTGTCTTGTCCTTGAAGTTTCAKCTTATTTGGTTCAGCTTTCTGCTAGATGTAGACTGATGGTGACAGTCTTGTTTATAACTTAAATGCTCACTGCGCTGCAGCATGTAAAAGCTTCATTTATTTGCAATAAAGGGAAATAATGAGAAATCCATTAGAGGCAAATGGTCCTAATGGATTTTTTTATTATTATTATTGACCTTTRTAAACCTAAATATACGGCTCTTTCAGCCTTCTCTATATTCCTGTTGTTGTTTTCCCTTCAGATAAGGGCAGATCGTTCACTTGCACTCAAGATTAAGCATTATCAAAGTCATCATTTGGGTAATTGTCCTATAGCCTGGGGACACTTTTTGGTAGAGACCCATCTTCATTATTAGCACATGCAATATTTGTGGGGCAGTTCTTTGGGATCTGATCATGTTCATCTCTGGATAAGTTGGTTTTGAACAAGATTTAACACTGCTGCTAGCTAAAAAGAATTGGGAAAAAAAAGAGCTATCAGAGTGTGGATCTAATGAGTATTTAATTGTGGATTGTGTATCCACAAAARAAACTAATTTATTTGCTTTTAGGCAAGACAACTTGAAAATAGGTGAAAAAGCACAATCTMAACAACAAAGTACAAAACATAATCTTGTTTGCATGCTTAGTGATGTCTCAGAAATTCTTCTTATTCATTCTTCAACTAGATGCAATTTTAATATCTGAAAAAGTATCTAAGCCTTTTTAGGTTATCTGTGTCTGTTGTCAGGCTTTACTTTTTCTTTCACTTTTAATGCCTAATATTAGCTAACTTTCTGTCCATAGGTAGCAGCCCAAGAAGGAAATATGCTGATTAAGGAATATCATTATGAGAAGGCCCTTGGTTATTACACACTGGCTATCCTGTCAAGCAAGGATAATTCAAGATATCTCCGACAGAGAGCCATTTGCCTTATGCATCTGAAGAAATACAGCAGAGCTTTAAAAGACATGGAGAAAGTGATCCAGAAKCATGGCTGTAACAGCCTAAAAACACGTGTTCATGACTGCTGCTTAAAAGGACACCTGCTCTTACTAGTGTCAGAGGAAGAAGCAACAGTTAAAGAGTATATTGAGGCATTGCAGCTGGAAGAATCTATCGCACTATGTAGCATCACTAAAGGCCCTGGTAGGGAAATTTTAGCCAAAACATTTCATAAGGTTGCACAGTATTATTTTGAAATGCACCGTTATGAGGAGGCCTGGAAAATCACAGGTTATGGTCTCATAGTTGATAAAAACAGTACTGAACTTAAGAAGCTGAAAGCAAGGCTTAAGCGAGAGGTAGCAGGCTGTAGTATACATTAATTTATTTGTTTTGGGATTTTACAGTTTCTCATTACTTACTAGTTTGCCTTCAAGAAAAAGGGAAGGATAAGAAGCTTATGATAAATGGRCCAGAAATAAAAATATTTAGGTAGAAAAACAAAACTGACCAAAAGAACCATGTAAAGAAGACAGGCTTAAATTGTTGTGCATCTGCCTGAACTTCTTGTGAAATAACTGTTTTGTTTACTAATCTGTTTACTAATTTGTTTACTAAACTGTTTTGTTGACTAATCTGAATTAATTCTGACATTGGTTCCAGTAATGGTAAATGGAAACATTCAGATAACTTTCAGTTTAYGAACCATAATCATGTTATCCCTCATGTTATTTATCTGTTTTCCACTGCTTATTCTGATGCCCTTATGAACTAGTCAAATAGATCGCTCTGAAGTATTAGGATACAACATTTTTAATGAGTTTTATGTGTGTGAAACATCATGAGTGTTACACTACTCAAATATTTCCCTTCTGAGTGGAARGAACCATGCTTGTCACAGTCTGTTGGATTTGGAATGGTCTGCACCAGTCCAGGTGAGCGGTCAGGACAAATGCAAAGAAAATTACTGCTCTGGCCCAAGGAACATAACAGGTATGAAGGATGAGATCTGGCAGCAATGGAACCTCCAGTGGTGTGTCTACTACCATGTTATCTGGGACATGCAGGCAGCTACACTCCTGGCTTTGCATCTGACTTCAAAATGTCTGTGTCTCAGTTTGCCAGTGAAAAGAATGAAAATTGCAGCCTCAGTAAGGCTGTACAGCTCAGTAAGGCATCCACAAGAGCCTGCTAAATGTCATCTTTCACATCCTAGATATTCATGGATGAAKGGCAGCACTGGAGCATGAAGTATTCCAAAGGGAATCCATGTACAAGGTAAATGAGTAGGAGATCAGAACTGGCTGCACCAGCCATGACTGTAATGTGATTTCTGGGCAGTGCACTATTCAGCTTCCATCTTCCACTATCCACGTGGGACAGCCCTGGCTGTCAAGGCTCTCAAGGACTTCACCTGATGTCACACAAGCAGCTTCACCACCAGTATGGACRCCTAGACTTAAGGGACTGCACAAAGGTAGTGTAGATGTACCCAATTCACATATGTTTCTCTTTCACCTATGCAATGTGAATTTATAGCTTGATTTGGATGCAATATGCATGTGCTCTTGAAGAGGAAGCAATGAGTTGGGSCCCAAAATAACAGGTATGTTATTTCTTTTGACTGAAATGGCAGCCTCATGTGAAGTATTCACCATGTCTTTGGAGTGTGGTAAAACAATGATGTAGAAAAATAAAAACTACTGTTGAAAACGAAGATTAAAGCAACACTGAAGAATGCTCTTCTCTTTTGATTAGGATGAAAGGTAAAGGATCATTTCCTTATTTCTGGTGTTGTTTTCTGAAAGTAATGGTTCCAGACCAAAACTTCGTTCCGCATCTGTGCAATCGACTCCATAAATAGTGATCACATCTTTAACCTTACAGAACGCAGGTAAAAGTGATCCTCTTTCCATTTTGGCACCAAGTTCCTATAGAACAGTTTCTTTCCAAGCAGGAAGTTAGACCCTTAAATTAATGTTGATTACAGTTCCTGAAATAACCKCGGGAAGAATAGTGCTTTTTCTTCAATAATAATCAACACGTAGGAATTTTTCTGTCTGTGCTAGAATTTTTAAGAAGTACTTTTTTATGGCTTTGGATTTTTTTTTTTAATGTCTAGAAGAATAAATCTCTTTACAGCTTCATGTCTACATTTCTGTTACCATTTCCACTTTTAGTTACTATACTTCTGTATGTTTTCTTTAAAGGATGAACTGCAGCTTATCAAAATTATGGAGCCATTTCCTACTATTTTGAGAAGCTCCCTCATACTGTACATACAGTTGGTGGTAGAAGATGTTTAGAACAGGAATTCTCCTGTAGCACCTGCAGCCTGAAAGTGTCCTGTGTAACACAGCACTAGGGCATATTCCTAAAACGTGGTGGTGTAAGTGTTGCACAACTGTGAAGAACTCAAGTACAGTCACATGAGTCAGCACTGTTATAATCAAGAAGCAAATAATAGCCTAGCGACTGTGTGTTGGTAGTAGAAGTGGTTCCAATTTAGAAAAATTTACTTTACTTAGAAAGCTTTACTTCAAGCTACATTTAGCCCCAGGAAAGATTAAGCACCTATAATTTATTTAGATCTGAGCTGTGTGCAGACACTACRAAATATGCCCCCTTTCCTGAGCTTTGGCCTTTTAAAGTCCCTTTACTGCAACCCCAGTAGCACAGTGGTCAGGAKGGAGTGCTTGCAGTTCATCTGTACGGGGAGGTGGGGCGGCTGGGAAAAGACAGCCCTGCTGCACGTTGTCACCAGGTTACGAACAGTGAAAGAAAGCTTTGAAACCATGATTGAGATTGGCAAGCAGTCACTGGTGTAGAAAGTGTCTTGGCTTTAGAAAGTACTCAACATTCCTCACAAGATTATAAAAGGAAAAGCAGATGTGAGAATATTTATAGAACAAATAACAGTTACAAAAGTGAAGTTTCCTGACCTTCTGTTCGGCAGCCCAGCAGGCAAAGAATAGTTTGGAAATGATGGCAAATTGGTTGGGATTAAATACTCAACTGGAAACTTCTCCCAGAGCTCAAACAGGGTAAACTTTGAACTTTTGTTATTTAAAAAGATTTTATTTCCTTCAAACTTATGTAACTTCTATTTTTTCCCCATTTCTGTTACTTATATGTTACCAGTTACTGAGAGAATCTAAATATGTGTTAGTCAACTTTAACTTCTGATCAAATGCATTTTTGAAGTTGGCATTTTCTTGGGAAGTCTAATCAATTGTGCTTTTCAGATTTAGATCACAGTTTTTTAGATCTGAAGTGGAAATTTTGGCCTGACTTACAGTCATGCAGACCCAGTAACTTCAATGAGCTTCCTTGTTTCTAAGTGAGGACACTCCACTTGACATGCAGAGGCAGATGTTTTGCTTTAATGACAGCTAATTTAAAAGCCATTTGTTTTACTATGATCTCTCTAGGCAAGGTAAACTGTGTTATCATTGTACTGCCTCTGCATCAAGCAATTTTCGATTTGCCATGGCTCCAAGGAGTTGCTGTTGCCATTAATTTAATGTGTTACATGAGATTATCCTTGGCATTATAGTCTGTCTTTGGAGTCTCGGTTGTTTTAATCACATTTCTACTAAACCAGTCTATGATGGAATCTGCTGGTTTGGTCAGCAATTATTCAAAGACATCCTAAAGAAAAATGACTTGTTACTTAGAAGGCATAGCCTTCCAAAGCTATGAGATGAGGAAAGCTCTTCCTCCTCTTCCTCCTGCTATGGCTTCCATAAACAGCTTCTTCATATTTCTTCTGTAGGATACCAGTGAATGTTGCCAGCCTGCACTTGTTCTTGCCTCGTCCTTGGCATCCCAAGCACAGGACCAGTGATTTATTTTACCATTGAAGTGCTAGGATACAAGGCAGTGCAAGACAGAGTTTAACCTGCCCAGCTTAACTCTGTGATTAGGTGTCTCCCCTTTAGCACCTTAAGAATTTAAATATCCAGCCTGATAATTTGATAATTTCTGTATTCATATGTTCTCTCTGTGACTCCAAAAAGTTAACAGAGAGAATAAACTAATATAAACATTTCTCCAAAGTGCATAGAGGAAATTAAAAACAATATCTGAAAATAAGTCTGCACATCTCATTCTTGAGCTACATCACAGTAAGTAAGGAGAAAATTTAGCAGTAGAACCATAAGGGAATTGTAGGAGGGAGCAGGAAACACAGGAGGATGTTAATGATTCCATTCTGTTCCTGTTCTGCATTTCATTATGTCCCTTAGTTGTACTTTCATCTCCAGATAAGTGTTGTGTATGCCTAATGCAAGCTAGCAAATACGCTTCTTATTAAGTGTCACATAGCATGATGTATGGGGATCTGAAGTCACAAGGGAGCCACATTTTTAGATCCAAATCAGTAGTGGATAAAATGAGAAACAGCCAGCAGTTATTGTTTTCCTGGTTAAAATGACCATCTCATGGAGCATCGTGATTGCTTAGAAACCTCAGATGTCGTTATTATGAGACATTCAAGCACAGGTAAAATACTCAGTACTTTTTTAAAAAAATATATATTAAAATCTTACAACATTAGGAACACTTCTGAGACTGGATTGTCTGAAACAGTAATGTTTCTTTTAACATGGAGTTTTAACCATATAGATATTTATACCTTGACATTTGCTGGGATTTTTGCAATTATGCCAGCCTTATTTTTACACTGTTATTTCTTCTTCTGCATGTCCTGTCTGTTCTTGGGCAATAAAATCTACTTACTGAAGAAAAAAAGGTAATTAATCATCTACGTGCATTGTATATGCCCACATCATTAATGTGTTTGAATGTTTTAATTAATTGCATTCTCAGCGGTTATGGATGGCTTGAAATGGGAGCTAATACAATCCAGTTAAGCTTCCTAATAAACCTGACTGATGAACTGCAGTCTGATCACATCAGGTAGAGGAATAGAGGGAAATGCCACAGAATTCACAGGTCAGAACAGACTGTCATTATGAAGGACCTGAGTCACTTGTCAACAGGAGAACTTCTATCTGATTATAACTTGCAGAAGATCCTGTGTCCCGGTCCTGGTTCAACTCTCCTTTTGAGCACATGCTCCCAAATAGCACTTAAGAGGCAGCTCTACCATAGCGATGCATCTCGAATCAGAGTCCTTTTCTGTACTGACTGTGTCTGCATCGTTGGACAGGAGGACACTTCTCTCCATCTGGCTTCCGTAGCCAGGGGACTTTCCTGATGTCTGGCACTGCCAGCAGTTCCTGAGAAAGAACTGACCAGTTCTCTCTATGTTCTCTTGTCCAGCAGCATGCAGTACTGCCACAGCCACCTTCCTCAGAACCACCATAATGAACCCATTGTCCGTTCAGGTTATGAGTTCAATACATCTTCAGCCTGAATGATACAAATCTCCCAGCTTCCACAGCTGTGTTCTGATGATCAGCAGGCATGCGGGAAGGATGTAAGGTAGGGGTGAAAAGAGAACTTTGCTGAAGGTTAAGTGTAGGTATAAGTGTTTTAATAAATCAGGACGTCACATCGTGGACTGTCTTGCTGATACTAAGTGTATTGATTTATTGAGAAAGATCTTAAAGAGTTTGGTCTTCTATGTTTAGTTAAATGACATACATGTACTGTGTAGATACATATGGCTATGTATATAAACTTTTTAAACTAGTCTGAACTCTCCTTTCTAAAAGAAAAAACTTTCTTCGTAACGAAACTCTAAATTCTACAATTTATGGATAGTACCACTGAAATTTCTCATGTAAGTAGGTGTCTATAGATGAAAATAAATTAAAACATCTTATATTCATTTTGTTTGTAATTCCTCTTCTTATATGTCAATATAATGCAAAAAATATACTTTTGTCATGCATGTGTGTATTTTGAGAACGTTATATTATGATAATTGAAGTATTCAGCACTATACTGAAATGTAGGAAAAATGAGACGTTGCCTTCCAGAAGTCTTCTTCGTAAAGGCACTTGAAAAACCTCTTGGAAAAGAATTAAGGTCTGTCATTGTTAAACTTAGGTTTCCTAAGGATGAATTACTTTAATAGAAAGGACATCTCTGAATGCTAAAAGGCTAGGAAATCATCTTGTCCCATTAAAAACAGCACTGGTTGTGCCTGCTGCACAGTTTTTTTTCCAGTCTAGATATAAAATCAGCTGGATATAAAATCAGCTGATTTTGAATGTGTTGGAAAGGGTTAAACCCTTTTCTAATGCTCCCTCATAAGTCTCGAAGCAGAGCATTTAATTCATTGGACATTCTAAGCCCCCTGTGTGTGAGTGAATGTACGAGGGAAAGAGAAAGGGAGATGTAGGCACAGTACTTTGCAAAACCATTTCTTGGGGAAAGCATGTTAAAGAGAACAAAGATAATAACCGTTTGTTTCCCACTGGCAGAAAATGTAAACATTCCAATTACTTCCCAGAAACTGCACAGGCCACCTGTCTTCTGCAGCTGAAAATCATTCTTCACAAGACGGAGGTAAGACAACTTCTCATTTTCACCTGCTTCTCTATGCAGAGTGCATGCATTTAGAAATTCACAGCAGAAACCACTGCATGCCTTTTACACTTCCTACCACTAACATCTGATATTTGTTTTTCTCATGATGTTCAAAARATCATTATCTCCACAGGGAGGTTAAGGATGAATTTTGAACTTTGAGGTTTTCTAATTTGTTTTGGAAGTGCATCTAGTGCAGATTATTTACATTCCACACATCTAGTAGCCAACCAGCAGAAAATATCTGAACATTGATTTTTTTTTTATATACTAGTTGACAGTCATAAGTTACATTAAGTTTCAAAGACAAGCACGTTGTTTTGAGCAGTGAGTTGCTTCAGCCTACACTGAAGCAACGGGCAGCATCCAGTCATTGTTGTGGGGTTATTTATTGCTGATTGCCTGGGGTGTATMCTGCTTTTCTTAATGTTACCCTATAGGTTCAGACTGCCTTCTGTCATGTCTAGCTCTTTAGACAGACACAGATGCAGGTAGACTCATTTTTATTATAGGGTCTTAAATACTGCTTACGCTATTCAGAAAGCAAACACATAGACTGAGGAGACTGTGAGGTTAATAAAGACATTTTACTGACATTTTACAGATCTGTAGCATTGCATACTGTTTTGGTTATTAAGTGATAGTATAGATAGCAAGTCTGTCACTTTTAGACATCCCTTATACTAAGCTCTTGGTGTAGGTGAGGTATAGTATACTGGAGTCTGCATTGTTGGAGTTGTGGGTTTTTTGCCTGTGTGCAATCCCTGTCTATGTGTAGTGTTTGTGTATGTGTATACATAATGTATATACATGAAAGAGAAATGAAACAGCAAGAATAGAAGCTTTTCAGATACTCATCTGTCCTTTTCCTAGTCCTTTCTTTTGCCAGTTTACCTTGCCGCCTGACCTATTTCCACCAAGTAACCCTGCAGTCCAGAGTTATGTGACAATGCCCCAATGACTAATTCCAAATATTAAGCAGTATGAGTCAGCCTCTAGCCCATATCACACAGCAAATCAGCATTCATGTCTGGGTGCTGACTTTGCTAGAGTGTGGGCAGTTTGCATGCAGGGTCTGAGGATAAGTTCTCCTTGAATTAGGAATGAATTTACTGTCTCTTCCCATATTCCGAAAGAGTGGCTGTCATCAGTGTTCAAGCTAGAATAGCTTCTAGTGAAATGACATTGGATGCTTTATAACCTTCACTGCATATATTTGCTTATCAACACTGACAAGCCAGAAAAGGAGGAGTACTCTTTCTACTACTGTTAATTACAAGTAGTTTATACCAAAGGAAAGTCTTTGAGGAACTCCAGAAGTTAGCATCTGCTTAAAGCTGAAGTGGCTGAATAAACACGGACTGCATCATAATGCCAGAATCTTTTCAGGTTTTTTGCAGCCCCACAGGAGGTTTGGCTATGGTTTTTTTGGCCTATCCATGTAATAGTAGATACTATCCAAAGATGTGAGTTACACTGCAAGTAGCAGCCAAGCCAACCCACTAGAGCCCCTCAAAACTCTCTGCATTACCCTCCTTTTACAAGAGTGATGACATGATAGAGGCTGCATGCCCATATCACTCTAAAGGCTTTGGATGTCTGCCTGAGAAGATTTATATGTGACCTTTTGTGTGTGTCTGTGTGTGTGTGTGTGCGTGTGTTCAGAGAAAAGAACAAAACTCTGTCATCCAGAAGTACGTGTTTTTTTCTCGTATCTTAGTATGAATCAGTTTAAAAGGGGATTAAAAAGTATAGCAGATGAAGTTGGAAAGCTGGTTTCCAAGGTAACAATGCTTGAAGCATTTCGTACTAAAAATGATGTCTGCACCACATTCTTCTTTCTGATTGCTCTAGAAAGTTGAATTGCTTAAACATTTGGGTGTAGCTGTCTAACACCTGCAGAACCCCCAGAGCATCAGTTGATGAGTAATGACCATACTGGCCATGCAACCTCCATTTTTTTAGAGTATGCAGAGAGTAACAACCATTAGATCACCTCTTCAGGTGATGCAGACCACTCTATTACATCAATACTCAGCATAAAATTTGCTTAGGGTAACCTGAATGAGTTGCTGGGAGACCAGCATGCAGAATGCCACTTTAAGGACACTAAGGAGACACTGTACAAAACCCCACGAGTGGTAGAAAACTAAATAAATGATACAGACTGACATAATGCTGGTGCATGGTTTATGATGTACCTCACTGACCATGAATCAAACATACAGAAGAAAAAAAAGTGTATGCATAACCCCTTACAATTTTACTTCTAGAACAGAAATTCTTCTAAAGCAAGAGTTGAAGGTCAATTTAACACAGTAGGCAAATGAGACCCAGTAACCAAACTCCTGAGAAACACGGTACACTTGAATACTATTTTCCTCCCAGTGCAGTGTCCCAGCTATAACCGTGACTATTCCAGATTCTGCAAATCTAAACCAAAATAATTCACAGCCCTGAGTCAAGTAGAATCTCCCAAATGAGTGAAGTAATAGCAGGACTATTTGCTTTGCTGAGCTGGAGCTCTCTGACCATAAGTTCTCCCCACACTTGAGAAATTTTCCCAACAAGAACAACACTGTAAATATTCCAGACTAGCTCCTCTTCTTTACCAGAATTACAATAGTTCTATGTGATCTGGGATTTCTGTAGTAAATAATTTGTTTGAGGTGTTAACATGCACAGTAAAAGCAGTTGTAGGAAACAGTTGTCCAGATTGGGGACACAAGCCCTACCTTCTCAGGTTACTAATGTGAAATCTATTATTTGAAGTTTTTCTTTCTTTAATGCAGCGTTGTTGTGGAAGGCTCTTCAAATATCCAAATTCATTATCTGCCATCTGATAGAGGAACCTCCTTTAGTTAGAAAAAGGTAAAGGGAAGAAAACATGTCAAAGTAACCCAATGCAAACAAGAAGTGCCTCATTGTCTCATGTTTTGTGTCTAAATTGCTTTTGAAGAAAACCACACATTCCTACACATTCTTTAACTCAAACCAGGCACAGCACTATTTAAACCATTCCTCACTGATACCTGTCAGATCAATGACACTGGAAGCATTTATACTAAATTTATTTCAGAGCTAAATTGAGAGAGTAAAATACAAAATATCCGTCACCACTGGTTTCCCCATCTAAAGTTCAGATTCACTTGAGATAACCTTTATTAAATGCAAGCCAATGTCATTGCTACACTCATAGTTCCCTGCATTTCCTGCTTAAAATGGTACACCTTTTCCTCAGCTCTGCAAAGAAGTAAAGCTATTAGAGGTGCAGGAAAAGGTTCTTGATACGGTTCCCATTTCCACCCTGCCCCCCTTCAAAAGTTCTGCAGGAAACTATGAGTTTTGTGGGGACGTAAGGGGGAATCTATGTCCTTTGTGTCCATCTGTGGCCTTGAATAAGGCACTTAGGGCTGTGTTCACACGAGTTATTATAGAGGTCTACCTCGGTGTTCCTCTGTCTCTTGATTACGTGGGGGGTTAGGGTATGCATCTGGAGTACTGGGCAGTCACATCACTACTGGCATTCTTAGTATCAGAGATCCCATTAGTCACGATGCCAACAACAGTGATCCATAGGAAAAACTAGGAAAAAAGCTCCTAGATTCCCAGCATCTTGATTCTCCATCTGTGGAATGGGAAAAATAATGCCCTTCAGTGTCCCATGGAAGTGTTACAAGCAAAACTATGTTAAAACCTAAAAAGTGCTTGTCTATTGCAGTATTATGGAACTTAATTAGGTAGAGCCTCCTCAGAGCTAGCTGCATTGCATAGTATTAATAAATCTGTTCATATGCATAACGAGGTTCACATGTGTAGGAAAATAACCTTGTGCTAAATGTGGAAGTCCCTGAGGAAGATAGGAGAGATCTTTTAACTCTAATTAATTATGTAGCTCTGACCTTTGAGATAGCCTTATACCTTCCCTTCTGTAGCTGTCTTCCACACTTGGGCACACAGTATCTGCAAGTGTGGTGAAAACACAGTCCTGAGCATCCGTTTTTTCAGACTTTTGTCATCTTCTGCTCCTCTTCAGATGGAGGGATCATGATGACTGTCTTCACACTTGATGGAAGCCTAAGATGTAACATGACCTGAAACAAAGGCAAACACTCAGGGAGGTCTGTAGGTAGAGCTCAGAGTCTCCAAGAGGAGGTTTAGAGTCCTGGCAGAAGAGACATTGTTTGTTTCCCTACAGCATTGAAGGAAACAGGTCTGTGCTCCGCGTCTTGGAACATTCTGTGTGTGCATTCCCAGGAAACAGGACTGCCATGAAGAAATCCTGCTCTGTCCTCAGCGCTTCCTCCTGAACACACACAGAACTCCGTGTTGATGAAGTGGCCAGGTCAAGAGAGGTGCCAGGTCAAGAGAGGTATCAGTCTTAAGATTTATATAGTGTTAACTTTGGCAGTGAGTTACAGTACCGTAATAAAGCAGCCTACAGGGAGAAAAACAACCTCCTACTCCTCTCATTACAAATTTAACTCTAGATATGCCTATAAATTCAAATCAAATACAGGAGTGATCACGTGCCCATTCTACCCTTGCTTTTATTGCCCTTCACAACAGTTACCTAGTAATATTACAAGTAGCAGCATAAAAGAGGAATTCTGCACAACAATTGATATATCAGCATATTTTCAAAAAGAAGCTATTTCCATCTATCTCACCCCAAACCTGCCAGTACAGGACAGCATGGCAAATTCAATAATTTTGCATCTCTCTGACTTCACATTCCCTCTGTGAGTGCAACAGCCAAACAATCTGGTAGCTGAGATGAAGTAGATTTCAGAAAAGCTAAAGGAAACTCAGCAGAAGCTGCAGCAATAGCTTATGCTGCTTGCACACTCGGAGTACATAGCCCTCAGGCTGCCTTGGTAATGCAACCTCTCCTCCCCCTGCTGCTCAGGAGCATTTACTTGAAGCTGGGAATTGCACACAGCTGAGCTCTGAAGTTTGGGCATGGCTCTGAGAAGGCTGAGGAGCTGGAGGCTGGACGTTTCTGCAGACCTGGGAGCCGATACATATTCTGGGAGTCTCCTGCATGCAAAACCCTTCATCTCTGCTAAGGACAGAGCAGCCATGGCTTGAAGACCCTGTCTCCTCTTTTGGGATTCTACTGCTGTTAACGGAGCCCAGCATAGCTACTTGTATCCAGAGAAGATAAGAGGAAAGTTTTCTGAAATAGCAGGATACTTCTTGAAATTGATACTGGAAGAAAGCAGTCCTTTCCCTCCTTCCCCTTTGGGGACTGGCTTTTGAGACTAAAGGAGTTGCCCCACCTCATTATAAGACTTTTCCACACCTGCCAAAGAAAACTCTTGAGGTTACAACAGCATACCACAGAGTGTAGGATAGTGTAGCCTGCCTGCAGAGCATCATCCGCAGCACACCCTGAGTGCAGTCAATCCGGTAGGCACTGGACATGGAGAATGAGGTTGGCAAATCTGTGGACAATCAAATGGATAAATACATGTAATAATTTGGAAGTTTTCTTTGTCTTTGCTTTTTATTCTGCTTTCTTTATTTCTCTAATTTGTTATGCATTTACCCCTGTATTGAGTTAGCTGTGCTGTTACTTATTTCTTACCCTCTCCTCATTTTAGAGTTACAATAATGGGAAAATCTGAAAGTCAAATGGATATTGTGGAAAAATCAACAAAATCTGGAAGGCAATCCTGGAGCTTTGTGGCAATCGGTCTGGCTGTCTTGCTGCTCGTTATGACTTGTGCTGCGGTCGCCCTGGTGATCCTGTATGCCAGCAGCAGAGGTAAGGAACCTGTGAGCAATTCTTCTCCCCCTGCAAACAACATGTAAGGCTTTATGCAAAGCTGAATTAAAACGACAGGAACAAGGTGACCAGCTATGTGAGGACTTTGCTATCTCTGCCTTGTTAAAGCTCATCTACAGAAATGATTTTGTTGGATCTTATTTCATTACTAAGTTGTGTAATGTGGGGGTGGGGAGGGGGGTTAGGATTTCTGTGCATTTTGTTGAATCCAAAGCTACTTTGACAAAGATAAATATATATATATATATATTGCACTGACTAAGCATTGTATAGGTATATGTGTATGTGTGTAAGCCTTGAGATTTCCATATTTTGAAGAAGCCTGAAATTAATTATAGCCAGAAGTTGTAAATCAGCAACTGCTTAGCAGATCTAGCTAGGAGTCTGCTTATTACAATGTGAAAGCCTTTTTTATAGCAGTGAGCTGCATGAGAGAGAAATACCTTTCTCTGTGTTACATGGGGCTCTTTTCAACTCCAGGTGACATGTGGTTTACTGACTTTCATGCAAATGTCTTGCCAGGGACCTGATAACAAGGYAGTTTCTTCCAGGTATTCCACCTAAATAGAGTAATTGGAGAGTTTACTCCCTAAATTAAGGTTTTCAGTAGCATATCATATGTAAAGCCCTCACCTGAAATTCTAATTCCGCCTCTYAGCCATACTTACAGATAGGCTGTAGATAATAAATCCTAAGAAAAGTTCAATAAAACCTTYTGTTATTGAGTCAGTCTGAAGATAGTGGCATCTGGTAGAGAAAGTCCTCTCAGAGAAAAAGAAGCTAAAGCCAGCAGTTACATTATTTGCTGCAATTCTCTCCTATGATAGCAGCACGGGCAGGCTGTGATGTTGACAGCACTTCCTCTGCTGCTGAGAACTGTGTGAGAAGCTGATAAAGTGCTGAAAGGTGAAGCTCACACTTGGCTGCTTGATGACAACTGTGGATCTAATCGTCCCAGTGTGTGCCATCCCCAGCCCTCTGTAACTCTCAGAAAATACTGCGGCAAAATACTAAACACAGTGTAGTTCAGAGACTTTGTAGTATGATTTGCTTACAATTTTTTTGTCTTCAAAAGAGGTGAGAGAAGCAGTAAAAGGCTTGTATGTTAAAAGGGCTTTTAAAAGATGAACTGCTGAAGAAAGGTGGAAAAATGGAAAGATTAAGACAGAAAAAATGTTATAAGAGGTTGGGGCATTCTGCGCCCCGAGTGTGTAGGCTCCCTCTTGGACCATGAACCTAGAATCCGTCCTGCTTAGAGGCCTCTGCGGTGGACCTGGTRTTTATTGACACTGCCAGATGAGATGCCCAGCAGACACTTCTGCCTTTTTTTCAGGTAGTCTTGGAGGGAGGGTAAGAGAGTACTGGAAGAAAGGGCAACAGCAGTGTGTAGTTGGCTGAGAGTAAACGTTTGATATGAGAAGAGACGAGTCTTGATACCCCATGACCTCTTCCACCCAGGTGTTTGCTTTTTGTGTACCAGGCTGTTTGGAACTGGACAAATTGTACTGATTTTCCCCTGGTGTAGATTGGTATTTTTATGACTTACATTCATGTCAAATATGTGCTCATGCCTCACTGTCACTGTGTTATGCTCAGAAGTTTCACATCACACCCATCTAAATCCTGATAGATATTTTTAAAGTATTTTTATATATAAAAATATTTTTATATTTCTGTTTCTAGTTATTTGAGGTTCAAGAGGTACAGTTACAAAGCTTCAGGCAGTGAGCAAAGTCCCAATAAATGCATTGTGCAGTAAAACAGGCAGTGTTGGTCATATCTCATACAGAGTCAGGTTGGCTTTGTTCTTTGTCAGAAATGGTACTGAGGCATAAAAGACATAATTGATAGAAAAACAAAGCAGCCGCTTTTCAAAGTAAACTGAGCCCCTCACCAGCCATTTTTAATTATCTGTTTTTGTGGCAGAGTTTCAGAGCTCTGTATGTGCAACCAAGGTTTCAAAACAGATTTGGCTTCCGTGCTCATGCAGCTAAATTACATTTGCTCAGTCACAAAGGCTTTTTGAATGAGGACAGTCAGAATCTTATTGATAGCACTGTGGTTCAGGAAACAGGTTATACATTTTCAGGATATATTAAAGGGAGAAGCTTTGATTAAAAAAGCTTCAGAGAAGTTCTCTCTGGTGCCTGAACAAGGGTAGAAGAAATGTGGCGTATTTTTGCAGTTAACTCCTTTTTGCCTTCTACTATTACCCCTTTATGGGAAAATTCAAAATGGATTTGAACTACTCTCTCTTTTTCTCCAAAAGGAGATTTCTTTCTTTGGAAATACCCTGCACTTTTTTTGTGTGTGTGTGGTTGGTGTGTTGGGGTTTTTTTGTGTGTTTTGGTTTTTGTTTTTTTTTTTTTTTTTTTTTTTTTTTTTTTTTTTTTTTTTTTTTTTTTTTTTTTTTAGAAAGTTAAGGAAAGTTCTCCAAAAATTTGCTTTTTGTTTTATCTATACAAAAGTACAAACTTCTGCATGTGAGTCTTTGAGTTATTGCAACTATCTTGCTCATCCAGAGCTGAGATTGCTAGCTACTAAATCATACAGTTATTCTAATGCAAAACTACCCTCACACACAACAGCGGCACTGAATTGAAGCCTGAATGTTACATTCCCAATCACAGTGGGGGCTTTTTATGTTGTTTCCACTGAAGAACTTCAAAGCCCTCTTTTCTCCCCTACTGATTTTTTTTCCTCTATGTGAATTACTGTATTCTTGTTTGCACTTGTGTAAAACATTTGTTTTCATTGCAAGGAATTTTTTTTGGAGTAACTTTTCTGCAACCATTCTAGTGTAAGGATGTTTAAAAAAATAATGTTTAAAAACATGCTGCTGCTATTGGAGGGTGGTGGTGGAAGAGTTTTTCTTTTGTAGACAGACATAGTGTTCTGTCTAACATAGCGGAGGTAGATATTGAACTATTTCATTTTCAGAGATAGGAAATTAAAACAGCAAAGTTAATTTTCTTGTGCTCAGAACCAGGGCATGCCTAAAATTCTGGCTGTGGTGCATGTCTGTTTTTCTCATACCTCAAAAAATTATTTACTTTTTTTTTTTTTTTTTTTGCTTAAGTTTGATTTTTGTGCCCTAAGGCCAGTAGGAAATCAATAATCCAGATATGAGCTTTTCTATCCTGTTTAAAACTCTTAACCATTGTGACTCTGAAGGTAAAGAAAAAGCTCAGATGCTTAAAGCATGTTGGTGTATTGTATAAAAGTTGATATCATGTGTTCAATGTGTGTCAGAGAGCCTATGGAGACAGCAGGAAAACAAGCTGCTCCTGTCCTCCTTCCAGGTGAAGTGAACAGTATCAGTACTGTTTTCACAGAAAATTTCCTCATAAATCTGAAAACAAATAATGTCTTCAGAGCTGTCGCTGGATCTCTTACTGGCAGTAACTTTCATTTGCTCTAAAATTAAACAGACCTCTCACTAATGTCGGTATGTGTTTGGCTGTTGGTGAATGGCATCGGCAGGAATTTCTTTCCTAAAAAAATGAGTTTTATCTGCTTTCTTATTCCTCTCCTTGCAGGCACTTGCTATGGCACCAGTTCAGGCAACATATGCACCACCTCTGGATGTGTTACAGCAGGTAATGATTCTTATTATGCATGATTACTGCAGAAGTCATGATGTACATGCTGTTAGTTCTGCCTAACTTGAGTAGCAATAGATTGTGCTCTAAGACTGGAGGAGTTTGTAAGGAATGAAACTTTCACATGGGTCATATACCCATTATTATTGTCTCAGGCAGCAAGTGTAGCTGTCCTCTTTTCCATTGTATACTACCTTTGTTGCTCTTCAGAGGCTCCCTCTGCAAGCAGTATGATCCCAGTGCAAAAGTCCATCATCAGACAACTTCCCAGCATCTATAAATTAGAGTAGGATTCTTCACAATAAGAATGAGTCCCTTCCAGRATGAGCAGTATATGCAAGATGCCTTCTTTCCAAGCACCTTCTTGGCAGGTTTTGGTAATCTGGAGGTTATTTGGCAGTCTGTGGAACTCAGCTCTCTGATTTTAATGTATAGCTGCTAGAATAATTCAGAATATGGACCCAACAGCTGAACCTTGCAAGGATTTCTACCAGTATGCCTGTGGGGGTTGGCTCAATCGGCATGTTATCCCAGAAACTAGCTCCAGATACAGCATTTTTGACATCCTGAGAGATGAGCTGGAGATCATCTTGAAAGGTAAGAAAGATGTTTTACTGTTTGGGGTTTTTTTTTTTTTTTGCTTTTTCTCTCCTCTTGGTTATAAACTTTTCTTCAGTTTCATATATTATCTACAATCTATACTATCTACTGCATATTATATAGAGAAATCCTCTAGTCTTCCAATCTCTCTATCTCTTACTGCATCAATTTTGTGGAAACATTCTATTCCCACTAAAATCTTAGCCATAGGTGCTTTGGTACTGACTTCAGAGGGAGCAGGACAAGCTTTGACCATGCCTGTCTTGAAACTTTTTTTATTTTCTATTAATAGCACTTTTAAAGAGCACTCTGGTTTCACAATAATTGAAGCCTCAGATAACAAGTGTTTATCATAGCACTGAATTCTCAGACACTTCTATGAAAAGATGAAAGATCTCCAGGGCAAAATCTCACTGTAACTTTTCCTTCCCCAGGTGTGTTGGAGACTTCAGATCAAGGGGACAGAGAAGCATTTCGGAAAGCTAGAATACTTTACAAATCATGCATGAATGAGAGTGAGTCTCTTCTTTTTTCCACTGATACTCCTGATGAATATTAAACCTACAGCTCAGGCAAAAGTCCAGTCAAACATGTATAACCCGCATGGCCTTGCCTGGAAATCTATTCCGTATTCAGGTGAATGAAGACACATTGTTACATCTATAAGACTTAGTATGTGCATTCTGGAACACAGAAGGGATGGATGTTGGTTATCTACCTCTGGYAGCAATGCAAAACCTTTTATTCTGAATGAAGAAATCCTCTCCATTTCATTCTTTCCGAATTCTTTTAATCTAAATCMTAATGAAGTAAGCAGAAGTGTTTTCATTTGTTTTTCTGAAGACGAGTRGCCTTAGGAGTAGGCAGATGATTTCATGGTATGAAGATTATTGTCTTATACTCTGCTATAACAGATTCAGTTGCAGATTTCGTATGTTAAAAACCAAAATTATTTTTCAATTATTTTCAATAATTTCCAATCTTTTTCAATTTAAAAAATTGCAGTGTTTGCCTTTCTTCTCTCAGGTCTTATAGAGCAGCGTGGTTCATTGCCCCTTCTAGAGGTCTTAACGATGTTTGGGGATTGGCCAGTGGCTTCTGCAGACTGGAATAGCACCAAAGGTAATTCCCCAAAAAGTTCAGTAGTGCTTTATCAGAATTATTGACTGCACTGACTAGACTGATGTCATTRTATTACATTCTCAGTGTTACTTTTTTCTTGATAAACAACAGTTCGAGGTGTTGGACACATTTAGCATAGAGTGACCTGTGTAATKAAGATACTGTAAATTTAATACCTCATTCATGAGCACTGGATGTTTTAAGAAAAACTGAAGGATGAACATGAAAAAGGGGGCTGTGGCAGAGGAGAGGAATATAACCAGTGTTATTACATTCTAATACTTTCATATRAATAGGGTTTACAACATCATTGGCTAACTAGATAAGGTCATGGTGATTTATACTACCTATAGGCATTTATAAAGTAATCAATAAATGATTAATATATCATTCAGATAGATAATGCCTATGAGAACACTGCCTAGCCCTTTCTAGTCACTCTAGAAATGTCCTCTGCAAATAAAATATCTTCATATGGTTTTAGATTACTTGAGCAATAGATTCACATGCTATACAGCTTAACCAGTCCTCATACATCATACAATACCTGCATGTATATTTTCTCTCTTATCTTCCAGAGCCAAACTGGAGCATGGAAGAAAAACTCTCCATAATGAACTCCAGATTTAACAAACGTGTCCTGATTGACATGTTTGTGTGGAATGATGACCGGGATTCCAACAGACATATCATTTATGTAAGAAAAAAAATGCAGGGAATTATTTATGTATCCCAAAATCATATTAGATAGTTTTCTGCCCAGCAAAAGATTAGCTTTCCATAAATCAGCCAGTATGCAGAATAYAGACAAAATGTACACAACAATTCGTATACTGTACTACAGATCTGTCTCAAATTCACTTTGAGAGACATTATGTCGTAGAATGAATTGATTTGATTAAATTAATGGACCTTTGCTGATTAACAACCTTTAGTGGTTGTGAGTTCTTACGACTTGCAAATGCTGGTGCAATGTAATGTATAGGAGGACACCATAAGTTTTTAAAATAAGTAATATTTAAGAGCTCGTTCATGTATGTCTATGCGTGAAATCCAGCCTTGGAGAGAAATTGYTTGTTTTCTAAATTCTTA
The DNA here is from genome assembly GCA_003342815.1 of Eudromia elegans. NCBI lineage: Eukaryota > Metazoa > Chordata > Aves > Tinamiformes > Tinamidae > Eudromia > Eudromia elegans. Next base: position 1,014,196 of record PTEX01000195.1, read on the forward strand.
AAATTATTCTAAAACCTCAGGGATTACTGAAAGATTTGCTTAAAGAATCACACTAAATAGCCTTCCTGTCCTTAAATTCAGAGAGAGATGTTGTAGCTTCCATCTCACCCCAGTTTCTAGAAAGCTAAAATTTTCCTTGATTGTTTGCTAAGTGTGGTCCTTCTGACCAAGAAGTCATGATGACTTTCGAGGACCCCCTTGACAGCACCTGTTCCTGATCAACACTAACTACAGAATATAATTTCCTTCAGATTGACCAACCTAGTTTAGGAATGCCATCCAGAGACTACTACTTCAATGGAGGCAACTATCAAAGGGTAAGTATTGTATGCCTTGTAATTTGTTTACAGCATTGYGAGAAATTCTGTTCAAACTGCTCCTCTCTGCCAGCAAAACTGCTGGCGAAAGGAGAAGTTTGTAAATAAATTATTACAAACATAGCTAGAAAATTTATTAGTTTCCAAACTGAAAATAGTTTTAGTACTTTTTATTTTTCTCAGTTACGTCAAACAACTAATTTCCTAACGTGAATGGAAAGGAATACAGAGAGACTGTAAAAGGTAGATCCAAAAGTCACTGAGACTAATATAGTCTAAGATATAATGCTCTGATATTTTGATGAAATTGTGTTTTAACACCTCCTTCTGGCTACCTTTGTAAACTGTCAATTTCTGCAGGTTTTACATTATGAGACAGATGAACAATCTCCACATATAGTTGCATRGGAAACAGCAGAAAGCTGCCCTGTAGTCTGCTGGTAGCTGATGGAAGTAGGATTCTATTCTACAAGTTTCATTTTTATAATTATATTTATACAGTATATTTATACAATTAGAAAGCAGAGATACTTATGCATGTCTGGATGCAAGTCAGACTTAAAAGAACTGTAGGAAGTAGAAAATCAGGTACAATACTTAGAAGATCCTAAATTAGCAAATCAAACAAATAGTATTTAATATCATTTAAAGTTGAAGCTATAAAAAAGGGAGGGGGCGCTAAGGATTTGGTTTTAATGCTAATGAATAAAGAGGAGACACAACCCCCTTTTATTTGCTATTTAACAGTTCACTTCCCATAAATAATGAACCAAACTCTGATGACTCTGCACTCCCCTGTGCTTAGTCCAGCATCTTTTGGCAAAACTCCTACAGAGGCCTGTGGGAGTCTGGCCTGATTAAGGCCTCAGCATTCAGCCTAAAAACATAAATTATCATCATGTAACTGCCCAGAGTCCATTTCACAACAGTTACTGTGTTTATCTGGTTTCCAAGGTCCATGGAGGAAGAAAGAATAATAGGTAATATTAAGCCTTCCTATATCAAAAAACTGTACTCCCTCAGCAGCCAAATAGCTTTCCAAGGTCCACTCTGAGGTATTGATCACAGCTATACCTTCCTATTAGAAATAAAGCAAAGGTATCACTAGGAACCAGGAGAGAAAGAGCTTTTCTTTCAGCCACCGAAAACAAAGGATCTGGAGAATTTATTCTATTACTCTGAGAACTTTAAACCCTATTTTTTACCCTGAAGAGGGATCACTATTCACGTAGTACATTTGAAAACACAAAGACTTCTCTACTTGCTCAAGTAGTAATTTTAACTCGGAACTCCAGAGAGTGGGATTGCACAGGGAAACAAAGTGTTACTCTCGCTACATATTTAGACACTGGCAGCTGCATTATGGTTTGTTCGAGAATCAACTGAGGTCCCACATATTGCAGGAGTATCCAGAATAATAGAAAAAAATATTAAAGGCAAGAAAATGGAATGGAAAGGATTGCATTGGAGATAAAGGCCAATGTTGTGTCATATCATTTTTACTGGACCAAACTTTTCCATAGGACACTGTAAAAAATAAAGTGACATCAACTGACTACTGAATGAGGAAGGACAAACCATATGCTTTTCCTCATGCTGCTAGATGCACAGGTTTAATTTCCTATGTGTACAGGTCAGAGAAGCTTACCTACAGTTCATGATCACCATTGCCAAAATGATTCGAGAAGACAAGAATATGTCTAAAGATGATGCTTTCGTCCAAGAGGAAATGGCAAAAGTTATGCAGCTTGAAACTGAGATCGCAAATGTRAGTATAGAAATTTGGGATGATGCATGGGGGAAAAAAAGTGTTTCTTGTGCAGAACTTTTCAGCATAGCACAAAACTGATAGCCTAGAAAAGAGCAGGAGAAAGAAGATTTGCTATGGCTTGAGCAGCCTAGAAATTGGAGCTTCTGTATGTATAATCATGTCTATAAATATGTCTACTGTATACATAGTTACTGTGTCTGTTGAAAACAGATTCATATTGAGTTTATCAGCGGGGCATGACTTTGCTGTGCTGAAATGTGGAAAGCGGTACTGGACACCGTTAAATGATCTTTCTTTTCCAAAAGAAACTAGTTTGTTCTCAGAATTGTTTAAGTATGTATATGTGCATGTACATTCATGTGATTCCTGCCATTGACACTTGTGTCAGTTGATCCTAGTAATAACCTTCTGAATGTCTTCAGGCAACTACCCCTGCAGAGGAAAGGCATGATGTGACCTTATTATACAACAAAATGACTCTAAAAGAGCTACAGGAAAAGTTCTCATTGAATGTAAGTGTTTAATGAGCAGTCCGCTACTTTCAGCCTCCTCCTTTCAGCCTTATTATCATGACAATTGGACATGACTTTCAATTCGTCACAGTGATGCAACAAAAATGGCCATAAAATCATTTCAATTCTTAAAAGTGTTTTAAAAAGCGTCTTTTTACTGAACAATGCTACAACTACTGCAGTTGCTTTATTTTTTGTCTCTGCACCTTGCAGGAAATGAAATTCATGAATCTCCAGGAAAAATAAATGCTTAGAAGTTCTATGTATAAAAGAAGCGAACTTGACCTTTGGTTCCTAGTGGATATAAAAAAAAAAAAAAAAAAAAAATCAAGATTTCAGATAATCGGTCAGCGTAAATTTGAACACAGTAAATTCTTCCAATATAATGCTCTTAAGCACAGCTTGGTCTTAGTGCTGCTAGAACAGTAAGCCCAAATGTCTATATGCAGTAGGTTTGCTCTACTCGCATGTAAGCTGTACTGCCAGTGGCAAACAGTACAGTCCCGGAGAATGCAGAAAGGCATGACAGTTATAAGGCACTGACATACCTGGCATATGTGTATCTGTCTCTACCTAGGAGTTTAACTGGACCTTCTTCATCCAAGGTGTCATGTCTTCAGTAAGTGTTCAGGTTGACCCAGAAGAGGAGGTGGTGGTGTATGGCATGCCCTATTTGCAGGAGCTGAAAGCAATTATCTCAAAGTACTCAGCAAGGTAAAGAAACGCGGGAAGATCTAGGACAAAAGTCACAGTATTGTGGAAATGTAAATTATTTGGTCCACCTTCTGCCAGGGCTTCTCTGAAAAGAAATCGTACCGTCTCACTATAAAACAGGTAATACCTCCCTTTCTCCAAAGAGCCCTGTAAGAAAAAATCATCCTTCTCTCCTGAGGTCTCTGGTACTAAACATCTCATCTAGTCAATAAATGCTTAGGTTACCTTGGAATMAAAGTTAGGGCATAAGGTTTAACTCATTTTGCGCTCTAGAAGGGAGAAAGAAAAAGCMGGGRGGAGGGAGTGAAATTAAGAAAGTTAAGCCCTGAACAAGCCCTCAGCCTGGATACCTTTGCAGTTAACCAGCCTGTGCTAAATAGCAGCAGACACCTGCAGATACTATGATAGCTGGTAGCAATTGCTTGCTTTGTCATCTTCATTCAAAATTAAGATTCTTCTCAAACTGACTGCACTAGAGTTGCTTTTTAAAAGGAATTTGCTTTTRCTTTTTCATACAGCACCATCCAGAATTACCTAATTTGGCGACTGATAATTGATCGAGTCAGCAGCCTGAGTCAGCGTTTCAAGGATGCTCGGGCCAGCTACAGGAAGGTATCTTTTCTCTTCCTAAAGAGACTCTAGAGCATAGTACTGAAGGAGACTCAGTCACCAAATCCAGTCTTTGTCAATACAATGACAAGCATGTAATCCCAAAGCATAAATCTGAGAAAACAGCAATCACAAGAATGGAAACCTTTGTTCTTAGGTTAGTCTCCTTTTTAGGCAGTGACTTGGGAGAGAATCTGGAAAGAAGTTATGCAGACAGAATTAATGCTGTATTATATATTCCAGGCACTTTATGGGACAACACTGGAAGAAGCCCGCTGGAGGGAGTGTGTGAGTTATGTCAACAACAACATGGAGAATGCAGTGGGAGCACTGTATGTCAGGGAGACATTTGCTGGTGAGAGTAAGAGGATGGTAGGTAGTTCACCTTTTGTGTTATTGTACACTTTTCATCCAGTCCAATCCTCCTGCTCAAGCAAGGTCATCTAGAGCAAGTTGCCAAGGGTCTTGTCCAGATCTTTCAGGATGCTTTTCTGCTTCCTTTATATACACTGAAAATGTGGAATGTTTCCAAAGGCATCTTTAATCAAAGTCATCCCGAATGGCAAGAATCACAGGCTTAGCCTATGGGGTGCACAGTCCATTCAGCTGCCTCCTTCATTTCTAAAAGAAAAGAGAAGAGGCAACAACAGGTGAATGCAAATAGATATTGAATAACAATGTGACTAGTATATTCTCCAGAAACTATTTTTCTCTATTTTGATCAGTATTTTTCTTGCCTCCACCATAGTACCTCCAGTTAGCATCTCACAAATAAAGGAGTGCCCATCAGCGAGGAGTTATGAGACATAACACATTTGGGATGCTATTTTAAATGCCGAGTATCCTACTTTAGAACAAAGAATATGGGGAGATCAACTTTAAGCAGGAAGTCTTCCACCCCCTCAGCTCTGTTTGGAGAGAGTAGTGGGTATATGATTAATCTCTTTCTGCCTCTGTTTTAGGTCCGAGATTTAATAGACAAAATTCGTGAAGTGTTTATTGAGACCCTAGATGAGTTACAGTGGATGGATGAGACATCTAAAGAAAAAGCTCGTGAAAAGGTCAGAGATAGCAAGAAAATTTAGGATTCTTTTGTCATTGTGAAACCATTGTGATTTTGTAGTGTCGCTATTCCCCGGTCCTCTTCAAATGAGAGAAAAGACATTAGAATTTTATGAGCATTATCCTTTGTTATTCTTTGTTATCCATTATCCTATCAAATTGTCCTTTTTATTGATTTATTAACTCACAAACATTTATACTTCTTTTGATGAATCTTTTGAAGCAAGTTAGAAATGAGGCAAAAAGATGATACCCAATGCATCAACTAAAATGACAAGTGAATCCAATTCAGTCTCCCAAAGCAAACTTTTCACTGATTTTAGGATCAACACTGTTGCAATAGCAAGAGAAGAGGCATTAAATGAGGCTTAAGCCCAAATCCTCTCATGTGATGCTTCAGCATCTGCAGGTCTGCCATAGTGGCTGGGCTCACTTAGAGATGAGAGAAAAACTATGTTTCATGTAAAAGAGCTTCACTAGGCAATAAGGTGCATTTTATCAAGATATTTGCATCCAAATTCTCAGAAACAGATGGGTATAAGTGAAGGAATTTAAACAACTATGTGAAACATAAAAATTGTACAACTAAGAGAAAATATTAAACTCTCTTTTCTTGTAGGCAATGGCAATTAAAGAACAAATTGGCTACCCAGATTATATTTTGGAAGATCACAATGAAAAATTAGATCAGGAATATGCTAATGTAAGTATGCTATATGCAACTCAACAAGTACATATAATAATCTAACCATACTGCCTTGCTATTTGAACAAATTATAACTATGTGACTGTCATTTCCAAATTGCTTGATGGCATACAAACTTGATTGTGTGCCATGGTTTATAAATAAATGCCTGCATAGCACATGGCAGTCGAAACATTTTTATAAGGTGCAGTCATTGGCACAAGGAATTCCTCATTCAACACAGCCTGCTATTCTACTGGACTATCTGTTTCTTCTTCAGTTAAACTTCAGTGAGCACAACTACTTTGAAAATATCCTGGAAAACCTGAGAGCTGGAGCCCAAAAGAGCCTGAAGAAACTTCGAGAGAGAGTTGACCAAGATATGTGAGTGTTCAGAATGCACGTTACATAATCATATTAACCATTATTTCAGAATTTAGGAGTATGTGTAAGTAATATGTTGTTGATAACTCAGAATGCTTATGTTTTTGATCTTTCATTTTTTTTTCCCTAAAATTGAACAGGTCTTTGCTCTCCTGTAACGCTAAGGGTTCATCCAGTTCTCCCACTCACTCTAATCCTTCGTCAAGCTGCTTCCCATTCAATATTGCATTGAAACTACTTAACTCTTTATTCTTGGTCACTGCTTTTGTGTTATATGAAACCAATAAAGAGAGTTTCCCAAAGTGGCTTACTTCAAACAAAAGCTTTTTGTCAAGGTTAAATAATCATTATCTGTGAAATACCTGTCTCCAAACATAGATACTTGCAGATTTCTGACTGCAGATTTGCAGTTTTACGGAATAATTCAATGTTTATAAAAATTCTTGATTAACTTGCATTCAATATTTACTTTTAGATGGATAATTGGAGCAGCAGTGGTCAATGCATTCTATTCCCCCAATCGGAACCAGATAGGTAAGTTTTCAAATGTTTTAACAGCTGCGTGGAATTAAATAATCATTTGTAATACCACAAGGGCTTGAATCTCCTCTCCAGAGGCAGTCCTGCCTTTGACCTTATGGAAATTCTGAGCAATGTAGACAGGCTGTTCTGTTTGAGCAGTTGCTTTGTTGATTAATATTCAACTTCTTTCAACCTGGCAGGCACAGTTCATATCCTGTAATTGAAAAAGCCCTATGTTTGATAACCTGAGACACTAGCAGCTATTATGTGAGTGCCAGCTTCAGAGACTGGTGTGCACTCACTGTATCCTGAGCTGGATATACTCATGTTTCTACATTCCTGACAGTCATATGAGCAGCTACCCAGTTTGCCATTTGTGCAGATAAAACTGCAATTATTTTGATAAAGAGACACACCAGAGCAAAGAAACCTGGAGGATGACAAATAAGTGTGATTTTGGAGACCTGCTAGCCTGACCACTGTTGTTCTTAGCAGGCAGAAAGATCTTCAGACGTGGCAAGAGTTGTGAACCTGTCTGGCTTTGCACTCCCGTGCTCACTGAGCTGGCGCAGGTGGCCAGAAGTCCAGCTCTAGACTGCAGTTGCTGTGGTAGATTCTTTGCAACAAAAGCTGCAACTAGTTCCTCAGCATTGGTAGGGGGCTCTGTGCTGCTTTTATGCTGACTGTAATCATCTGTGGGTCAGTTTCCCAGGCAGGGAACTCGAGCTTTGATGACTGCTTGCCTTTAGAGCTTTGCCCCTACAAGCAGTGCAGAAGCAACTGGCAGGAACTACTTGGATCTGAAAATACAAGCCAAAACCCAAGCACATCTACTCACAGTAGTGTAGATACAGGCTAAATTCTAGCCAATTTCATTAGAATGAAGTGTTTGCGTCTCAGTTTCTCTAGAAGCTTTCTTGCATTTCATCTTACTTATACAGGATGAAGATTACTATTGACTCTTTCTGGGGCTTTCTTKCAGTACACTGAAGGAAGAAAGATTTCTTTCCCTCTTCTCCCACCCAGAGTGGCATCAAAGAGCAGTTAGTAGCCTTCAGGCATTACTGCTCCGCATGTTTTACACACTGCGTACTGCTGGTAACCTACATATGATTGCTAACCTTTATTTAACATAAACAAAATAAAGCAATAAAACATCCATTAGCTCTCCTATAAAATGTCTCTAAAGCACAAACTGTACGGATTTCCAGAGGACAGTTACTAAGCATTTAGCTCATTACTCACTTCAACATACATTATAAACCAAATTAGGCTAAAGCTGAAATGTAAATGATAGCTGGTTCTCAGATGGGCAGATACAATAGTTCAGATGTGCTGAACTAATGCATTAATAAGTTGTCATTGTTTATCAAGAGAGAAACAATTTCACACACGGAGACATGATGGTGTCTGTAATAATCCTGTATTTTAGGTTCTTTCCTGACCCTTCCTGACTGCCATAAATCTGTCTCACCCCTCTCTCTCTCTCTTTTCGCAGTTTTTCCTGCTGGGATTCTACAGCCTCCGTTCTTCAGCAAACATCAACCACAAGCACTAAACTTTGGGGGGATAGGGATGGTTATTGGGCATGAAATTACTCATGGCTTTGATGACAACGGTGAGAAGATACCTAAGAAATATTCCTTTTACAATTGCACTTGTTACTTTGTAGGAAATTATATTTACACGCTGGTGTGATGGAAGTATGCATGCATGCATGTACATGTACTGACTTATTCCCAGTAAGTCAGTATTGGGGACCAGCACTGAGGAAACACCAGAACTTTACTTCTAGCTTTCTTCTCTTGTGACAAAGTCATTAATTTTCTGTGATCCTCAGTATTCTTACATGGACACACAGAATAAGCAATTTAGACACTTAGAAGAAAGTGGTGAATTTTATTATATAATCTAATTGAAACTACATCTTATTGCTGTAACTGAAGGACATACTGCTGACTGAACAGGAAATGATAGAAAAAATGGAGTAGCAATGTAAGGGCCGTAAGTGATCTAGTCCATTCCTTTTTCAACCTTACCAAAAACATTTCTGGTAAAGCTGTAAAGCTCTGGAGCACAGACAATGCAAGCGGTATATTAAATCAACTAAATCAAAGGAGGAAAGAGTGGGAGGAAGTGTAGCTCCAATATTAAAAAGAAACAGATGCTACTGTAGAAGAGTGCTTGCTCAGATTCCCTTGGAGAATATGCTGTCATTCAAAGCTTTCCATTTTTCTTGGTTTTATACACAGGTCGGAATTTTGATAARGATGGAAATATGTTTGACTGGTGGAGCAACTTCTCAGCTATGCATTTCAAGGAGCAGTCTCGTTGCATGGTTTATCAGTATGGGAACTACACATGGGAGCTGGCGGGAGGAGAAAATGTAAGTAGMGTCCTCAGAAACTGCACTAGTTAGAACATTCAGAGGGAGCAGAAGCTCTTGCTGGTTTGAAAGCAACAAGGCTTCAAGCACTTGGTTCAAATTCAGAGGAGAAAACCTTGAAGCATTTTGTGGTAGGAAATAATATCCTGTCGCTGTTGCCTTCTGTTCCATACATAACTATATCTGTGAATTTTGATTGTGCTTCAACTTGTGAATCTTAGGATGAATGAAGTTACTGATTATAGACTAAATGAATGATTATTCTGTTACAGGTCAGTGGAATAAGCACATTAGGAGAAAATATTGCAGATAATGGAGGAGTCCGACAGGCTTATAAGGTACCTTTCAAATATATTATGACTGAATTTTTACTTGGTATTCAGCAGTGATGTCACCAGTGCATCATAGATCATGTGCATAATTTTGATCCTGTGCATCATTAACATGTTATTACTATATTTAAAAAATTAAAGCCTCTGTTGTATATCTGGAGTCGTTATGCATCTGTAGAACAGAATTGTTGCATTTGTGCACTCGGGAGAAGACCACCTGATTCTCCCAGCTATGGTTTTGCTCTTGCTCTTGCACAATGCTTGATGCATGATGTTCATACAGCCTACAATGTTATGTAGGAGAAAAAGACTCTCCATTCCTGAAACCCCGTGATTCTGAAAATAGGAGCTACAGCTTCAAACAGCTTTTCAGATGGCAACAGAGTACTGGCTCCTTGGCAACACAGTTTGCTGATGTTATGAAGCACAGCAGCTGTTTTTTTCCAAGTTTACTTCTCTGGTGCTTTTCATCTTTGATCTGAAAAATTATATGTAAGGTGGGACATGAAAAGAACTGATGGATATACCTCCCCCCTCAAGGGAGAGTACGAATCAGATCTGCTAAAAAAAATGCCTCTGAAAGCCTAGCTCCTTTTATTGCTTTCTTGAGCCTTACAAACTATAGGAAAATAGCTCAATTCTATTTATTTCTATGCAGTTAGTAAGYAGAATATAAATGCAAGGACCAATAATCTCATTAAGGCTGCTCCTTTCCAAGGTAAAAGGTTGTTTCAGCTAGTCAGTGATTTTCAAAACAGGAGAAATGCTATTGATATTCCAGGGCAGTACTGCCATGCTGCAAGTTCGAAAACTGTGCTGTCCCTCTTGGTGCTATCTTTTAAAAACACTATTCTCTGTCATCTTACTTCTTTTGCTATAACAGGAAATTCACCTCCCAGCCTCAGGGAAGTCCAATATCTTTAGTCCTCCACGCTTAGAAACCCTCACTCTAAATATGAATATCAGCAGGAGGGCTCTTTACATGTGAGCTAAGGTGTGAGCGTGGAATGTTCTGTTCTCTGAATAATTWTAATAGTTGTCATGGTAAAACTTTTTCCTCTGGTGTTCTGAGTGTGGGAACAGTTAAGGGTGTTTATAGAAGAACAACCTTAATTTTCAGAAATCTAAAATGACACTTCTAACTCTGATGGATACCATTAAAATTAATTACTTTTTTTCAAATGAATACTTACGTGGCTCTAAAGTCTATTACAAATGTGGAAAAGTAGTGTGATATGACATAAATAACCTGAATGCATAATCCTCTGAGCTACTATGGCACTGAATGTATTTTTACCCTTACCTCAATCTTTCCGATGTTTTGTGTGCTTTGGGACTATCTTAGCAACTAAGAGGATAAGGTAATAAAACATTTGAAGTGAACAGCGTGAGGACACATTAACTTGTCTCCATTATGTCAATATTCCTAAAAAAAGAAAATTGGCCAATTAATGTCTAACGATAACGGGTAATGGTTTTAACTTTGAGCAAGGTTGTTATGAGCTCTTTTATCAGTAGTTACCTGAAGAGATAAAAATCATCACCATAAAAGCAGGGAGAAGACTTAACACTTTACCTCCAGAAACAAATTCTTTTAGAAAAAAGAATCATATCTAGCCTGATGATTTTGCCTCAATCTGCAATCAGAGGCATTCAATTTCAGTTACTGTATTGATCTAATACTTCAAGCAGATAGTAAACATCAACAGCAGTCATGCTTTGTTGTGCTTGCTTGCTGAGATACAGTGCTAAACCAAAGGCGCACCAGAGTGCTCCTATCTTCTATTAAAAAAAAAGAATGCTACCTTTCTGCAGAAACTCAAAATAGATCTCCAAGTAACTCCTTAAAGAACACAAGTAGATACTTGCAGTGGTGATTCACTGGCCAATACCAACTACATATCTAAATCTCCACTTTCACTTTAGATTTAGGTTTCTTTTCTTATTTTGCAATACTTCAGAAGAAGAGTGCAAGCTACACTTGTGGGKTTTTTTTTATGGAAAAAAATCAACAAAATACAACCGGTTTTTCAAAAAATTAGCCATACGAGAGTTGTATTATACTGGTAAAAATGATAGAAGTACAGAAGGAAAAACATGCTGAGTTCACATAGCTTGTGGCTGGAATTTCTTACCCCAAAAATAATATTCAAACATATGTCYGAAGCAACAGACCCTGCTGTTCTTCTGATTTAACTTTTTAATCATATCTAGGCCTATTTGAAATGGCTTGAACGGGAAGGGATGGAACCAGGGCTGCCTGGATTGAATCTGTCCCACAAACAACTCTTCTTCCTCAACTTTGCCCAGGTGAGAACACAGAGATACCCACCACATGCTGCATGAAAGTATAAATTAATTATCCTAAAGGTTAGGGAGAAAATCATACTCTTGAACTCTGCTGAATAAGGTATTCATCATCAGCACTACTCATCAAAATGTCTGCAAGACAGATGTGAAATACAGTTTAGTGATTAGAGGAAAGATTTTTCAGTAACTTGTCTGAGGGCATTACTGGAACCTGATGGAGTGAGGATAYGGGAAAAGCAGGACACCCAGCACCCTTTTGGACAACATATGGGGGGCATCAGCTTTCAAGGGCCTGTCATTTCATTGCCTTGAATTCCCTTTAATACTGACCCTCAAATTATTAATCCTTCTTGTCTAGGTTTGGTGTGGTTCCTACAGACCAGAATATGCTAGCCAGTCAATAAAGACAGATGTTCACAGTCCTCTGAAATACAGGTGGGTTGTAGCTAACTGATGACATTACTTGACTCAACCCTTTGTACCAATATACTGCAAAAGGCAAGAGTGGCTCATCTGCTAGCAGCTCTGTTTTAACAGGCAAGATAAAACTTGACTAACCATCAGAATTTCTCCAGTAACTTCCAGGAAACTACTGAAGTGTACATTCCTTTACTTGCCCTAGTGAGCTGGCCAAACTACAGAGAATGCACCAGAATCCACTTATTACTAGGTTGTCTGTTCTAGAATGTCGTTAGTCGTATTAGCTACGTTCTCCTTGCWTAGAGGTAGAAGGTTCCTTACTCTGAGAGTGTAATAGAAGTATCTGATTCTAATTCACTTCATGGATATTACTTACTGTTTTCCAGAGCAATGGTCTCCATGCACTGCATCCATGTAAATAAGTTCCTTCTCTTTGTTTAGGGTGATGGGATCTTTGCAGAACTTTGAGGCCTTCTCAGAGGCGTTCCACTGTAAAAAGGGTACAGCCATGCATCCTGCAGAGAAGTGCAGAGTGTGGTAGCCAAATAGAAATCTGGCAAGAATGACAAATACTCTGGCGATAAAATATGCCAATGATGTGCCTGATGTTCTCCTGCTCAGTCACAGCCAAGGCTAATGGTGCCGCTGCAGTGGTGAGAATCACAGAACCAGTAGTGCTGAAGCTTACAGTTCCACTGGGAAATACTGCAAGTATCCAGTGACTGATGGGTGTGCTGAAAGCCGGTGTGCTCCAGAGCAAATATGACTGTTGCAAATGACATCCTGACTGTTACTATGTTACTACATCAGGGCTAGTTATTAAAAAAATAAACAGACAGAAACAACTATCTATATACAAACAAGTATATATCTTTTTCAGCAAGAAACAATAATTTGAACGTGTCTTTCAATTACATCTTCTGAGACTCGGCAAACTTGTTTGAGGTGTTTCACCAAACTATTTTTCAGTAGTCTGGTTCAGTTTCTGGTGCTTTTTCTGAAATTCAGGCTAGAGGTAAAATAAAATTTTTGTGCTGTCCCTGTAACAGTGTCCACTTGCACTTTGATTRCTGCTTTGTTGTAAGATTGCTGTTTGTCTTGATATTTTACAACGTGAGCTATATGTTAAAAGGCCTGCCAGCTGCTGACTTAACACAAAGCTGCACTCTTCTGCTGAAGGGGTAATTAAAATGTGCCTGGGAGGTTTTGTTCCAATTCATTATTGCAGCACATAGAAGTTACTTATTTTCTCATGCAAGTTTGCTAAGCCTCCCACCTGCAGGAGAATCTTCACATCCGCCGCTTCGTGTCCGTGCCAGCACAACGCAAGTGCCTMAGCTAAAGTCTCCCTTTGAAGTCCCACAGCTGCCGTTCTACTTTGTCCCTATACATCCTCTCTACAGGTAAAGCCCCCTACCCCATGCTAGCTGCTAGTGACCTTGATGAAACCAGCTCAGAACTAAGCTCACCGTGTGGTCCGTTTAAATACTGCTACCGCGTTTTCCAGAATGAGAGGAAACTGAGTATTTCCTTCTCCATGTTGCCACCTCGTGGCATGAAAAAGCTGCCAAAACATACAACAAGTTTCTCAGACTTTAGATTCATCAAATACATGCATTTACTTCAGATGTGGTACCTGCTAGTGAAGGAGAGCAAAGCTGAAGTTACCCTGAGTGCATCAAGCAGGGGAGAGCACCTGTAAAGCAACCAGGCAACCCCTAGTCCAGCAGCCTGCCAGCACACTTGCAACACCTGTAAAAGGTTTACATACGTCTAACACCTTCCAGCTGAGGTTTATAGAGTGATTTAGAAACTCTGATTAAGCCGAGGTGAAAATTAATAGATCTGGATTATGCAAAGATGAACAGCAATGAAATTTCAGACCCGAATGCCACCATATTCTGAGAGAGTTCTATGCCAGCCAAAAAGCCAAGCATCCCCAGCCAAGCATGTCAGAAATGTTACTGCCWGGTAATGAATTTCACAATTTGCATTTAAGGAAGAAAGCAACCTACATGTCAGCAGCAAGGTGCAGAGTAACACCTGCTACGTGTGAGCTGGGAGCACTACTGCAAGTTGCAAAGCTCTAAGATCTAAGTCTGTTCAAAGCCACACATATCAACAGCGCAGGTGCCAAAGCAGGATGCTACGCAGCCAAAGTAGGTCTTTCATAGTGAGGGAAGTTATAAGAAGATGAAAAACAGCCTGTACTTACCCAAGGGTTGGCATGTAGCCACAAGCAGGGCTGAAATTTTCTTGACACTATTTTCTGAACTCCTTCCATTGAGGGTTTTGAGTWTATTTGACAGTTTGCTAAAGCAAGTTTTCACTCAACACCTCACACACATGCATTACAGAGGAACAACTAGTGGTTAACAGTACACTMACCAGTAAGCCAAACGGTGGAAAATATCCAGCCCTATAAAACAAACCAACCACCAAAGTAGTAATTTAGAGAAACAAAGATTTAAAAAAAAACATTTGCCCGATGAATAACCTTACTGTTCATTGTGACCTATCCAGTTAGTCATCATATACCTGCTGCTAAAGTGGTAAAACGTTACAGAAAACTAGTAATGCGTTTGTCGGATGCTCCTGACTCAAAAATGCAGCAGTGAGGGCTAGTCGAGCTCTTACTGTATATACAGCTTGCAGGAATCGATGAGCCTCTGTCTTTTCTGGTTTTAGACACTTTCAGAGCTTTGACATCAGAGGGCCTATAAATACCATGGGTGTTCTTTCTTATGTAAAATAGATGGGAGTAAAAGAAATGGTGGACAGTTCACACTTCCATGATTACTGCAAGGCAAAGGCTAGCTATTGCTTTTACAGTTGTCACGAGCCCAATGGGAAACAATAATTATGACCCTTGGTGGGTATAAAAAGTTGGAATATTATTTACAAACTTGACAAGTGTTTTAGTTTCGTAAGATTAAATTCATACTGYGATTCTAAAACACTTATATGAAGATCTTGCTGTAGGGACAGTCGTAATTTCATGAATGTACTGACACGTGCRCAAGCAGTTTGGGGGGCTTCTAATGGGCTAGTGGGAGAACTGCTGAGGGGTGATCACGAGCAGCCAGGTCGCTGCCCTCACTACAGGTGGCCGTGGTGGTCCCAGGCCGGGTGGACGTGCAAAGCACACACAGTGTGACGTCTGCGGCGTCTCTGTTGACCCGAGCCTGGGCTGCTGGGGAGCCAGCGGCCGCAGCACCAAGCGGAGCGGCCGCCCGCCCYGCTGCTGGGGCTGCCCCGCTGCCCCCAGCACCAGCAGGCGGGCGGGTTCGGGGCTTAGCTCTCCACGCAAGAAGACCTCTGGTTTTTTCAATGGACGGGTGGGCAGTTCCTAATTAGTCATCAGAGGCCCCAGGGGCTGCACATCCTTCAGAGGGAAAGAAGCCAGGCAAAGGCTGCACACAAATGCATTTTTATTGCKCTCTGCAACACCGAGACACATACACAGTATGCATACAAGCCACAAGGCTGTCCCAGTAGTGGGAGAAACATCATCCATAGYGAATTAAAGCACTCCAAACAGACAAAAGTCATTGATAATATGAAAATGCTAGAAAAAGCATAGCTTACACCCACAATGTATAACATCAACCAATCAAGCCTTTTATCTACTACCTTTCTTTAACATAAAGCAGTAACATACTCTTTTTCTAAAATGAAAAAAGCAGCAAAACAGTAGAAATATTCTACATAGTTCCTAGCTTCTGTTCATCCATCCCACTTTGTATACTAAGGCTATGAGAGGGCATTAGGGAACAACCGTAAAAGAGAGCTGATCGTGATCCTGTGTAAGTTGTAGGCAAGGAGGGGGACGTTGTTTCATCAAGCGTGCATGAACCAAGGGGGGATCTGTTCTCTAGAGTGACTAGCGGAAGGTGGGCTCCTAGTCAAGCCGGAGCAGAGCTGGTCGCTCTTACAAGCAATGTGAGAGAAATCTCTCCTACAGCAACTCGGCCTGTCACAAGTGTAACACATACAAAAATACCTCCTTCATTATGAAGACACTTGCCCCTGCCCGGGCCGCGTGCCGCGCGTACTGTTAGCCCCAGGGGCTACGCAGCATCAATACCACTCAACAGAATGCCTCAACTTTTGCCAAAGATTCCATAAAAGTCAAAAGGATTCCATTCTGTCCATACATAAATAAAATAAATGGGAAAATAATATTCCCTACGGAAGAGAGGATCAGAGCTGGACTATCGGATGCAGTCAGATCCTTCCTCTGGACTCTCAAAGGCAAAGGGTCCATCAAGGAAGCTCTTCCCTGACTACCAGGGCCTCCAGAGGGTACTGGTGTCCTTTGGAGATCCTTGCTTCGGGGTGCTGTGATTGCCGGACGAAAAGGCGAGCTCTGGAGCGGCCGACGGGCTCTTCTGGAAGTGGCTGAGAAGTTTGGTCTGGGTTTCGGTTTGGACTTTATGCAGAGAGAGGAAATGGAAAGCTTCTTGCAGGCATCTAGAGTAGCCCTCTCGGAAGTCAAACTGCGAGCTTTTACGGAAGCATCCTGCAGCTGGAAAAGGGAAGAAAGGAGGAAGGGAAAGAGAGAAGAGTTTAGAGCAATTGCTTCTGGCTGGAGTTCCATTAACTGTCAGGAATTTACAGTAAGCTACAGACAGCAGCAAAATTCCATACTCACTCTTCATCTGCAGCTGGCTCTGCTGCTTCAGGTAGCTGACGGTCATTTCCAGGATGTCGGCCTTCTCCAGCTTGGAGTTGGGCTGGTGCCGCTGGAACTCCTTCTCCAGGAGCAGCTTGAGCTGCTCGATGCTGCTGTTGATCCGGTCGCGGCGCATTTTCTCCACCACCGGCTTCCTGAGCTGCAAAAAGCAGAGAAAAAGAAGCTTATTATTTGAAAGGTCTTTTCTCTAACATTTCRCAGAACTATTAGCTGCACATCTCTGTTCTGGAACGATGTGGGCAAGGTTGCAGCTGGTGCAGACTGCTGTCGTGAGAGCCAAGAGCGCCTGCTAAGATACTTAGTACTTACTACTAAAGCCACCTAAAGTAATACTTACTTTATTTTTCTCTTTCGCTGTCAGCAGACTGTCAGGCGCCAGGAACACGGTGCTGGGAGCCATTTGTCCTGAGCGAGGAAGGAAGATCTCGGAAGGGTGGATGTGCAGGCGACGCGTGTTGCGGGGAGCCAGCTCTGCCCTGCTTTTATAGCGCGGCAGCCCTGGGAGAGCCGGTGGGTCCGGGGCCCGGCGGAGTTTCCCACGCTCCGCAGCCAACCGCAGCGCCCGGCAGCACAATGCGCCGCGCGTCTCCGCGTGCACGCTCCGCTGCCGGTGAATAGCGGGATAATGACCTTCCCCGGAGGAGCAGGTGGGGAGTGTGCGCGAGGGGCGAGAGCGCGGTGAGAACCGCGCGGCAGAGGCTGGGAAAGAGCGGGCCCTCGGTGAGAAAAGGCTGCTGAGTAACGCCGGCCAGCAATGCTCCCGCGGACAGGGCGCTGCCGTCGCGCGCGCTGCCAAGGGAGAGGTCAGCGGCGGGCGAGCGGCGTGGACGCCTGGCGCGGCCCCGCTGGGGACGCCGGCCGCCCCGGGCCCACGGGGCTCTGCACGTGGGCGCGAGCGGCTCCCGGGTTCTCAGGCAGAGCAGCACTGCTGTCAATGCCCTCGCCCTGCTGTCAGTGTAACCCAGTAGTTCTCTCCCCAATGACACCTGCTTGGCCCGAGTGAAACAGAAAAGAGCTTCCTGTTTGCAACACTGGAAGGACACCACGCGTTTAATTCCCAACACACACGGGTATCAAAATGCTTTCTGTTCTGATCTTTGCTCTCTGGCCGTGAGATGTTAGGCAGATCATCAGGCCACTCACGAAGSATGTCACAAGTGCTTTATGCCTTGYTTCAAGTAAATGCAAGGTAAGTCTTGATGGGGAAAGACCTCTGAAGACTGAGGTGCAGAATAAACTCCCTTAGCCGGGGGACTGTTTGCAGCTCCTGAGTCTTCGCTGCCTCCCACTGGGCCACGACCTGTGTGGAGGTGAACGGTCCTTGCCTGCAGCTGGAAGCTGCGGTCGCCGTTTGCAGCACGTCAGCACGCACCAGGGATTCATGTGGGGAAACTGGGGCCAGATGTGCGCACACCTGCCCTGCCCTCCGCCCGTGCGGGCACTGCTGCTGTCCTCGGCTCTAAACGACTCTCACCAAACGGGAGGGAACGGCTGCAGTGCTTTCTGCCTCCTCTGCGTGTGCGGTTAGAGCTGCGTGGAGGGRGGCTCATGGAAGGCAGTGCTGCCCTTGTTGTACTGCGATAAGGACGGAGTGAGCAGGCTGCCACACACCTGGAACCACGGCCTCTGCTCCCACACCTATTCCAGAAGTGCTCTGTGGCCTAATGGGTTCAACTCGCTGCTCTCGGGGACCCTCATTATCTCTGCCTGTAGCAGGCACTGCCGTTTCTCTGCCTATAAGGTGCACTACAGAAACAGTAAGATGCGATACAAGAGTAGTAATCATTAGATAGTCATTATCAAGCTTTTGGGGATCCTTTACTGACTTAGGAAACGTACTGAATAAGCGCTTTAATAACGTGTTCATATAATAATGTGTTCTTACTATGAGTTCACATTCCTAATAGGTATTCATGTTAGCATATATGTTTTTTCTGTGTTCATGCATGTATTCTAATGTGAATACACATGCAYACATTTCTCACTCTTTTCTCCAATTCACTAGTTCGTAAAACCAGGTAAGGCTTAAATGACCTCTTCCAAGCCCTGCCTTTCATGCCCCATTGTGCTGCCCCTGAAAAGGCTCCCTTCTCTTGGTGCGGAGCAGCAGCTGTTGAGCTTTGAGGCTTTTATGTCTAGTTGTGGGAAAGTTTGTGTGACACCGTTTCACATGTTTTCCCCAAAGCTTGTGGATTATCCCTGAGCCTCTCTGAAACCAATCTTTCGCTCTCTGCGTCTCTCTTGGGGAGAGTCTCTGAAACAGAAACCCCTGAGTAGTAAACTCCTCTCTTGAGCTCATTAATCAAGTGCATGAAGAAGAAACGTGCCAACCTCTCAATCRGCAGAGTCCACGAACATTTTGTTAGGACAGTTTCTGTTTTCCATTCCGTGCACTGATAATGAGCTATAAGAAGAGCCATAATTTCCCTTTCCAGTGTGACTCACATGAACAAACACTCCAGATTAAGTCCATCAAAGCTGCTTAAAGTGTCTGGTGTCTGGTGCCCTCCCTGCAACAACCCACAGCATGGAACACCGAGCCTGCTTCTGAGCCCCCCTGCATCACAGTATTCCTGTATCTAGGACTTCTGTTTGCAGAGAGAAAAAAATAACTGTGAGAAGTGATGTGTGTAAAGCATGGGCGATTTTGGAAGAATTACCCAGACTAGATACTTAAATACTTCTGCTTCACTTAGAAATCCCGAAGAAGACCAAAAATAAACAGTAACAAAAATGCATCCCTGGGATAAAGTTAGGAGAGACGGTGGCTTTTATAGCAAAGAGAATAAATTTGGAATAATTCAGTCATTTYCTACTATGATTCCAAACATACCCAGTGTTGGATAAAATATTCATTGGGATCCCAAGATCCAGGATCTYGATAACATGTCCCAAAACAGGGCATCAGCAATGACCTCCCTCCGGCATCTCTGCCAGATGTTAACTTTATGGAAAGCCTTAAAGAGGCTGATGCTTTCCCAAGGCGGGAGACGTGGTCCGTGCTCCCGTTGCTCCTCTCCTGAGAAGTGCTGCCCAGATGGCCTTTTGGGAGCAGGGTTTCCCACTGAACACAATGCGAAGGCAGGCACCGTTGCTAATGTGGTTTGTAGTCAGGCACACTTCCTTTGTGGCGAGGATGAATGTCGTTAAGGCACGGTGTGGGAAACGGAGATGCACACCAACCTCCACAGCCTTATGTTAATAAGTCACTTACAATGCCAAAGGGCTGGGCAGTAGAGGCAGAGCAAAGGAGGCCAATGTCGAAAGGGGAAGGCAGTGCATGGAGTCCCAAAGGCCGTACTGAGGGGAAAACCGAAATGGGTCCAATCCTGCCGTTTCTCATCCCCTCCTTGAAGGCAAAAAGGGCTGCAGGAGGACTGCAGGGTGGCGGGAGAAACTTCACCCTGTAACAAAACCCCACGTTTAAGCCACGACAACGCCAGGACACATTGGGCCTGGACAAGCTTCCCTAGTTACACTGGCTTGTGTAAATGCACAAGCACTTGTYGGGGGTCCCTGTGCCCTGGGGATGTTTTAAAGTAGACCTGCAGAGCTCAGGATGCGAAGCAGAGTAGGTGGCCCGGGAAGCTGCTCTGCAGCCTTCTCTGGGGCAAGTTTCTTTGGCCCCTGGTTGTTGAGATGGATTCTGCCCCTGCAGCTCATTTCTCTCTCACTTCCTCCTAGCTGTTCCTCCTGCTTGGCAGTTCTATCCTCGAGCCTTTCGTAATTCCCATTTGTCTGCAGAGCTTCCTTCACTTTTTTTTCCCCTTTCACCTGGCCTGTCCTTTCCTCTTGTGCAAGTTTTTATAATCTGATTTCTCGTTCTGTCACTCTCCTTSTGTCTGTCCCAGGCAGATGTGGTTTGGGGTAGGAGTGTCCTGCAGACCGTCAGCCTGTGTGAGTGTGGAGTTGCTCCGAGTTTCCCACACTGCTCTCCCATTCACTGCATTCAGGCAGGGGATAAAGGAAGTGTGCCATGCTACAAGCTGAATTAGAAATGGTGTTTGACTTCCCTTTGTACTTCATAGAAACCTTGCTCCGGGTAGACCATCTGCATGGCCCTAACTGTGGCAAAACCCATTGATCAAGACCTGTCAGCCCAGCTGGGGGAACTTGGGAAAGTAATTCCGTGTGCCACTTCAGTTCTTTAGGGCTTAACATCTGGCTGCAGGGGGAGGGGACAGCTGATGGGTTAACAATCTTGCTTCCTTTCAAGTTGGGGATGCTGTTTTGATCCCTGTAAGCCTTTCTGAAATCCCAGTTCTAATAATATGGAAAGCATCCAGAGGACCAGGAATAATACACGGGCCTTGCATTTTCAAAGTACTTTACAAATACCAGCTAATGAATTCTCAGAGACCTCCTCTGTGAGATAAGGATATATTATTATCACTGTTTTACACAGGAAGAAGATGAGACAGAGGGAGGAAAAAAAATAAAAAGAAAAGAAAAAGTATTTCAAGTAGCCTATTGGCTGCAGCGCTTCTATTTCCAAGTGGCCCRTTTGAAATAGCTGGGTTGCAAAGATTCTCGACTTTGGTTTTAATTAACTTCGTCATCTCTGCAAAGCAGCCGGCTTGTGGGAGAATTGGGAGTACCTGCCACGGCCCTTGGAGCCAGGCACCGTCTAGATAAGCGGATGAAGAGGCCTCTGCTTTGTGCTCAAGCTCCACGGTGGTTTCTGAACAGTRTGTTCAAGCCCGTGAAATGGCTGGAAGAGAAGATGCACTCAAATGCTCAATACTGAACGGAATGATCTGCGCAATAGAAATCAACCCGATCTCTCTGGAAAGGCAGCTCAGCTTTACTGGGGTTATTTGTGCTCCTGTAGGCCCATGGAAAGCTCAGTGTTAAACTGCAGCAGTTCTCGGTCCTCGCGCAGATCTGTCGGCACCAGCTCATTTCAATGGGCTGTTCTAAACCTGGAACCCCTCCAAGGAGCGGTGCAGGGTGCCCTGAAAGTCATGAACTCTCCATCAAGGCCTGCCCTGAGATTCATTACGAGGCAATTTCTCTTAGAAAGGCAGAGATCTGCACTGCTTTAGCTACCAGATCCGGTGCTACGTGCAGCCCATGCTGGAGGCAGCCAAGCCGCAGCCAAAAGCTGCCCTTCCTCAGGCATTGCTGAGAGGGAGATGGGCTGGTGGCGTTGGGGTATTTCAAAGCACTTCCTTGGAATCTGTGCCCGCAGTGAACTCCCCGCTCCCTGGTGCCTTTAGAGTCCCGAAGCCCCTCGGTGCAGCTGTGGACAGATGCTGGGTSGCAGCCGCCTTGCTGGGATGAGGAGCTCCCATGGGACAGGGAGTGCTGCTGCCGCGGGCGCAGGTGACAGCGGCGCGGAGCAAGACGCCGCCGAGGCCGCTCACAGGCCGCAGAGGGGTCGCCCACAGAATCCTGCGTGCCGAATCCCTGCGTTTAGCTGGGCAGGACACGCGCCCACGTGTGCCCCTCGGCTCCCTCCTGCTGCCTGCGGCTCTACCGGCGCCCGTAGGAACGAAGTGCTTGGGGCTGCCAGGGCAGCCCTGTCACGCTGAGAAGTGCCAGAGGAAAAGGGTATTTTGTGAGTGTCTTATCTGGGGGCTGGAGGGGTGCGCTGGTAAACACGCTGACATGGTGGCTCCGCAAACCCCTGCTCCCAGGGCAATGTGTTCCTTTGAGTGGTAATTGATTCCTGCCATCAGGCACCAGCCTGCTCTCTCCCAGGGTCAGCACTTTCCCACATCCAACCCCATTATCCCACAGACCACGTCTTTTGTACAACACACTCCAGCTATTCATGTGCAAAGCAGCTGTAATCCCCAGACCTTTCAGAGTCAATATTCCAGGAAATAATAAATCCCTCTTGTGCACCCTGGAATATGCTGAGGGAATTTCAGCTCGGCAGAAAATAATAATAATTTCTTTTTATTTTTTAATTATTTCTAATACTTGCTATAGGAAGACTGTGTCACTGGTGCATGACTGGTGCATGACACAAGCAGCTACAGAAATTCCTTTTGCCTCTAACAGCCCTGAAAAGGAGAGTTATAGTGTCTCCTGTGCCCCTCAATAACCAAAGTCTGCTTCCCTTCCCTTAGGCACACGGGAATGACAGAGTGTTAAGGATTCTGGATCTAAAGGAAGCATAATACCAAGTTTTAAACTGGAACAATGTGTAAGGAATGTACCTCACAGTAACAAAATGTCTTTTTTTATTTGACAGGGCTGTAGTGACTGCAGAAGGTGCGATAGTGCTCGTGCTAATGATAATTCATGGTCTATTCCAGCACTATGAGCAGGGCGCACGGGACCTCTCAGGCCCCATGTCCACCTGGGCAGGAGGCATTGGGGGCTCTCACAGCCCTGGCAGGGCTCCGGGCAGGAGCTCGTGGCCCTGCTGTCCCTCCTGGGGCAGACCAAGGCCC